>OZ010582.1:120341867-120500675 GCA_963932145.1 Acanthosepion lycidas
TCCACTTTCTCTGAAACTTTATTTCTCATGTGATCAGTCCATGGTATTCTCAGTATCTTTCTGTAGAACCACATTTCTATCACCTTAAGCTACTTCATCTGTGTGAAGATGGTCCAGCATTCACTGCTATATAGGAGGACTGATTTTATCTAACAGTTCAGTACTCTTTTCTTTGTTTGTTTCTAACAAAATTTTCCTGTTTCTTAATACTTACCTTAGCTTTATTAAACTTAAATTGAGTAAAGCCAGATGATTTGAAAGAGGCTAAAATAATTCTGTTACACCATTCTTCTTGGGACTGCTAAGAAAATCACTTGACTTTAATACTAACCTTTGACATTTCAGTTACAAGAATATTTACTTTACAAATGTAACCTCCTGTTATGCTAAGTACCCAATTAAAATCAAATTCTCTCTCCTAGTCATGGTTTGGTTTGTAAGACAATCTTACTCCATAGTGAATGCCTTGTGGAACTAATAACACCTACTAAAAAATAAGAAGTTCTGCTATTGTCCAGGAAGTGTCTAAAAATATTGTAGGTAGGTTTCTAAGCAGTAAAACTATATAAATTGCAAGATAACACTTCTAGTTGGGTTAGAGATATTGCATCAGGACATAAACCTTCATTCGGTACTGAGTGTATCATCTGGAATGTTGGTAGAGAAATATCATCTAAGCTGGCATGTGTTGGTAAGTGGATCATGTAAGATAGGATGAGAGATAGGTCCTGTTGAATTAATAAGGCTAATATCTGGTACTTGGATAAAAGAAAGGTAGGTTGGGACATATTGGTCGTTGCGGTAGAAGTTTTTATTTATACTCATTCTTATCATTAAGAGACAGCATAAAAACAGATTGCTTTATTTTGTATGTTACAGACAGGAATGTTTTATGTTTTGGCATTAAAGTTTCTTTTCAATTTCACTTGGTAATTACACTGTCAGTTTTTATTATGCAAGTCAATATTTCTACAATAAAAGTAGTATTAACCAACTGATGTTAGTAAAATATTCAGGATATATATGTATTGTGTCTAAGTTTACTAAGTGCAATTTATGTCAGAATGCAGGTGTGGCAAAAAATACAAGGGAGAGACCAGCCACTCCCTGAAGGTGAGGATGAAGAACATTGAAAGTCATAGAGACACATTGAAATGGTTGCTCATGTATAGAAGGAAAGGAATTGTTATCAAATCTTGTAGAATGACATCAAGATAATAGAGATCGACACTGGAGTGAAAGATGATTGAAAACCACATGTTAGGCTCTGACAACCTACTCAGTATGTGGTTAACTGTCTCATCAGTTTCTTCCATAAATTTGCTTTCTTCTTACAATTTGTTGCTTTCATATCTTTTGCTGATGTTTTTAATATTCTGTATCTTTTTATTTGTCACACCAGATTCTTAAAATATTTCTTTGCTGTTTAATCCACTTTTCTAGCTTATTACTCTAAATTTCCCATTCACTCTCATTCTTAAAGCCATAACTTCTCTTGATCTAATCTTGCCATCTTTTTTGATTGTACTGTGATCTGTTAAACATTTTTGCAACTTCTAAGATTGTGTTCCCATAACACAATAACTTTACAATATCTTATTTCTCTTTTGAGATGACATCTTTATGACTCATAACAATCTCAATATTTGAACTTAAAAAATCTTATTAACTACACTATTTTGCACACACACACACACACGGCGGACTCTCCTGTTGTATTCAACCATAGGGTCTTGGTGCACTACATGTCACAAGGTCCCCAAACGACCCTCCGCAGGTTTTGAATTCAAAGTTGTCCTTCTCTTAGAACCAGTTGCCATCCAAGGCTATAGAACCCAGTCTGTCCTGCTATTTACCCATAGCTAGAGGGAGAAGAAGAGGATTAATACCTTTCCCAAGGGTATTAGCACGTAAGTGAATGTAATGGATTCAACTAGAATTCAAACTTGGCTCTCTGATTCCTTAATCTGAGCCACTATCCACTACGCCTCCTATATATATATATATATATATATATATATTAAAAAGACCTACTTGGATTGTTATCATTTACAGATTTCATATATATATATATATATATATATATATATATATATATGTGTGTGTGTGTATATATAATGAACAACATTAGAGTTGCATAGTAAAATCTGCCACCACCAAATAAATTGTAAATATAATATTTCAAACAAAATTATTAACTGACATTTACATCATATATTTAGTTAATATCCCGCAGATATTTTAGTCTAGGAGATTCAAATTGTCCCCAGACCACAAGTTGGGGTTAATATGATGATGAAAATTCAATCAGCTACTGCTGGGTCATGTTGGCCATGTGGGTGAGAACAATCCTGCTGGAAAACACATGTCTAGCACCTCAATGTTGGTTGTGACACTGACCCTGACTCACTGCAAGAAGTGGGAAAGCATGATCTGTCCTTATTGTTTACAACACCCCCATAACCATCACAGTTGATTTAATCTTGGTGTATATCACCATGAGTCACTTTGTGGGCTTTATACAGGACCACCAGTCATTCCACCACTTAGAAATAGCTGGCTATCTTCACCTTGTGTGATGAACATGGCATGTCTTTTCATTTGTTTGTGCCAGATTGGAAGCTGCTATGTTAAAGCTCTTGATAACTCTAAAAGAGAAAAAATGTTACAATTTTCCCTTTGCTGGCTAACATTGCCTTCTTTTTATGGTTGACTTAAGTTGTGTCTCAAATGTTATGTTATATTTATGGGTAAATGTGCTCAATGTATTGTAAATATTAATGTGGACAGTGAGGTCAATGATGACTGTGTTCAAGCATGAAACAGACTACAACTATTTTCAGACCATGAAGGTTGCATTTTATGTTGACCAACAATATCAGTGGAGAGGTGTTGGTGGTATGGTAATAGAGGTTGAATTTTTTTTGCCAATCTATTTCTGTTTTTTTTTTTTTTTTTGTGTCTTGTTAGACATAGTGACACTATATCAAAAAGACTTCTGACATTAAAGTGCATACAAAATAAAGGTATGTCATTGTACTCTTTCATGCAGAAATAATTGCACCCACTCATATTCATTGATACTTATTAGATATTTGTGCAAACCAAACTGCATGTGAGCCCAGTTAAAAACTTGATAATGCATTTCAGTTATGTGTTGCAAGCCACTTCCTGAGTAGCCCTACACAGATGTCAAATCACAAAATGAAAAGTACCTAAAATTTATTTGTTTTACATTCAGGGAACTGTGTACAAAATGGAATGTCAGTGTGTTTGTTTTAGAAATGATGTTGGCAATATTGGGTTGTTGCAAAGTTCATACTTGATGGATTCCATGGATATTCATACAAGAAAGTCTATTAAATGTAAATCTGTTAGGACTTGCTGAACCACTCTAAAACTGATGAAGACAGTTTCCATAAGTGGTGACAATAATGGTGTCACTACTGTGAGTCAGAACCAAAATGACAGTCCATGGAATGGAAATATGGAAATCCCAGCTGAAAGAAAAAGTTTAAAATGCAGTTATCATTGAACAAAGTGATATGTACTGTCTTTTTGGATAAAAAAAAAAAAAAAAAGGTGTTATTCTCTTGGATTCTTTCGAACCTGGACAACAAACAGTCAACTTTGATGCTAAGCTTGTGGTCAGAATTTTTAGATTCAAGTCAGAAGACAACTTTTCTTTTTTCAACATGATTATGCCAGGTTTACACTCGTCTGAAGACTGTAAAGCATATTGAAGATTTTGGTTGGACTGTCCTACCACAATCACTGTATTTTGGTGTCTTTTGACTTTGATCCATATAAGCGATGAAACATAGACTGTACGTACAACTTTTTCTGATAATACTACGTTCTTCACTCCTGTAAAAAAAAAAAAAAAAAAAAACTTCACTGCTGATGAATTTTATAAATGTGTCATATGGGTTCTTGTTCATGACTGTTGAAAATGCACAACTAATATTGGTAATTATGGAAAAAATAGGGTTTTGTCAGTGAAAACTTGGTCTCTTTTGTGTTAATATTTTGCATCCCCTCTGTATCTGTTATAATTTTCAAACAAATGAATATAGGATCTTGCTTTTAGAATGTTTGTTGTGTGTAGATATCTATCTATCTATATATATATATATATATAAGTGAACATAAAAGTCAACACTTAGAGGCGACAGTCTGTTTCATGCTATATGCAATCGTCAGGCCTGACGATTGCATATAGCATGAAACAGACTGTCGCCTCTAAGTGTTGACTTCTATGTTCACTTTTATATTTACACACGCTCTATCTCTGATATTGAGCACTTTATCCCATAAATATAGCACACCTTAAGACTATATTTCTTTATATATATATATATATATATATATATATATATATATATATATATATATTGGTCAATTTGGACCTCCTAAGAGTATTTATTCTACATTCAACATCACTTGATAACACACTAGAAGTGTTGAAAGAAAATGGCTATTTTTGTAGTGATTTTATAACATATTTATGTTAGAATTTTTGAATAAAAAAAATATATAAAAATATAAATAAAAATACATTTTAGGAAAAGAACTATGACGTGTTTTGTCCTTCAGGACTTCATCAGACTAAAGTGATGTTTAGATTCGGGCAACTATACATGTACATGAAGCAGAAGAGATGCTAAGAATTTTAAATTTGAATTAAAAAATTTTTATTATGTTTTAGGTATATAGTCTAATCAATATAATTTAGTTTCTTTTTCTTCATGTTTCCATCACTTTTGTTATTAAATATCCTACATTGTGATAATAGGCTTTGTAAGGTGAAATGTTGTAAGAACTTGGATGTTTTGATATATAAAAATCTGTATATTGTTTTTCCATATATATATATATATATCATGCATGTATATTTTATTTATTGTGACAGACAAGGAAAATCTTATAATTCTTTTTATTCAACTTACTGTTTTTGGGGAACAAAGGCACTAAGATACATATATATTATATTATACTGACATTTAGAAATTCCCCAAATAATTTAAAGTTTAACTACATATAGTTTTTGTGACAATAAGTGAAAACAATCGTCACATTTAATTGGGACAATTTAAATTTTTTTTTATTTTTATGTGAGATTAGTTTTGATATATTTATGTGCCTGTCACTGCAAAAATGGAATCTGCAAACAGTTCAAATTATCACTAATGCCCTTTGGAAAGGCAGGAAACCATATTCCTGTGCTCTTCCCAATTCTATTACACCTATTGTCATTCTTTTTTCTTTCTTTTTTTTTTTTTTTTCTTTTTTTTTAAACTGAAAATGAAGTCTTTATTTTAAAAATTTTACATGGCCAACAGGAAAAAAGTAGAAACTTAAATCATTTTACCTTCTCTTAAAATGCTAAGAGATTTTTTCTGAAAATAGAAAATATATGAATGGTAATTTATATTGTAAAATTTGGGAATTCACTAGAGTATAGAACTGTTTCTAGAAAGACATTAACCTCTTTTGGAGGAGGATTTCAGGAACTCTTAGTTACAGTTATAACTATAATGATTGTAAATTAAAAGCTACTATAATTTATTGATATCCGAGTGGTTGGGAATATCCATTATTGACTTGCTTACTTGACAGGATCAAGTCACCCTGTATGTAGACCACAGGACTGGTGAAATTGTTTATAAGTTTGACAAATGACAGCCATTTGCTCCAATACCCCAACCACAGACAAATAGAGTTAAATGAAAGCCGAGATTCTTATCTTTCTTTAATAAACGTAGAATAAACAACTTAAACTGACATTGTCCCTGGGGTGATAGCACTGTGGTTAGAGTATTTGACAGGGAAAATATCTCTTGCCTCTCCTCCCTGTCTCTCTTTGTCTTTTTGGCCCTTTCTCTCTCTCACAGCCTCATTTATCTCACTGTCCTATTTCTTTCTCTCTCCTTCGTGTCCTATTTCTTTATCCCCCCCCTGCCTATTTCTCCCCCCCCCCCGGTGTCCTATTTCTTTCTTTCTCTCTCTCCTCCACCCCCGTGTCCTATTTCTTTCTTTCTCTCTCTCCTCCACCCCCGTGTCCTATTTCTTTCTTTCTCCCCCCCCCGTGTCCTATTTCTTACCCCCCCCCCGGTCATATCCCCCCCCGTGTCCTATTTCTTTCTTTCTCTCTCTCCCCCCCCCGTGTCCTATTTCTTTCTTTGTCCCTCCCCCGTGTGTCCTTTTTCTTTATACCCCCCCCGTGACCTACTTGTCTCCCCCCTCTCTCTCTTTCTTTTCTCTCCCTCTACTATCTCTCCCTTTCTCTGTTCCTTCTTTCTTTCTCTCTCAAAGGTTCAATTGGTATACTATTAATTCGAACTAAAGAATATATCTTAAATTCTTAGAGTCAAATTAAAGACTTTAAATCTTCCCTGTGAGTATAGAATAAACATCTTGTATAACAACAAATGAAATCTCTGAGATTATGTAAAGTACTACTGACATTGTAAATGAAAAATGTGTTTGTGATATGTAAAGTGATAAATGTTGGTGAATTTGACTGTATCAAACTGTCCAAATACATCAAACTTTTGGAGAAATGTCTGTCAAATTTTAATTTAAGAAAACTGGTTATAAATAAAATTTATCTTCCTAATGACTTGTAAACATGCAACCTTTATCAGAGGAGTTGGATTAATATTAGATAAAGACAAGTGTTTGGGAATATTGGCAATTCTCAGAAACCTTATGGCAAGCATGGTGGTATCAGAAAGCACTAATAGAGAAGTAGACAGGTTCTACAATGTACTAGAAAATGACGAACAACTGAGCAAGTCAAGAAATTATTATGGAAGACCTAAATGCCGAAGGGAGGGAAAGATTAGTGAAAGTATCTTCTTTCTTTTATGTGCCATGTCCTTTCACAAAAGAAATCATCCCAAGAGAAGAAAGACAAGGAAGAAAGAAATGGATAAGTGAAATTCTTGATCTAATAATATATGGTACACATAATGCCAAGAAATAATACAGAATATATAAACTTATGCAAAAACATTAGAAATAAGTGCAAGCAAGCAAAAGATGAATGACTCAATGAGAAATCTGAAGAGATTGAAAAACTGCAGAATGTAGATGTAGTAGGCATACATAAAGAGATAAAGGAAATACCAGAATAGAAAATGTAGTCTTTAACAGAAAACATTAAATAAAAATGGAACAATTATAATGGGAAAAAGAATCTGTACTCTAGAGATGTGGATGTCCATTGTGGTGTAATGGATATCTGCTCAGAATGAGAACTTGGAGAGCAAATTCCATTCACTATTCACTTATGCAAAAATTACACTTGCAAAAGGTATGAATCCATCTCTTCTCCCCCCAGCTATGGCTTAAATAGCAGGACAGGCAGGGTTTTTTAGCAACCAGTCTACTACAGAAAGAAATGGCTACCTAATGTGGGGAAATATCTTCTGCCTCATCAGTCATGTATTGAAAGATGCATGATTGTCCACACATGTATCATGTGGTACACTCTAACTGACTGACTGCAGAGATAGAATGCATGTATTTCCACAGAGGAAAGCATCCTATAATAGATGAAAATATGGTAAGACCTATGGTATTAAAATCTGAGGTCAGCACTGGCCAAGATGAAGAGGAACAATACAGAATGACTAGATGTGATTGTAATAATGGCAGTGTTACATGATTTTGAGACTGACAGGTCACTTTTGTGATAAATGAAATATCTTACAGTAGCAAAATATTGGAAGACCTCAGTAGATCAATTTTCATAGTACTGAAAAAAAAAAAAAAACAGGTACAAATGAATCTGAGTGTCATTGGACAATATGCTCAATGATTCACAAAATTAATTCCAGCTTACAGCAGAATTACTGGAAATATAGCAAGAACTGTGTGGAATTGTTTAAGACACTGGAACAAGAAATGCAAATTTTATGATCAGAAAGCTACCAGAATGAGCAATACAAAATCTATATACAGAGATTTCATAGATTACATTTGATAGGGTTTGACACAAAGAACTACTTGAAATAATTAGAAAAGCTTTATTTGCACAGGAAAGATGTTCTGGCAGCCTATTAGATCTATTATGAGCAAATAGTTTGCATGCAGATAGAGAATAAATTTAATGAATATAAAAAAATAGAAAAAAAAAAGAACATGACAATTAATTTAACCTGTATGCAGATGATATCGTGTTGATGGTATATTCTGAAGGAAAACTGAAAAATTATCTGGCATAATAATCAAAAGAAAACAAGAAGAAATAACTAAAGATTAAATGCATGGTTGTCAGCAAAAAATACAGCCTAAGTTACATATTGGAGATGTCAAAATTAAACAGGTGCTAAATTTAACTGTCCGGAAGATGTAGTAACTGATGACAGAAAATGTGACTTTGAAACCTAAAACAACATAAGGATAGTAAGTGATGCCTTTCATAAACCAAGCAAAGTATTAAGGGATTGGAAAATATTTTTAGAACAAAGAACTGTTGGGTTGCTTTGTAATATCTAATCTTTTATATGACAGTGAATATTGAATAATTTGAAGCAACAGAGACATGGGTCTCTTGACAAATGTTGGGAATACCATGGACAAAATATGTGAAAAATGAAGTTTTAAGGAATAGGAAATACAAAGAAACTGTGCTACAATGACAAATGGTTGGTAAAGAGTTACTCAGCAACTTGAATTTGTGGAGAGCCATATTTGCCCACATTCTGAAAGGAGATGGTGTATCAAAGAAATACTTTGTTTTTGGACATTGTTATTGGAATATATATATATATATGTATATATATAGATGTGTGTATATATATATATATCTATATATATAATATATATAGATATAGATAGATATATATATATATATAGAGAGAGAGAGAGAGATAGATAGATATCTTTTTCAATTTCTGCTGTTTTAAATGTACTTTGTAATTTTAAAAATGAAGCCTGAAAAAGCATTTTTGTTCTAAAAGCTATTCTAAAATCTTTAATTGCAATATGGTACATTAATGAATAACCTTGACCTGTAGCTTCAAATGTTTAAAATATTAATCCTGTGTTTTTGTCTTGCCTTAGAAATGAATTATCTGAATATTTTTCTTTTTCCTTGTATTTTTTCTTTCTTTCGTGATTTTCCATTCTTCAACCTTCTTCAGGTGAAATTTTATTGAATGCAGGATTTGTTGTTGGTTTGTTTTCCATATATTTACTAAGCTCAGCACAATGTCAAATGAATAGAAATGGTAGCAGGTCATAAGATTGTATTGTGCCAGTTTTCCAAGTGGGGAGGACCTGCCTGCTTTGAAAATCAGCATTCAAATTTTTCGTTACTTCTATTTATCTTGGTCCAGGGTGAAACTCCCTAGCTTTTGCGTAGGACATACTGCTGTGTTTCTTATCTTTGGGCATGATGCACCACGTAAGAAGAGTCTTTGGTTCTGGAGATTCCAACACTAGAGCAGTACTTACCCACTGCATAAAAGGGGAGAGTTAGTGGATTCTGAACTCTTTATGACACTGGTTGTAGGAACTGGGCAATTTTTGTCTTTGTCAACATATAAACCTGTGGGTCACATTGACCATGTGTTCACATTCTACTCACCTCCCCTGGGGAGGTAATTAAATATCCACTCTGTGGTCTTTCTTGTATCATCTTGGTGCCTTTTTCTTGAGTCTTACTGTGACAGTTTTAAGACATTAGATTCATTTTATAAAAAAAACTTTCTTTGCATGGAAAATGTTCAGATGAGTTACATTACTTAGTTCTACCAGCTTTTACGACACTTATACTGAGGTGAACCACCCTCATACCCCTCTGTATTCCATCAGTAAGAAGTAAGTTCCATTTGAACAGCTTCTTCCAACAAACCACTATTTTGGGAAACTGACTCCAAAGAGGATGCTTTCCAGACTACCATAATCTTAATCTGTTCTAGTTATCTGTTATCTTTCTCACATATCCTCATAAACTGCTCTCTGTCTGCTTACACAATAACCTCCTTCATTAACCCTCTATCTTGAGTGGCTTTTGGGCCTTGTATAGGGTGAAGATTAGTAAAAGAAAAAAAAATATATTGTGAGATTATTTTGGAGACTAGTTGTTTTTTCTTATTGTGTAGTAGATTTTAGTTTCAAAGAAAAAAAAGGTGAAAATTGGTATTTAACAAAACAAGCATCAAATATCGTTTTTTTTTTTTTCTTTTTTTACATCCAGTTAAGTTTTTCATTTTAAGTTATCGGAGTATATTTTTTCTGTTTTTTTTTTATCATATTACTTTTATGTACGTAATGTTATTTATATGTAAATATGGCATAGGGCCAAAGTTAAATGAAAAGTGTATATTGAAAGTTTAAACCAAGATATAAATATGTACCTCTTGAAATGTCGAAAGTAATAAAATAAATGCCTTGTTACACACTCTCAGTATTCTGTTGGCCTAGGTTAAGTTTCACATTTTTAGTAATTATAGTGTTGACATGCTCAGAAAGCATTGTCTTTTATTTGTGTACATGTACCATTGTTATTTAAAAAAAAAAAAAAAAACATGAAGTGAATATTTTGTAATGTTGTTAATTTGTGTGTTGTGTTAGTTTATTTTTGTTTTCTGTAGATTTTATATAGATTAATACGATAATAACAAAGATTGTATTTCACTCTCTCTCCATATATATATATATATATATAAGTGAACATTGACGTCAACACTCAGAGGTGACAGACTGTTTCATGGTAGATGCAATCGTCAGACCACAATTGCATTTAGCATGAAACAGTCTGCCACCTCTGAGTGTTGACTTCAATGTTTACTTTTATATTTATATACACTCTATCCCTGATATCCCTCATAAATATAGCACACCTTCAAACTATATTTATATATATATATATATATATGCCAATATTAGGTGTTTTCCTGTAAGGAAACATACATTGACCAAACAGTGCTGCTTTTAGTTGAAATTTATAAAATCTTTCTCTTAAAACAATTTTTCAGGAAAATAGGTTTCTCAAGTACAGTACTTGTTATCTCTCTTTCCAGTATTGATGGGGTCTTTCTCCCTTTTGTTTGTGGTAGTGAGGAATGTTAGTATGTTGATTATGTCATTATTCACTTTTTGAGTTACATGTGCTATACATTTTAATTGTTGCTGTTGTTAGAAGTCCTCAAATGATGTGGTCTCTGTTATCTGATAAAGTTCTGAGTGATTCTGTAACACCAGTCCATGAGGTTCAAAGAAGGATAATGCTCACTAAAACTTAAACACGTTACTCACTTGAAGCCATTTTAACCATCAATCTGAGTGTGCACACACACACACACACACACTATTTTATGATATACTGAAATAGATTCAATTTACTATCTAACCTCTGACAAGTGGATACCATTTCTGCAAAACTCTGAAGTCTGAACATGTTATTTCACTTGCTTAATATAGATTAATATATTAGAAATTAATGTTGAAGTTTGTGCACAATTAAACTGCAAATCAAATGGAAAGATACAATTTGGGATGAACTTTATTTCATTGTCGATGCTTTTATCTTGATACTGTCAAGAGTCCAAGGATACTTTGTTTTTTGCTGTACCAGAAACTGAGAAGACAGTGCCACTGGTAACATTTGAACAACAATTATTGAGCAGTTTGTTGACAAGCATTCATTTGTAAACTGATCTACCTTTAAAAAACAAAATGTAGAAGCTTGAGTTTTATATCAACATTGTTGGGCTACTTATATACAAGAGAGGAAAAAAAATCATTGCTAAATTTTTTGTCTTCAGAGCTCTTTAAATGATTATATAAATACACGCAATCTTTTGTCCTTCCTTGGTACCCTATTCTTTTGTTATTTACGTTTATTCTGATCCCCCCCACTACTTCCAAAGTTTGAGTAAAAAGATAAAAAATTAATGTCAATCTGATACTGTCTGTTTCATCAATACTTGGTTCTGCAAAAGTGAGGTAGTCACACAGTTGAACAGATTTATAGCTAAAAGGTGATTTCTCTATTTTGTTTTCCAATATATAATAATTAAGAATCCAGACTCAGAGGTTGGGAAAGGGAATAGAAATTTGATTCTGCTCTTAGCCCGATTCATAGATATTAATTGGAGACTTTCAAGCAAAAGTCTTTTTACTTTATTTTTAAAATAAATTTTTCAAAGTGCTATTTTCAAATGTTTTTATGTAATTGTTCATTTAGTCACATATTTTTTTGTTTTAACTTTTTTTTTGTTTTAACTTTTTTTTTTGTTTTAACTGTATCACAGCTCATCAGTGTGGCTAGACATCTGGTTGCCTCTAGCTAGGATCGAAATCCAACTGAATTGGCATCAGTCGGGGATTCTACCATTAAGCCATAGCAAAGATTTTATGAAATGAATGAAGTAAATTTTATTTAACCTAATTTTGCATCTTGACTCACTGGTTGAAATATGCAGAATGTGTATGAGAAAAATTGCTGCATGAACCATATATGTGTTTTAAAACAGTAAGGTTTTTTGTTTTTTCGTATAATAATTCTGTAGCAGAATTGGGTCAACTTGAAAAGACTCAGAGTTGGTTACGCGTGATGCACTAATCACCAGGAGTTAGGTACTGCCGAATAAGGCTCTCAGAATGTTGTTGCACTATGGGTTGTCAAAGAGAAAACTGTGTTGGTCTGCAGTCAATCAAAGTCAGGTAATGACTATGGCTATAATAATTAATAACAGTAATGAAATTGCAACTGAAAAAATGTGTGAAAATTACAAGAATTTAGAGTTGTTTTCAGGTGAGCAAATCTTTTGTCAATAATTGTTTGATTGATAACTAGATTTATAATATTCAATACATAAAGAACTAGATGAGGTATCCCTAGACATGGGTAGTCGAAAGAGAACAGTCTACCCCATAAATGACCCTAGTTTTTCATGGTTAGCTACCATTTTTACTGTACTGAAATTGCTCATTTTTGTCAAAAAAGATCGTTTTAGAATCTTGGTTGATCGCAAAATTTAGTTAATAAAGTTCGTAGAGACCCATTAATTTTCAGGTAGGCTGAGCAATTTATGTCAGCCACCTGAAATAAACTATTTTCATAAGAAAAATGTGTCTTTTGAGTCAAAAATTTTAAAATAGATGTACCAAAGTTTTCCAATTTATCACCAAAATTCAAATTAACTAATAAAGTTTATCAGTAATACACTTTAGGAAACCTGATAATTAAGGTGACATCAAAAAATGAAACCCTAAAATCTGTTTGATATTCATAAATTTATCCTATCACTTTTATTCCTTCAATACAGAAGGAAACCAAGCACATTGAGAGCATTTTCTTTTCACTGTTAGTAAGAAACTAAAGATATCCCAATTGAATGCACCTATTCCATTGTACATGATACTGTTGGAGTATCAAAAGGGACTTAAATAACATTGATCATGACAATCAAGAAAGAAAATATTTATCATAGTTCTTATGTTCATGAAGATTTTATTTCTGTTAGTTTATTAAATGATGAAAATACTTGTTGGTCTTGGTATATTCAATTGTGTTATTTTTAAAGACTTAGGGTCTGATTGTTATTACAAAAATAGTATTTCTCAATAATCAAACCGATATTTGTTTCTTTAAATACGAATTGAGAGGTTTCTATGATTTTATTTTGAGAAATGGTCAATATCATATATAGAGAAAACACATGAAAAAAATGCTTTTTTACCAAAAAATGAGATTTCTGTACAGCAAAAATGGTTGCTAACCAAGAAAAAGTAAGGTCATTTTCAGATTCAGTGACCTCAAATTAGCTGAAAAAGATGTTTGGTGTCTTAACACCATTTCAAAAAAATTTTTGTTGACTAGTGTGGTCTAAATAATAACTCCTCATTCTAGAAATTCAGACAGAAAAGTTCAAATGACTTATCTGGTTAGCCAACTTATCAGTTTCATGCATCAGGGCCACATGTTTGATATTCTTACCAAAAATCATAAATAAATTTAATCAATAATTCAGTAATTTAAAAATAAACAAATGAATAATTTATAAGTTTGAACATTGTGAATTATATAATACTTAGAAATTTACAATAATGACATAATTATATATTTATAAAAAATAAATAAAAATAACTGGTTCTAAATTTAAATCTTATGATATTTATAATGAAACTCTAGTGTGTTAAAGATTTCAAATTTGAAAATTAGAATTAGCCTTCATTTGTTATGAAAGAGTATAAATATGAGATCTTATAGTAAGTTCAGTAGATTTATCAACCATCTGGTTCTGATGAGTGTTTTGATGAGAAACTCCTGGCAAACCAGATAAGTTACTTGAACTTTTCTTGATTAATTGAATAATAATTCTTTTAAAGTAATTTTGTTTTGTCTCTCTTCACTAAGTGGATTGTTATTGCACCTCCTAATACCAGCTAATTGTACTCTAGAAATTTGGAGTATTCTTTTGAAAATAAAACATTTTTGTTTTGTTTTTCTCAAGAATTGTAATTTCTTGATAGAGTATAATGTAGGAATAGTCTAATTTGCTTTGCTAGTGAATTTTATTTTCCTTTCTATTAGTTTCTTTCTTTACATATTTTCTGCACTTATCAAAATACATTAGTAAAACTTGCCCAAATATACTTCCCCTCTCTCGTGCTTTTTAACATATTAACTGTTCTTAATGATGAAAAAAAATGGAAAAGTTAAGCACCACTGATTTATAAGAAACTATAACTGCATCATATAACTTAGCACTATTTTGTGAGGTGTGAGATATTTTAATTATCATGTATGTGTGTGTGTGTGTGTATATATATATATATATATATATATATATATATAATATATGCATAAGATGTATTTACTTAAGTTTATCTTATGATCGAGGTAAAATAAGGAGAAAGAAAATTGTTTTCCTGTTAGTCTGAATATACAGTAGCAAAGGCTGTGGATCCGCACTTGTGTTACTTTTAAATTAGCTATGATTTATTGAGATGTCATATGATTAAGTAATTACAATGCTAGTGTTCTGACCATGAGCCCTTGGTTTGAATTTCACCGTGGTTGATTTGTCAAGGGATGACTTCACAAGTGAAATTGGTCAATAAAATTGTTTAGAAGTTGTTGGTGGCTGTTCTAGCATAAAGTCACAAGTTACTGAAGTTTTAAGTGTACAGACATTCTTCAACTACTGATCACACCAGAATTTGCATTCTCTCCCAGAGACTTTCACTAATGTTGCAGTATAAATCACAATTTGGCTCTGGATGTTGAAACAAATGTACCTGAGCAGGGATTAGCTACTCCAGCAGATTAGCATGCTCGCAAATGAGCAGCCAGCCATTACTTATTAATTTTTCTTTCTCTTTATCGTCAATTTAGTAATATATAGTAACAATGTGGTTTCATATTTTTATTGATCATGTGTCCTTATTGCATCTATTTGAGATGAGATATTCCGTTGTTATGGTAACAGGAGGTATTACTCAGTAGCAATAAGCAAATATGCTTCATGGTAGTATGTAGGGGAGGTTAGACTGCTAATACTTCGCTTTTTATTTCTTTTATTTCCTATTAACTTTGGATATTTATTTTAGTGATTTAAAAAAAAACAATAAAAAAAACAACTCCTCTGTCTTACCTGCAATAGAGTTGATAGATTAAAAAATCCTAGATTATCTATGTAGAAAATCTAAGCAATGCAAGTTTTTAATGACACATGGTAATTTCTGTATGAATGTAATCTAAAGAAATAAATTTTATAAAGTAAAAAAAAAAAAATATTGGTTCTTTTATTGCTAAGTACAAGAGTGCTGAAAAGTTTTTGGCCTGAACCAATTCCGTATTAATTCAGTATTAATAATGATTTTAGGAAGTGGTTTGAAAAGCAGACATTGTAGCTTACCCTTGTCCATTAAAATTGAATATCATAATATGTTTTTTGACAGATAATTAGAAAGTCATTAACAGGTTGTCAAGAGTAAATGTTATAGTCAACTTTTAACCAGGATCATTTAGTGGCTATTGCACCAATGGCTACATTCCTACTACATCTTTATCAGATTTTGATTAAACTGTTACTGTACATTATATTTTCATGTTCCTTTTTGGATATCTTACATTTTGCATTTTTTAAATTAACATCTACTAGAGTCTTCTTACCATCTTTTTAGTATCTTGTCTTCTAAGTTGAGCTGGTCATTACTCATTTGCTTTCTTTTGTTTTGCATTGAAAATTCCCATAATTCCCATGTATAATATGCACTTTTTTTCTAAAATTAAAAAGCAAAATTAGGGGTGTTTATTATGCACAGCTACAAAAAGAATCTTTAAAATATTGCCATTTCATGGGTCGATTTCACTTGTGAAATGACTACTCACCACAAACAAAAAACATTTTGACACTAACATTCAGTTATTGCGACCCCATAAGAATGTCAAAGACAATCATATGTATCTAACAATACTTACAAATGTAAAATCAGAATTATCATAAAACTAAGTTACAATAATAATATTCTCTGTTTAAAACCATTTTTTTTTTTAATAAGAGTAGGAATGCTGGCTGTAATGAAATTAGAGAGGTACAATTTATAGGGTTTGATTACCAAACAAGGGGTGTGTATTATGTGTGAGTATAAGCACTTTCCCACACTTCAGCACAATTTTAGGGGTGTGTATTATGGATGAATGCATATTATTCATGGGGAATTATGGTAATTCCATACCTCATCATATATAGTCATGCTTTACAATGGACAATTAAAAAATATGAGACTGCTATAAATCATTGCTATTTCTTGACTAAATTGTTTGTTATGGTAAGAGATTACCTATTATATATACATATGAAAATATTTTGTCTGTTTATTTACAATAATAAAATATTAGAAACCACTTGATAAATATTTTGTATGCAATTTGAATTATAATTAGAAATGTAAGGATAACTGTGATCAAACCTGTCTCAAAGTTTCAACTAATAATCCTTACAAACAAAAGTACAAAAACCAGGTCTCAGAACTTGATTGTAGGCATAATTGGTGTGAAAAGGAGTTGTAGTTTTTATCAGTCAGTTAAAATACCTGTCCAATCTCCTCATAATTAATATTTTTATTTGTAATGGTAGCAACACTGATTTTAAGTATTGCTTTGACTTGAAATCAGTTTTTTTTGCTATTTTTTCTGTAAATTTGTAGCAGTGAGCCAAACCAACTCTGACATTAGTACTCATACCTTTTTTAATCACAATTTTCTTCTTTGAAAATACACAAAAGGAAAACTTACCTTAGCTGATGCATTTCATCCTGAAGAACTTTTATCAAGGCAAATGCAAGGATTTTATTTTGTAACAAGTATTTGTATACAAAGGCAAAAATATTATTGGCTTTTCAACATTTTTAAAAATAAGAATGCTGATAAATATTCATCAGGTTAGCCAAAAAATCTAGGAACGCTATGGAGGATGCTTGTACTTAATTTTATGAAATTTTTAAAAAAAATTTTAATTAGAAAAATTTAAGTTTTAAATCTTTTAAAATTCTGTATTTATTTCAGCCTTGAAAGTGAAAACTGTATATTTACTCATCACAAATGGAGAAGCTTAATACAAATCAATATTTTTAAAAAGAATTTTTTTTTTGTATGTGTATAACCATACTGATTTTTTTTTGTTTTTTTTTTTTTATGGGCAATCATATATAGCATTATTAGAAAATAAGAGATAACTAAAATATATTTAAAACTTTAATTTCTAAAATTAAATAAAACATTAGATTACAGAGAATATTTTCCTAAATTTTTAAGATTACTGAGTACTTAAAAATTATATTTAAAAAAAGATTCTTCAATTATTTATTACAGATAATGTCTCTGTGGACCAACATTAGATTGGTCAGTCAAGCTGTCAACACAGCTACTGTCATGTTAAAAAATGTTTTTCTGCAATATTTTAAACTTAAAGTAAATAAAATTGGTTGCAACTCAGATTAATTATACATTAATTCATCTAATATTCCGCAAATAAAGTTTCAGAAAAGTATATTTTATTTTTGGAAGATTTTTTTAATAAAGAGAATTACATTGCAATGAAAGACTACTAAAAAAGTGGTGCTAATTAGCTAGTTTATATAAAAAAAACTAAAATAAAATAAATAATTTCCAGTCAATTTAAATTAGTTTTTGAAATACAGCAGGGTATTTTGCTTATTGGAAATATTAAATTTAATCTATTAGCTTGAAATTAAAACTAAAATTCAAGAAAGATTTTCAATTTTTAAAAATTAATTTTAAAACTTTGGTATCACATTTTTTGTGGAGGTCTGTAATATATATGGTTCACTTTATCCTAAGTTCATAGACCACTCAATTTGAAATTTACTATAGCTTGTGAGACTGGTATACTTCCTTTAGCATTATGAGTGAATACTTAGTGAATCTGGTTCCTTCAGTTGAAGATCACGGGTAAAAATTTTAATTTACCCACCTCCTCCTGATGTGCATTTTTTCTTTCCTAAATACAATTTCTAATGAGGATAAGCAAAAGAGAATATTAATGGAAGTATAGATGAAGATTATAAGTTTTGGCAACTTATATTATGTGGGTGTGTGAAAAATATATAGATACATATATTTCTTATTATTTTTTTTTAATTTTTTATTTTATTTTATTTTTATTTTATTTTTTTTTTTATTTTTTTATTTTTTTTTTTTTTTTTTTAGAGCATTTAATAATGATAACCTTGATCAAATAACTGTATTGGATTTCCAAACAACCTGCAAGCGGATTTGGCACATTTTCTCTGGCAAATAATCATTTCCTCTCTGATCTTTCAAACATTTGCTTAATTTTTTTACTTTTATTTGCTGTTTGTAATTACAGTATTCAGGTAGGTGATATTGTGCTAAAAACAAAATTTAACAAATTTATTTGCATGTATTAAGTTCTGTTTATTAAAGAGTGAACAAATTATTCATAATAATTTGCTTCATGTAAATTTTATGAAATTTAGGAAATAATTATCATCTAAATTAAAATTGTTTGTTGCTTGATGTAACTATTTCCTAGGGTTATTTTGGCACAAGGCCAGAAGTATGGAGCAACTAGTCAGGATCAAATTTGTTATTCTCTAATAATGCTTTGTAAGACCAGTTTGCCCACTATTACCCTATGGCAAAGTGATCCTGTTGCCTGTAATATAATTTTGGAATTACATGAAATATATAACTTTGAACAGAATACAAATACATTTTAGAAGATTGTACTTGGGTTTTCTTTAAATTCAGCATTGGAGCATTTCCTTTCAGCAGGAAATGTTTTTTTTATAGAAATAACTTTACTGTTGTTCTTTGTTCTGTTTGGTTGTGTATATAACATAAAATCTGACTTGAAACTATTTTCATTTTATAGAAAAAAATGAAGAGTAGGAAAAATGAAAATATGATTGCTGAAAAGATATTGTCTTGCTCCAAAGCAGTTAAGAAAAAAAAATACTCATGTTTACTTATATTGTCTGATTTGGAAAGTGGACCAGACCAAAAAACCTTTTGGTACCTCATGGTTTACCTCTGTCTCTTAATTAACAGCTTAAAATTACTTAATTGGATTCCTTTTTTTTAATTTTTTTTTTTTTATAAAACCCCTAGAGTCTGATAAGCTATCTAAAAGATTAGCCTTTTTGACTGTAGGCATTGGTTTAATCTGTATTTGTCTCCTCCTGTCCCCCCCCCCCAATAAAAAAAAATAAAATTAAAAAAAAAGATATAAGGACAATGATGAAGTCAAAAACAAGGCAGTAAAACATGATCTTCATTGAAAATTAGACAGGATAATAGATATTGTCTTAGGAGAAAAACAAGAATGGGTAAACTTTATAAAATGAGTATAAATGCCTGAAAATTAGTGTAGTTTTTAATTCCATCCTCATTAATAATTTTAGTATTTATAGATATTAGCTTCATTGTTTTAAGAATACATTATTGGATTAGTTGATTCCATTGTGTACAACTTGTCTAAAGATGCATTTTTTTTTTTTTTTTTTTTTTTTTTTTGCTCAACTTTAGATTGGTTCTACTTATTCTAGCATGTTTATTTAAAGCACTGATGAGTTTGTTTGGTGAGACATGAAACCAGTCTTAATATTAATAATGATAATAAAAAAAAATACATAATAATTCTCATATTCATGATAATCATGCAGGAATAAAATAATTTTAGAGACTGAACTTTTGAATTATCTCTGGTACTTTCAAATTTTTCCCTTAAAATTTAAAAAATATTATTTTTTTTTTTCCTCCTTGTTCAAATAAGTGTGTGTGTGTGTGTTTCATGATTGGATGTTGCTGCTATAAGGTCAGAAGTTCTGAAATCCTGATCTGTCTGACATTGTTCTGGATTTTTGTCCTCCTCTAATTATGCATTACTGTCACTGCTTTAAAGGTCAACCAGCATGCAATATTGCTGAGTATGTTAAGGGAGTAACAGTCTGTACAACCTCCCTAGGTCAGTAGGTGTTAGGAGTGTGACAAAAAAAAAAAAAAAAAAAAATTAGGAGGCAAAGAGATAGTAGTAGGAAGAGGAGATGATTTGATAACTCTTCAGTTTTTCTAGATGCACTTACATGCAAAAATTTTGTATAGTGAAGTCTTTTGAAATAACTTAAAGAATTCAATTCAGTGCAACAATTGAAAGGTAAGAGAAAACTTTACTGAATTTTCTATTCTTTACTTGCAACTTCACCTTTTTTTTTTTTTATCATTTGTCCTGAACAATTTTAAGAATGTAAATTCTAAAAGGGGAATTATTTACTTTTTTTTTTTTTTTTTTTGTTTTTTTTGTTTTTTTAGGTGTTTGGTGATGGAAGAGATAAGTGGGGACCATTCAAATTTTTGTGACCCTATTTTTAGATTTTATTTTTTTTTTTATTTTGGGTTTTGATGAAAAAAAATACATTGTTTGATAATAAAAAAACAATATGAAATTACTACAGAATGATTTTATATTAAATTAAAAATTGTCTATGTATAAAATGTGGAATAATTAAAACACTCAGGCTAGCATAGATTTTACAAGTACTTTATTTACTGTATGACTGCATGTATTGATGGTTGTCATAAACATGAGCTGAACAGTTTTTTTACAAACCTTATGCTTTGCAATGTCCAAGAGTGAAATTTTTGAAAAGCTGTGAAAAAAACCCAAAATACATAAATTTAGTCATATAAGAAATATCACTTTGCTGCTTATTTTTTTTATTTGCTTATCACTTACATTTAATGTATTAGCACATTAATTAACATATATCAGTATTTCATTTTGTGACATCATCATGATCATCCAAACACCTAGTTATAAACATAATTTTTCTTTGACTTATCATCAGATATTACACGTCTTAACAATTAAATCAATTTTTGAGGTTAATTTAAACAGCTTCAAAAATTGATTGAATATAACTATTTTAATGTATGAATATTCCTCTTTTCAAAAGAATATTCATATATGAAATAAAAAAAATTACATTCTATAAATGTCATGTGAAATGTAAACATTTTTATAAGTATTTTTGACTGATTGCTATTTACATTTTCACGCATTATTTAGAACATAAGAGATTTTTTGTTGTTTTATCAAGGATATTATTAAAGCTGTGTAAAATGTGTTTTCTGCTGTTTTTTCTTCATGTGCTAAAGCTTACTAATCCTTTTCAATTAAAGAAAATATGTAAATTTCATTAATTCTTAATAAAAATAGATAAACCTGACTCAAATTTCTTCATTATGATCCTCTTTTTCAGAATGAAATAACTGTTAGGGTAACATTAAAGCCAGATTGAAAACCCTTAAAATGTTCCAGTTGAAAATGTTGGTTTCCAGCTGTTGGGATTTTCTAATCTATTTTTTTTCCCTTTTTTACCAAAATTTAGAAATTCAGACATTATTTCATTTAAATAGTTAATATTAAATATAGAAATATTAATTTTGATCTGAATTCTAAATTTTTGTGGGTGAAGTTGTAATCCTTAAGCCTAGCATTCTGTTTACATACTTTGGATGACAATATCTGAAAAATGATTATTTTTTTAATTTTTTTATTTAGTTTTTAGATAATTTTGTTGATTGTCCCTGCTAATAATCTAACAGTTTCAAGTAAAACGATTTTGAAAACATATGTTACAGTAACATTAAATCTGGATTTAAAATGCTTAAAATGCTCCAGTTGGAAATGCTGGTTTTTTAGTTCTTAGGGTTTTCTAATCCTTTTTTTGCTTTATCAAAATTTTGAAATTCAAACAATTTCATTTAAACAGTTAATATAGAAATGTTAAATTTGATCTGAATTACAGTTTGTTTTTTTCTGGGTGAATCTGCCATTTTTATAAGCTTTAGATGATATCTGAAAAAATGTTTTTCTTTATCAGCAGTTTTATTTAATATTACATGATTTGTCTTATTTTTTTATTTAGCTTTTAGGTAATTTTAGTTGATTGTTGCTTCTAATAATCTAACAGTTTCAAGTAAAACAATTTTGAAACCATCTTATACAATTTAAAAATTAAATTTGAGAATGTCAAACAAATCTGTATATTTTAAGTTGTGTATATTTACTTTCTGAAATTGCTATAAATACATTGATTAGTGTTTAATATAGTTTGCATTCCTTTAATGTTGCTTTTTATCTTGAATAGAAACACCTGCTTAATTCTCAGGGATTTTTAAATGAATTGAGCTTACCGACATTAAATTTCTAGTCATTAGAAGAGATATGATTTTTAATTAATGACATGTTAATTATTTGTTTCGGTCATGCACTATGTATCCAATTCTTTTTTCCATTATATAAAATAACATTCTATTCATAGAGCAAATTTTCCATTTAAAAAAAAAAATTATGTCAAGGATAAATTTAAATTAACAAAAGTTTTTTTGAAAGTTATTTCTAATGAATTTAATTTTATTTATTAGATCTTATATTTTAAATATGACATTTTCTAAATATTTAACAATGTTAATCATGAAACAGCATTTTTTTTCTCAAAAAAAATTTTTGTTTTTCAGTAGATAGAAACACGTCTTAAATTTTGTGAAAGGAATTTGTTTAATGAAGATAAAAGAATTATCTCCCATGAATTTCATAGCTTTTTGTTTTTTTTACTTTTATTTAAAAAAAATCTTTTTTATTTATTCAAAAAAGATTAATGATATTTTAATTAATTCAGAATTTAAATTGAATATTTTTAAAAAATATCACAGGAGCTGCATAAATAAATTTAAAAAACTTTTTAATAAAGTTACTTTATTTGATGTTGATTATTCTGAAATTATTATTAATCCACTTATTTCTTCAAATATTTCTCTTTATGAAAAATTTCATGATGTTGACACAAATTTTCTTTCATATTATAATGCCTTGATTGAAAATTTGACATACAAATTAGACATTAATTTCACTTTTTTTTCTTTCTTTTTCAAGGTATTTGCATTTTTAATACACAAGATTGCTTAAATTAACAATATTCTTATCACAAAAGTTTGTGTAATTATCAAAGATATTGGTTTCTTAATGAATCATTTTTGAGTTGTGAATATTCTTTGGATTTATAGTGGATTGCTTTCCTGTTGCCTTCTTCAGTGATTTTATTGAGACACCACCAAGTTATTGAGTTGTCAAAAGTGATTCTACCATTTGATAGATTTTATTTTTTATCCTACAGGGTTGATAGCCAATGGCTTCACTCACAATAAATTCAAGTGGGGTGTCATTTTTGTTTTTATTTAATCAATTCACTTCAAGCAAGGTGATAATGCCACTAAGATGCAAGGGGGCTACTGGGAGTGAAAGAGAATGAAATGACTTTAGAAGGAATGGGAAACCCAATCCTAAACAGAAAACAAGGGATAAACATCTACTCATGTTTAAAATACTGGAGAGGAGGGTGAACTGGATGTCTCATAGCTTTGTTGATTAAGACTTTGTATTCTATAGTAGCAGTAGTATTATAATCACTACTGATAGTAGTCTTTTCACACCTTGATGCTCTAGTGCCCTCTAATTTTTTTTATTTTTTTTTTTTTTAACAAGGCTTTTCAGGACTGTAGCTAGTATTGATGGGCACAACTGTCACTTTCATATTTCACAAGTTTTTTTTTTTTTTTTTTTTTTTTTAATTCTCTGGAAAGATCAAGATATGTTTTACATTTCTTTCATTTTTACTGTAGTCTTTTGGAATAATAACATCCACTGATATATTATAGTCCTGGGTATGATGATAAACTACATCCGGCAGCAAGACCTCTGATCAAAAGATTGGAGGTTTTGAGGAGTATGAAGCCACCTTTTAACTGCTGTTGTTTTCAGGTTCACCCTGACTTGCAGTAGTAGCACCTGTTAGGGTCACAGCTATGGGAAAATAGTGATTCCCCCACCCCCCCAAACAAAAACAAAACACTAAGTATAAAAATACATTTTATAGTAAAAATACCAGCAATACATTTTTCTATAAAAGAAAAAATTACCGACAATACCTATTTATAGTAAAGTGACCAACAATAAATTTTATTTCTAGTTGAAGTTGTGTTTAAAATATATTTAACTGAAACCATAAAAATGTGTTCAAAATATTTAGTTTTCGGCATTAAATAACCCATAGAGGTTGATATGCTGTTAAACAAAATCAACCAGTCAACCAATATTATTCATTTAACATTGGTTTAGTTGAGATGATGTTTTAAATTCTAAGTCCTAAATATCTTTTCTTAAACCACTTAAAATTCAAGTCATATCAATTTTTATATTCCTAACTTGCTCTATTCACTTATGATTGAAAATTACATAGTGGACATCTTGGTAGACAAGGTGGGTTTATTCCCTATATTTTCTATTCTGTTACATATTGTCTATTTTGGCTTCAGTATAGTTTATGATAACCTTATTCTGAATAAGGATCAAGTTTTTGATATGGCTAGATGTAACCATAAGTTCTATGCTAAGTTTTTTTTCTTGCTTGTAAAACTCTCTTCTGCTTTCCATTCAAGTTTGTAGTTAAATTTTTGATGATCAATGTCAATTGTTATCTTCAGTTTTCTTAATTTATGTTCTTTTTATTGTTCTTGCTCTTTAATAACATTTTTTTTCTTTTCTTTATATCCTTTCACACTCAGTAACCCACTGTGTCTTGGTGGCTTTGCTGCCTTGCTTGTAGTGAAATGATTTAAAAATAAAAAAAGTCTTTTGTCTGACTATGCTCACTATTACTACTACTTTTTATACATAACAGAAAAAATACTTTAAACTGTCTTGCAGAAAAGTATTGAAGATGTCACTATTATAGTGGCTTTTGAAACTAGTCATTATTTTTACAAGCAAACAAAATAATTTAGCTACCTTTGTCAGTAACATTACACCATACCTTTAAATGTATTTCTTCCTTTTTTATCATTTGTTGATAATTTGTCCCCTGCTCCCACAGTTTCATGCTCCATTTTACACACAAATACACAGTGTGTGTATGATAAATTGTCATCAAAATTACGCAAAAATGAAAATAACACTGACATCTCATTTTAACAGATATATTTACCAAAATTACATAAAAATATCTTGAAATACTAAAGAGTAAATTTATTCAATAAGATTGCCATTGGTTTCAACCATAGCCTCCAGACAACTTAGGAATCTCTTGCAACTCTTCTGGATGGTCTTTTTGTTCAAGATGGTAAATGCTACCATAATCTTTGCTTTCAGTTTATCTTTGGTTTTGGTGTTAAAAGGAGTTTTGTTGGTCTCTCAACTGTGTCCCACACATAATAATCAAGAGGGATGCAGTCTGGGGAGTTAGGTGGCCAAATGTAAGGAATGATGTGGTCACAGAAATTGTCTGACAGCTATGATTGGATTCTCCTACTTGTGTGGCATGGTTCAGAGTTCTGTTGTCTTCCAGCAGCCACCCTCTTGACCTAGGGCAGCACTACCACCTCAAGATACTTGATGTATGCCTCTATGTTGAGTCTGAATCCCTCACCAACAAATTCGGGAGTTCTTTTCTAATCAGTGAGTTTTTCCACCTGCCATACTTTTGCAATCACCATTAAACTCATGCAAATCCTCTGCACTGTACTCAGATTGATACCTAAACATTTTGAAATGTTTGTATTGGAGCACCTGGTGTGAATGCCAGCAGTACAGCATGCCGTTACCAAATTTCTGGTGGAGTGAATTGCATGAGTCAGTGACCAACTGACCCTACTATACTGTGCAGTCGAGAAAATCAAAAACACACAATGTGCATGCATAAAATTAAAAATATAAAATGACTACAATTTACTCATCGCACACTGTATGTATGTATGTATATATATATATATATATATATATATATATATAGCTGATACCCCCTGAGCAGTGGTCATGTATGAAACTGTTGTTAGGATACTGGAGGTAGTATGAATCATCAAATTTTTACTCACATTAATCCTATATAAATAACACACACACACACACATATATATATATATATATATATATATATATATATATATATATATATATAAAATATAAGTGAACATAGAAGTCAACACTTAGAGGTGACAGGCTGTTTCATGCTAGGTGCAATTGTGGCCTGACGATTGAGTCTAGCAGGAAACAGCCTGTCACCTTTAAGTGTTGACTTCTATGTTCACTTTTATATATACACACACTCTATCTCTGATATTGACCACTTTATCCCATAAATATAGCATACCTTAAGAGTATATTCCTTCACACACACACACACACACACACACATATATATATATATGTATATAATTTTGTATGTGCCGTATTTAGTAGAAAGCACTCAATATCATTGATAGAGCTAACATTTTCAGTTGTATCGATATATCCATACAACTGAAATATATATATATATATATATATATATATATATATATATATATAAGAATAGTATTTTTACATGCTCTTTTTGTGCACCGAATGCAAGTGCTGGCATGATTAAACTTATTCCTTTGATTCCCCACCACCATACACACACACACACACACACACACACACACACACACACATTCTATGGTGCATATTTTGTATGACACTCTTTTTATTTTTAAAATAACTTTCCCCAAGCACAATTATTTTGTTGTAGGAATAAAAAAAAAAAAAATCTGTTTATTTATTGAAAAATTCCTAGCAGAATAACTAACTGTTCTGGACAAAACATGTATTTGGTACATGTACATTCATTGAGTCTCTAAGTGCAGATTTTTAATAATCAAGTAAATGTTTACTATGGCACAAGGAGTTTATGGTGAGAGCTATCTGCACAAAGCTTGTTTTGTGATCTGAAATTAAACATGAAGATTTTAAGAAAATTACTTTATTAAAAATGTAGATTACATATATTTCAACCCTCCATAATTCTGGTGTTATGTGTTCAATACATTTTGGTAAGTATCTGAAGTATGAAATTTAACTCTTTTTAAATTATATGAAAATTTCCAATATTTTTTTTATTTAGTACAATGACAAAATATTCTCAGATTTTAGGAAAAGTGCATGGATAAATAAAATAAATAAACTTGTATAAAACTAACAAAAAAACTGTATTTTAAAATGTGTTGAGTGGATTTCTTTCTTTTTAGCATTTCGTTTATTAGTGAACTATTTGAGTTTTAATAATTTTACAGGTACTTTATTGATATTTACTAATTTACATTGAACTTTGTCTGATATAAACCAAATGGGGTAAAAGAAGATTGCTTCAACCCAATCTCCTAAGTGGGGAGGGCTGGTATTGAAAGATCAGTTGGTGTAGCCCTTGTTTAGATTTTTATCCTAGTTCATGGCACCAGTGATAAACATGTCACTATATCAGCCACCAAGTAGACAGATATTTTTTAACTTTTTTCTCTTGATTCCATTTTTATTTCATTTTTATTTATATTTTTCTATCAGTGTCATTTATGACCTCTCATGATTATGCAAAAAAGCAGCATTTAGGCATAGGATCAGAGTGTAGTATCTGTGATTTGTCTAGGATCAAAGCATCATTTCTTGTGCTCCCGTGTTTTGTCTAGGATCATTTCTTGTGCTCCCGTGTTTTGTCTAGGATCAAAGCATCATTTCTTGTGCTCCTGTTGTAGTACCTGTGTACCTTAAAAGTATTACACACAAACATACAACCTTAGTTATTTGTATATAACCCTGTGAAAATACATGATTTATTTATTATTGATATATCTTAACAGACAGAAGTTTCTCCTTTTTATTTTTGTATTATTAAAAATGTTGTTAACCAGTGCTGTAGGTGGCATAGATATTTTGAATGTTAGCATAGCTACTTTAAACACAAAGTAGACAAAAAAATTGTCATTTATTTGAATACTTCACAAATGTTTCTCAGTTAAGTGTCTGCTTCCAGTGTTCCAAGTAATTTTCCTATTCAACAATTGCAAGGGAAACTCGATGCAATGATCTTACAGGTGAATGTGAACGTGTATTTGAATGTTTTGTGACAGGGCAATGTAGGCAGGACAGATGAGGGTAGAAAGGTGATAACAAGCAGTAAGTTGAGATGGTAGATAGGTAGGTGTGGCTTGTAGTTATTCCTTATTTCTCTTTTAATTTTCAGTCTACTTGTGACATGCATTGAATTAGAAAAGAAAGAAGGATATTGTCACAGCAGACATAGTTTGGGTCTAGCATAAATTTGAATACACATCTTGGGGAAACAGAGCAGAACAATCATGGAAGTGTTGACTATATCAACTGATTAGTATCTGTGTACTTTGGTGTAAACTCACTGTGTATTTTGCTTTTAAACTCATATTAAGTGTGTGTGTTGTATAACTTATGTTAAATTTCCTATCATATCAAGAAGATGCACATTTCCCTTTCCCCAAAGAAAATTTTCCAAAATTCTCTGTCTTAGATGCCAATGGTTGGCTTACTTGACTAATATCTATTTTTATTATTATTATTATTAGTAGTAGTACTAATATTAGTATTAGTAGTATTACTACTATTAGTAGTAATATAATATTTTACCAATCGGTTTTGTTGTTCCTGACTGGTTATCAACTATGGCTAAAGAGCCCAGTTTACTCTGTTAGTTAATCCATAGCTGGGGGAAGAGATGAACTACCTTTCCCAAAGGTATTTGTGTGTAAGTGAATGCAGTGAACTGGACTTGAATTTGAACTGGGTTCTCCAATTTCTCATTCTGAACAGCTATCCATTATACTACCTGCCAATTCATCTGTCCATACACACACACACACACACACACATAATATATATATATATATATATATATATATATATATATATATATATATATATATATATAAAAGTACTGATCTTTATTATATCTGATTTAATTCTTGAATCAGATATAATAAACTTCAATACTTATCAATGACATTTGTTTCTCAATCATCACTTGACTTTCATCATGTGTATGTTATGTATTAGGTTGGTGCAAAAATAATTTCGTTTTCTAACATATGTTACTATGTGAGAAAACGAAATTATTTTTGCACCAACCTAATATATATGCATGCATCTCTCTCTCTCTCTCTCTCATATATGAGAGAGAAAATAGTATGATAAATTGTGAAAAAGTTTTTGTGACTTGTTTCATCCAATGAAATCCTAACGGATGAAATGCATCATAAAAACTTTTCTCCAATTTTTCATACTATTTTCTCAATCCTGTTTCTTAAAATAGAATTATATATCATTGTTTTATTTATATATATATATATATATAATACTTGAATGAGTTGAATATTATCATTTTTCTTGTATCTGCATATTATTTCTTGAAATATCCCTTGTGTATATGCACAGATTTTTTTTTTTTTTTTTTGTTAGATCAAAGTTATATCTAGCAAGACGCAAGTGCTTACACACACATGCAGGAAGGATGAAAAAATCTTAGCCAACCCACTTTCTGGAATCTGACCAAACGAGTACATAGAATTTTCTTTTTCTTTTTTTTTTTTTTTTTTAATTGCTTGTTGGTCAGACTGAGAACATTTCAACACTTGTGTGTATATTATAAAAATATTTCCCATTCTAGAAATAGAACACACATCTATTATTTAGCAAGGAATATTCATGAAAGAATGATATAGAATTCAATTTATACCTAGTGAAGATTAAACGCACTACAGTAGTAATGATCTACAAGAGTGGGTTTTGCTTCATAGCATAAACTAGTTTTGCAAACAATTATGGCTGTCTTCAGTTTGATCCTTTATGGATATATTGCAAAATATATATGACCAACTTATTAATGTCATGGTATGATAATCTCACAGGTCATTACTTATCTAATGAGTTTCATCCTCATTGGTGATTCATACTTACAATCACCTTCAACTTAACTACTTTTGTCGCTTAGTTACATAATTACTTTGTCAATACAAATTATTTGTGTGATCTTTTTGGTAGTTTTTAAAGGCAGCCTTTAAAAACTTGTTTCACCTTTGTGGAGGAAGTCTTTTCTTTACTGCCCTGTTGTAATCCTGAACTTGTTACCCAATTTGTTAGCATATAAACAACAACTACTGTCAGTTGCTTTTATTGCTTAGTTTTTTTTGTTTTTTTTTTTTAGTTATTTTTTTGAATTGCTTTTCATCTTAACAATTTTCTTTTTCCATTGATATAAATGTAAACAAACTTTTTTTTTATTTTGTTTGATTTTGTTGTGGATCTTTTTTTCTGCTCATAATGATATCTTTTATAGAAAGACTTTAGTTTACAATAAATAACTTCAACTGGATTAAAATCTTTCTACACCTGCATCTGTGTAAGTTTCCATTTATCCCTCTGTTTTTCTTTCTCTGTTTTTCTCTCTTTCATCTCTCTCTTCTCTCTCCTCTCTCTTCCCCCAACTCTCTCTCCTCTCTCTTCCCCCAACTCTCTCTCCTCTCTCTTCCCCCAACTCTCTCTCCTCTCTCTTCCCCCAACTCTCTCTCCTCTCTCTTCCCCCAACTCTCTCTCCTCTCTCTTCCCCCAACTCTCTCTCCTCTCTCTTCCCCCAACTCTCTCTCCTCTCTCTTCCCCCAACTCTCTCTCCTCTCTCTTCCCCCAACTCTCTCTCCTCTCTCTTCCCCCAACTCTCTCTCCTCTCTCTCTCCCCAACTCTCTCTCCCCAACTCTCTCTCCTCTCTCTCTCCCCAACTCTCTCTCCTCTCTCTCTCCCCAACTCTCTCTCCTCTCTCTCTCCCCAACTCTCTCTCCTCTCTCTCTCTCCCCAACTCTCTTTCCTCTCTCTCTCTCCCCAACTCTCTTTCCTCTCTCTCTCTCCCCAACTCTCTTTCCTCTCTCTCTCTCCCCAACTCTCTTTCCTCTCTCTCTCTCCCCAACTCTCTTTCCTCTCTCTCTCTCCCCAACTCTCTTTCCTCTCTCTCTCTCCCCAACTCTCTTTCCCCAACTCTCTCTCCTCTCTCTTTCCCCAACTCTCTCTCCTCTCTCTTTCCCCAACTCTCTCTCCTCTCTCTTTCCCCAACTCTCTCTCCTCTCTCTTTCCCCAACTCTCTCTCCTCTCTCTTTCCCCAACTCTCTTTCCCCAACTCTCTCTCCTCTCTCTTTCCCCAACTCTCTCTCCTCTCTCTTTCCCCAACTCTCTCTCCTCTCTCTTTCCCCAACTCTCTCTCCTCTCTCTTTCCCCAACTCTCTCTCCTCTCTCTTTCCCCAACTCTCTCTCCTCTCTCTTTCCCCAACTCTCTCTCCTCTCTCTTTCCCCAACTCTCTCTCCTCTCTCTTTCCCCAACTCTCTCTTTCCCCAACTCTCTCTTTCCCCAACTCTCTCTTTCCCCAACTCTCTCTTTCCCCAACTCTCTCTTTCCCCAACTCTCTCTTTCCCCAACTCTCTCTTTCCCCAACTCTCTCTTTCCCCAACTCTCTCTTTCCCCAACTCTCTCTTTCCCCAACTCTCTCTTTCCCCCCTCTCTTCCCCCCTCTCTTTTCCCCCCCTCTCTTCTCCCAACTTTCTTTCCCTTCTCTCTCTTTTCCCCCTCTCTCTTCCTCTCTTTCCTCACTGATTTTTAAAATAAAGTTTTTTGCTTCCATGTATTGATCAATAAGCAGTGAATTTTCAGATTAAGCAAGTATTTTTCTCTTTTAACTGGTTATATGAGCATTAAGTTCTATAAACTGCTGTGATGGATTATTTTGTCTGGTTTCATAATTTACAAATATTTTGTTGTGGCATCTAATATATATATATATATATATGCACACACACTACTTTTCTATATCTAAGATTAAAAAATTTCTTACAGAAAAAAAATCTTTTTTTTGTTTTGCTTTTGCACTAAAATTTAAACTATTAATGGTTGTTAATGTTTTTATAATTTTGCTGATTACTGGAGTCAGGTTTTTGGTATCATCTCTTTTCTTTCTTTCTATTTGTTTATAATTCAATAATGTGCACTATCCAAATAAACTTGCAATCAAACTGAGCGATTTAAATTAATGTTAGGATTATTTTTTTTCTAGGCGAGTTCAAATAATTATTGACCCTTGATTTAAGCTATCTGAAAGCTCACTGGAAGGATCATGGGTGAGAAGAATCAGTCTGTTTTTTTCTGCCCTCAAGGCCCTACCACCAATGATTGAAGTAGTCGAGGGTTTGATGATGTCAGATCAGTTCAATGAGCAAAATAAAACCTTGCACTGAACTCACAAAGTGACATCCAGGGTGCCCATTTCAAATTTGTTTTTTGAGTCTCTAGTGTTTTAATTGACTATTGTAAACATTGTATGCCATGAAAAGCTGGAATTGAGATTCTTAGTAGTTAGTTACATGCTTGATGTGTGAGTAATTAGATAACTTTTTTATTTGAATTAAATTCTGAGCTATAGTTGTTGGACTTGTAGATTTGAATCTTAAAAGTATATAGACAACATCTATATATATTTCTGTTGTCATTTTTTATATTGGTTAGCACAGAATTTATATCTTTTTTTTATTTTTATTTTTTACATGATTGTTCACCTAATACAAGGCTCAACAGTCACCTAAGGTAAACAGTTACTGAAAGAAGGTTGTTGTCAGGTTGTATAAGGAGGGAATAAGAAGTATATATTATGTAGGATAGATAACAGTTGACCTTAGACTTGAAGAGGTCAAGATTGTAGTGATTAGGGAAGCATCCTATTGCTTGTCTGTTCAACAAAGTAAACAGTTGTAGGGAAGAAGCTATCTTAGTGGAACTTGCTCCTTACCAATAGAATATGAAGGGAAAGAGGTTGAGTTGGCTCTGTGCATGTGGCATGACAAGACTGGGTTGTGAATGTCTGGACTGGTGAAAATATTTGTTTAAAAATTTGCTTTGGTACTTTTGAGCTTCCTGTGACCCTCCTCTTCTGTATACCTTACCTGGAAGTTGACTCAATTTGTGAGACAATATAACTCCTACAGAGATGAAAATCTTTTATTTTAAAACTTACTTAAATCCTTACATAGTGATTTGTTAAAAGTTGTTTGATGAATGAACATGTTTTACAGACATCTAGCAGATTTTGAATTGAATTAGCAATTAAGTTTTCCTATTTTCTTGGGAATTGAGTGACAACTCTATCATCTATCACCGTTAGTGGCTAGGGCCCTAGCTCCTTCCCAGGTTGTTTCTTCTAAGATCTTACCTTAATGTAGCAGTGTTTCATGCTATATTTAATCTGACAAAGGATAAAAAGATGGTATTTGTTTTTTTTTTTTTTCCATTTTCAGTGATGTTCATCTTTGTTCTAGCCTTTAATAAATGGCAAGTATATGGTTTTAGACTTGAGCACTAAAGTATGTAATCAATGTTGGTTAAAATGAAAAAGTTGAAGACAAAATACACATTAATTCATTGATGGTAAAGCCAAAGAGAAGCAATGGATAAAAAAATCCTTTTCTTTGAAATAGTTTTTATTTACATTTTGCATGTGTTTTAGTTATTTATTTTTAAGTTAATAGTGAGAATAAAGAAGGATATCGTAGATGAAAACGGAAATCCAACAGTGGGTTTCTTTTTAGATGTATTGAAAACTAACTATAAAAGAAAGGATTTCAATTAGATATCAGAAATAGACTTTTCCAGATTTTTGTAATTTTCACTTAGAAAAACTAAGATCAAGTAAATGTCATTAAGAGATTAAATAGTAAAAACATATTGACCTTCTTTTTTTTTTTTTTACTGTTTTGTATGAAATAAACTTCCCAGACTTTTATGTGAAACCTCATCAACTTAAGTCTTGCATGAATAAAGTAAAATATACTTTTATGTTGAATGTTGCAAGTACTGTAAGATAGAGCTTGTTTTTGCTCTTGTTTTATGATCAATTTTTATTTTTTTAATCATTTCACTCCAAGCAAGACAATGCTACAAGGATACAAGGGGTTACTGGGAGTGAAACAGAACAAGAAGACTTTATTGGGGAGAAGGGACAATAAAAGAACATGATTCAGAAAGACAAAAAATGGCGATTGGTGTTGCATTTAAATTTTTGAAGATCATCGATGACAGGTAAGCAAGAAATCAGAAGGGAGTTCCACAGGCGAGAAGTGCAAGAAAAGAAACTACTAAAATATAACATATTGTTGCATCTAGCTAGTTCAATAGTAAAATGATGACCCAATTGCCAATCTAGTAGTATGCTTAAATTCATGTAGTCAAGTTACCAAGGAGGAAAAATTATTAGAACCATTGCGATAAAAATATTAGTAGATAAGATAGAGAGAAAATACATAATGTCAGTGAGAAAAAGACTGAAGTCAAAATGGCAGGTCATTTTTTGATTACATTACAGACCTTCTTTGTATTTTGTCAAGAATCTTGAAATTGGTGAGTTTCTTGTAGTGATCATTATCAGCTAAAATATTTTTGATTGATTAGTTGCTTTATCCATTGGCCCAACCCTGCTCACACATTAATTCTCTGTTGCTCTGCCCCTAATCAAAATATGTATTTTTTTTTTTTTTTTTTTCTTACATTTTATATTTTGAAATATGGTAACCATAAATGAAAATATAAATAAGAAAATGTTTGGATGATACTTTGGTAAAATATTAAAGAAGTTATTTTCTTCATATAATGACGAAATATCTGAAGGTCAAATAACTGTGAGCCTTCCCCAGCTTTGGGAACCAGCTTTGACACATTCAACTCCAAAAATATTACCATTAATTCTTGACCTCAATTTCTTTATTTTTTGGTTTCTAATTTTATTTTGGAAGTGCCAAATTGGCATAAGCTGTACAGAAAATGAAAATTGGCAAGCAGTTCAAATTCTGGCTGCGAACTAGCATTAATCCATCTTTACTTATCTATATAGTCAGATCAGAAGTTGCTTCCAACTCTGAATGTGTTTTTTTTGTTTTGCTTTATTTGTTTTTTTTTTTTTTTTGTTTTTTTTACCATGTAACCCAGTACAACTTGTTACTAAGACAGAAGAGTGGTACTATCAAGTAATGACTATGCTATCCTGGTTATCTAAGTCGTGGGATAATTCTATTTGAATTTTTTAAATTTTTATTTTAATATTGTCTACATGTTTTTCTTACTTGAATTTAATAATGTCACCAAATATTTTGTTGTAGCAATTTTTATAAAACTTCAAATGGAAATCTGTTATTTTTATTATGATTTATTCTCAGCAACATCCCAAATTAATCCAATTTTAGATAGCATTTTAGACAGATACTTTTTTTTTTTTTTTCATTCTTGAGACAGCTCTAAAAGTGTATTTGCTACCATAATTTGAATAACATTTTTGACATCAATGTACTTTCATAGTATTTTGCTTATTTACTTTAATGGGGCCTTGAATTTTATACGGAAATCTATAAATAAACCAATTATGTGTAAATCCTGTGATAGTTCAATCTTGGATCTATATTAAAGTACTCGTATTTCAAATAAAATTTGTTGGTAATGGATTAAATAAAAGAAGTGGTTGCATAGTTCAATAATTTTTAAAATCTTATTTTTTTTTTTTCTTTAATTTAGGTACACATTAATAAAACTTTTTGAAACAGTGATTTTTGTTTAAAGAAAGGACTTGTTTTTTGCAAGATATGTTTGTACCATATATAAACATAAATGCTTTAATATAGACTATACAGTTAAAACCAAGAAAATGTGTAATCATGTTCCAGGAAAAAAATACTTAAATTATTAAAACAAATAATTCTTGATTAAACTTCTATTTTGTCTTCTCAAATTATGAAATAAGATCTATTGTTAAAATCAGTTATATATATACAACCAACAGGACAAATCTTTTCCCACTCAGAATTGGCTGAATATGAAATTAGATTTTTTAATGTTACTCTCTGGAACGATATGAGAGTATGGTTTTTCCCTAGTGCTCACTTCAACTATTGTGGTGTGTCAGTGATGTAACATTTTCAAGATATCTTGGCAATAGAATAGAATTCATGGAAACTGGATTCATACCTTTCTCAAGGGTATTAATGTTAAATGAATATAAAAAGCCTCAGCTAGAATTCAATTTTAGTTTTCATGATGCACTTTAACTTTGAGAAAACAAGTTTTAGCATTTCTGGAAGTTCAAGAGTGGAAAACGAATTTTTGATTCATGTACTTGTTCAAAATGGTGTCTAAGATTTTTTTTTTTTTCATGACAGTTGAACGTATGTAACTCTATGAGGATGAGGGTTAAACATGTTTGTTCAATAATAAATATGATTGAGAATTCTATTTACTGTGAGAAGAAACATTTCTTATGATAATCGTTGTTAATCTTAAGCATGGGTAAATACTTGTAAATAAGTACAGTGGATATGTTATAAATAAAATTACTGGGCATCCTCCCATTTTCATAATGAAACACATTTTTATTGGTAGTTTGTAACTCAAGGAACAATTTATTTTCTTGTTTTCATATCTGATGAACAGAACTATTTTTTTTTTTTTTAAGTTTTTGTGAATGAATGAAAGTAAGTCAAGAATAAAGTTTTTATTGTTGAAGTAAGGAATTTAAGATCCTGAGTCAGTTTTGCTATTGTTTTAAGGTGTTTCTCTACAGAAAATTAACATGTGTCTTTTGAAAATTATACCATTTTTTTTTTTTTTTGTCAAACCAATGTTGTTTTTTACTTAAAATTTGTTTACAATGTTTGTCTATTCAAAGTTACTTGTACAGTGAAGTAATACTGTATAGTGGGAAAATAACTGAACTATTGGCTCTTGACTTAAATGGGTGTGAATTCATTCTTGAATTGCATTAAATCATTATATACGTTTCATTTTTCTTTACATTTTGCTTCTAGTATTGAAACTATTTTTTAAAATGTAGTATAAATAACAACTACTCTTTATGCTATTACATTTCTTATGCTTATTATGAAAGGAGATACCTTATTAATAACTTTCTTGAGGATAGAGTTTGTAAAATATTACAGGAACCTTAATTAATAGTCATAGTCATTCTCATGGGTGTATTATTTGGTGTGAATGCTTGGTTAAATGTAATCTTTTAGTAGTCTAGTTTCTGTCAGTCTGTAGGAGATATGACCCATTAAGAAAGTAACATTCTTGCAGAATTAACTTTTGGTTAGAATAATTCAACTTTTGTTCAACCAGTTGAACCTAATTTTTGTTAATAGAACATTTTGGTTCATTTATTCTTCAGCCTTCATCAGGGGTATTCCACAATATTAATGATAATAATAATAATGATAATAATAATAATGATTAAATATAGAAACTTTCAGGAAAGAAAACAAAAATTGTTCATGGAAATACCAACTGAAGCAATCCATTCTCACAGCACCAAGGTGATTAAAAATTGTTTACACACTCTAGTTAGAAATATATGGTTTTCTTTGATTAGCAGACTTGACCACTTTGCCAACAGGCTTATGACAAAATTCAGTTTTGATGCTTGTTCAATGTATTTGGATATTGATTATTACTGGTTCTATCCCATTTTCTAATCCCAATCTTAGGTACAATATCACACATTAATTTACTTATATTTGTATTATCATGTTTTGTTCTGTTATAGTCCCTACTGATGTTATTTTGTGTAGATTTTTCAGGAGAATTTCTTTTAAAAACAAAAAAGCCCTTTCAGTATTTTCTTTATTGCTGATGGTATTATAAGATACAATGAGTAATTTGTGATTTTGGAATCATCTAAGATTGAAAATATTGGCTTCATATACAAGAACAAATTTCCTCAAATATTGCTGCTTTCTCACTTTGATTTTAAGGTAAACGGTGCAAAATTAGAAATTTCAGGCTAAAATTTGAAAAGACTACTTTCTTTCAGATTCACATATAAAAAATTAATTTTCTTTTTTAAATTTCAAAGTTAAGTAGAGTTATTTGGTTTCTAAGAACTCCTGAATTGATATATTTGTGGAGTTTTTGAGAGGGTAATATACCCAAGTTTATTCAATACATTTGTGGATTCACCATGATTATGTATTATGTTCTTGTATATAATTATTCTTGGCATTGGTAATTCTCAAAGCTAGAAAAATATGATAATGATGCGAAAAAACAGTGTTAGGTGTGAAGCTGTAGTAATTCAAACTTCAATGGCACATTGATTTATAATAGACATTAAACAATGTTTATTTGATTAGAAGTCATTAAGATATTCAAAATTGGATGCACAAAACTTTTTTTTTTTTTTTTTTTTGTATCTATGCTGCTATTAACACATTTCAATCAATCCATTCTTTTTCTTTATAGATCAGTAGTAGTCTATGAACTAAAATCTATTCAATCTGATCAGTCTGGATAATCTTTGTCAATAACTAGTAGTTCTGATGGCTAAGAAGATATAATTTTATCTCTTGTAAGATAACCATCCTTCAAAATATCTTTTGTTGTACTTTCTACATGTGAACATATTTTATTATCATTTGATATAATTACAAGAAGATTTAACATATCAAAATTTAGAGTAATTGTTTTATTTTATAATTAATGAAAATATTGTTCTATTCTGTTATAAAAAATGAAGTAATGCTTGAAAAGTTTTTTTTTTTTTTTTTTAACAGAAGAAACTTCTGGTGTGAACATTCTCTTTTATATCCTTTGCTAAGTGTGTTGCAATTGTTCTTTTTTTTTTTTTTTTTTTTTTTTTGTAATGAAAACTTCTTTGCAATATGTGGTCACTGTCAGCAAATATCAAGTCTATCATAGTTGCTGATTCCTATCTTAAAACTAGTGTCCATCAGACTTAATCTATTTTTCAACAATGTCAGAGATTTTGTTTATAAGTTAAATGGTAGGATAAATGAGGGCATTGAAAGAATAAACTGACTTCATAGTGCTAAAATATAATTTTACAAATTTACTATAAAGTATTTCTGTAACTCTTTCAAAATTCAAGCTCTGAGTTTTCAATTCATTTCCTAACAAGTGTTGTCATATTGTCACTTAAACATACTGAATATCCACCATCATCATCAAGAACAACATCCTCACCATCATCATAATGTTTCCTTTTCAACAATATTAGCAAAGTTTCCACCATTGTTTCTTGAGAATATCTATACCAGATAAAGAAACTGAGCAAATGTACAAAAGATGACAATTCTCTAAATAACTGAGTGGGAAAAAGAAAAGAATAAAGAAATCAAAAGGAAGGGGGGGGAAGTAAATGTAATGTCAGAACAATGACTGGAAGAAAATTGCATTGACATTTGATTTTGTAGGAAGTAAGAAAAGTGTTATTACTTATCAGAACAAGTTATGTAATTGTACAAGTTACTTGTCTCCCTCAATCTCTGTCTCCAAGAATATATATATATATATATATATATATATACGCACATTTGTCTCTGTCCTTATTAGACTAAGCTTAATCATGTCCAATGTCCTAAGTATGAGGAACTCAGTGAGGCTTAAACTAATTACTGTAGTTATATTTAGTGAGATTAGTTTGCTAAAATTTTGTGAAGTTGCTTAAAGTTATTTACTAAACTTACTTTATTCTGGGACAGAGCTACACTAGTGGAGTGCTCAGTAAGGATCCAACTCACTACTCTAGCAAATTGGTCAGCAAGATGAATTTGCTACTATTCCTGCTACAATGCAAACTTTATGTGAAAATGCTTTGTAAGAAATACAAGTTATATATAATGTAATATTTAGGTAACAAGCATTAATCCCCAAAAGTTTTGTTAAATTCTCTGTTTAAATTTTTGTTATATTTTTACAAATTTAAAAAATAATGTACATTGGGATCATAATTGTGGGTAAACTGTTTGAAGTGAATGCCTTCTGCTTTTGTTCAAGTATTTTGGTCAGATTAGATGTAGTCAATAAAATCTTGCCTTTGATCTCCCATATATATATATATATATATATATATATATATATATATATATATATAAGATTGTGCATGTATGCTTTTTACAAAATGTAGAGAAATTTGAAAAAGATATAATAATAATAATTATTGCATAGTAGGTGACAAAATAGAAGCATGAGAAAAAAAAAAAAATGTTAAAAATCCTGATTTTTAAGATTATTCTCATCTTGCATCATTTTGTATAATGGCCTGATAATATACCAAAAAACATTGTTGTCTTTGAATTTCTTTTATTGGCCTACTACACACACACACACACACACACACACACACATATGCAAGAGAGAAAGGGACAGACTCACATATAAAGTTAGCAGTTACTAAATTATTTTTACATTTATTTGATAATTTTTATGCTTTTTAACTAATTTGGATTTTATAAGTTTGTGCTTTTTCTGTTTCTGTTTTTTTTTGTTTTTTTTTTGTTTTTGTTTTTTTTAATTTTCTGACATACTAAGTTTTGAATGTAAACCAGCTGAAGAATAAAAATGTTTCCTGGAAGTATAACGGAAAAATAAATAACGGTTTCTTGGGAGTGGTTAATTTTCAGATTTCTCTCTCTCTCTCTCCTTTTTTTTTTTTTTTTTCTCAGATAAATCTCAGACCTACCTTTTTGTGAGATCAAAAAAAAAAAAAAATCCGAAAATTATTTTTGAACTCAAAGCAAATATATAAAGTCAACTGCTCAATTGTATTGGTTATTTTCATTACATTGAACAGAATATTCTGCTGGGCAGCATTTTCATTTTTTTTTTCTTTTTTTAAATATACAGTTATAATCACAATAATAAAACTAGTAAAAGTAAAGCCATTTTTCATTATCAGAAAACTTGAATATTACATTTCTTATATTGAGGGTGTTCTAAGTTTTTGGGCCATAAGTGGAAGACAACCGAACATAATGTGGCATGTGCCAAGTCTCAACATTTTTGTTTTTCTTTCAGACGTATTGGGAACATTTAACATGCTAGCTTTTTGTTTTGACACATGAAATGGAAAGGAACTGTGTGGCACTAGCCATGAAACACAGGGACTCTGATATAGTCAGATTCTTGAATGTGGATAGGTTCTTTGTTAAATATCAGGAACAAGCTGATGGCCTCTGACAAGGACGTGTCATCTGTGCCCAAGAGAAAGAAACATTCTCAAAGAAACATCATAAAAATGATAAAATTTATCCACCAGGTCTCTGATATCATCAGCTAAGATTTAGTGAAGGTCAATACCGCTATTTATATCAAAGTGCTTGATTCAAGCCCTAGATTGAGAGGGGAATGTACAGGAGAAACTGCAGTCCTGCTCTAACAGGACTCTGCTCCCTTCTATAGAGCACAGATGATCCAGTAGTGACTGGCCAAGAACTTTCACAATTATCTTACTCCCAACACTCTTCTTTTGATTTTGAGTGCAATGTCTGTGCTATCATCAAGAAGGAGACCAACCAGCTACCCCACAATACCAAAAACTTGTTAAAGGCTGCTACTGTGGATGTGATGACCAACATGAATAAGATCTATCTGATCCAAACATGCACTTATTTCCAAGGTTACTTCAAAATCATCCTTAAGACTGAAGGCAGTTTTATTGAATAACCATTTTTTAAGTTGAACACACCTGTAATTATTTTTTTGAAAATATATATATATATATTTTTTTTTTTTTTTTCATTTATTTTTACTATACTGTATAATTTTTTTCAAAATTACCTGATATATACTCTATACTGATTACAGGTTGTTTATAACATTAAGATGAGGGAGAGGTGCAGAAAGCAGTGACAAATATCTGATCTATCTATCTATCTATCTATATATATATATATATATATATATGCTTAATTCAGCGTCTCTTATAATATTTCTTTTTAAATAAACCTGAAAAACAAAAAGCAAGCAGAATAATAACAAAGAGCTTATTTAGTTTTATTTATAGGTGTGAATTTATGTGCATTATTTATTCAGCTATTGTGTTAATGATATTTAGAAATTTACATATATTAATAAAAGGTTGATATTATGATTGATTTTCAACTTACTGCACTCATTATGATTCTTTACATATCTAACTACTCTTTGTTAAACAGGCATATACCCAATATCAACATGCACATTTATAATTTATTAACTTTTGTATATTTTATAGTTTTACAGTTTGTGGCATTGACTTGACTTCAAATAGTTTTTATTTTAAAGTATTAGTGTCTTCAGTAGTATAAGGTTTAGTCTTTCTTTTATTTTTCTTTTGTTCTGGTCAATTTTCATTGACTTGAAAAACCAGAGGTAGGTTTGGATACCTTAACTTTTAAGGCATAATAATAAAAAAAAAAATACAGCATTGATGTAGTTATTATTTCAATGGCTGCGTAGTATGTGCTATGCCAAAGCTACATACAGTTTTGAATTCAAAGTTGTCCTCTTCTTAGACTTATTGCCAATCATGTCTAGGGAACCCAGTTTGCACTGCAGTTTAACCCATAGCTTAGTGAGGAAGAGATAGCTTCATACATTTCTCAATGACTTGTTGAAAAGTGAACGCGGTTGGAATTTGAACTCTGCTCATTTTGTTCCAAGGACCTACTACACTCCCTGCACATCCATAAGGTGTATACTGAAGTACCAAAAAATTGGAGACAACATGTAGACAGCTGTAATTCCTCCCATTGCCTGAATAATGGTTGCTATGCAAGCATTGGGTCTATGAGATTCTGTAGTCATTGCATGGAAATTTTTTATCTAGGCACATTCCTGTGCTATCTATCTATAACTAAGCTGTGTTTGAGTGGGACTGAGATTTTAGAGAAGTCTACATCATGTCATCTATAAGTTCAATGGGGTTTGAATCTGGTGGGCACAGAGGACAATGAAGTCGACTTTGTGGAACAATTTTTATGCCACCCATGCAGAATGTGGAATTGGTGTTATTTTGCTGGAACAAACGATGAATATACTTGGCATGCTTTCTGGTAAACAGATGCAAATAGTTTGGAACAAGATATGTTTGTGTCAGATTTGTAACAACAGACTTCAGTTTCACTACTGGTCATTTTCCCAACTGAACACGCCATTAACATTTATAGATTTATTGCTTTATGCAATTTCCTTTTTCAAATGACTGTCTGATCTAGCAACACGAGACCAGTTTTCCTCAGTTCAATATCACAGAAGACAAACATTATACAGCAAAAATTTCAGATCAACATTTAGCTAATAACTATGTGTCAGGCTATGAACTTATACACTTATAAGTGTTCATGTGTGTATGATGACTTCACTAGCTTTATATGGGATGTGATTGTTCATCCTGATGTTGCTATGATAATAACATTTATTTTAATATCTGTTGACCTTTTTGTGATTTAAATTTGTATCCAGTTTTCTATCAACCATATTTACCATCCATTTAAAAAAAATACATTTTTTTTTATTTCCAGAACAATTTCCTGTATTTTGGGAATAGTACAGATTCTGCTTCTCAATTGATGTACACAAGTGGCAATCATGCTTTGCCTACATCTGTTAGCACACCCGAAAGGACTGAATACATTGTATATACAGCGGCACCAGGGATGGGGTCTGCAACAGACTCCTCCTCGGGCTTGCCGCCACGTCGCTTACCTGAAGTGAACACTGAACCAACAGAGAGTTCCTTGGCACAACCAAGGACCAATTTAGTTAATGGACATATGGCTCAAAATGGTTTTGACAATCCCATGGACTTATCCAATGGCAAAATGGTTCAGGTTGGTGGCATGAAAAAAGAGGATTCTCGACAATATGATCAACAAGCCACAAACTACCATCACAATGGAGTTTCTTCTGTTCCTGTTGGAATTTCAGATACACATGGTAAGTCAAGAGATGTACAGATGATGTTGTAATTGGAGCTGTTGATATTTTCTAATCACATTGGTATTGTGGATTTTACAAGTACTGAATTGGTTTGGGGGCAGTAATGACTTTTTTTTGATACTGAACCAGTACTAAATATAAGCAATTATCATAGTGTAGTTCTTTACAGGTTTTCAAACCTGGTGGGATTAAAATCATTCTTTATTTGTTGTTAAAAATATATGGCATAAATACCATATTTAGTTTGCACCTGTTTGTATAATATGTGCATACATACAGATATATATGTAATAAATAAAAAATTAAATATTAAATACACATATATAGGTAATAAATAAAATAGCTATCTTTTTGTAATTCTGAATTTTGTTTTTAGCATCCCAATATATTCATTAAAACTATTCCATTATACTTCTAAAATCCACAGTATTCAATTTTCAGTAACACCTTTGCATATTTTTGATACTAATCTAGATTCTTTATCTATATGATTTGGTTTTATTAGGATTTTGAAAGCATTTCTATTTAAAATGATCATGTTTGTAAAATATATACCCCTTCAGTTGGTGTATTTGTAAAACATAGAATTCCTGCTTCATTTAATATCTGTACTGAAATGCTCTTTTTTTTCTTTTCTTTTATTTTTTTTTTTTTTTTTTTTTTCTTATTGGAAACATTTTTTTTTATCCAATTAGAGTTTTTCTTCTTTTCAGGCTATCAATCTGATTTTAGACAATTTATGAGGAGGTGTTGAAAATTCCACAGCTTGATCCACTTCTCAATATCAGTATTTTCATGAACAAACATCAGAATACAGATTTTGGGAAGTTGGTTAAGCTGAGAACTTTCATCAACTCCTTGTAATACAAGAAAACAGTTCTAATGAGAAATTTAAGGAAGTGACTTAATGTTGAAAAATAACTTTCAACTTAGCTCTCTTATAAGAAACTGAACAATTAAAAGCTTTAAAAGTTGCTAAAGCATTTTTTCCAATTATTTTTCTGTTTTTTTTTTCTTCTTTTTTTTTTTTTTTTTTTTTTTTTTTAAATAATATATATTTTGTACATTCATATAAATATGTTTATGAAACCTGTTCTGGTTGGGACTAAAATTAGCAATTTTTAATCTTATGATATTATTTTAATTTTTGGGGGTGTAGGTGTTGATTTTTAACATGGATCTGAAATTTAAGAGGCGGTTATATATTCATCTCTGTGTAAAATACTTCTCACTTTTATTTGTGAAATATTTATCACTTTTAAGAATTTTATTTTTCCATAATTTATCCTTTTATGAAGATGAGAAAAATTGTTATCACAGGGTCAAAACTTTATTTATTTGTTTATTTTATTTGTTTATTTTATTTTATTTTTTTTAATTTTAATTTCTTTTTATTTACACTAGGACTATTGTCCTCATCTTTGTTATTATCACAACATTTTGGTCATTAGACCGTCAGGCCTTCTTTACATGTTTGTTGATCCAGATAACCTTCAGGGTATTTTGAACTGAACCCTTTACTTAATCTACAGAAGTAGATTATCCATGTTTAGTGATAGCTTGTCTTGTTCTTTTTAATACGACTTACTTACCCTTTTTTCCCAAACCAAGGAATGAACTTACAAATTGTGATAATAGCAACAAAGATTAGGACAATAGTTTGAGTGTAAATAAAATGAATAACACTTTATCCCACAAATTCAGAAAAACTTGTTCTTTATTACAAGTCTGCTGATCTACCATTTTACTTTACTTGTTAGCATAAGAAAAACAAATTACTAGTAAAGTTCATTTCAAATATAAATAAAGAAACCTACTAGTTGTGAATTGTTTCTAATGTTCGAAAAGTTCTTAAACATTTCTTTATATATTTATTTGCTAATGATGTTGTATGTACTACAGTAATAATGTTATTATTAGGTTGGTGCAAAAATAATTTTGTTTTTTAACATATGTTACTATGTGAGAAAACGAAATTATTTTTGCACCGACCTAATATTACTAACTTTAAGCTTAACTAACAATTGGTTTTGGGGCAAAAATTCCAGTTTTTATAGAAGAATTTTATTTATTTTTTTTAATACTTAAAAAAAATTGTCTTACATAAACATATCTAAGTCAAAAAGTTATCTTAAAAAATTTCTTTTAGGCAATAAAACTAAGGTCATCCTCGTAATAAATTTTTGTTCACTTAAATTCACTTGTGTTGTAAGCTTTACTTTTAAAATATCAACTGATTCTAAAAAAGTTTTGTTCTAAATAATACTTCATTATATATTTTATATAAAAGTTATTTTAAAATTTTATAAATACAGCAAGTATCAAAAATTGTTATAATTAAAAATTTTAACAATTTATAATACTTGCTGTTTATTATTAATGTTAATAATAAAAGCTTTAAACCTTTTCATTTTATTACTATAAATTGTGGCCTACAAGCTGAGTTTTTGAAGCTTAAAAAAATCTTTCTAAAATGAGGTGTCAACTTAACAGGTATAAAATGCAAACCTTTACCACCAAGTTGTAAACAAATGGAACAGCACTCCTAACAATTACTGTAAACCACAATAATATATGTAGCAGCACTATCGAAATATTACCTGGTATGATGTGTATTAATATTTTATTGGAGTTGATGTTGACTTTGATATTAGGTTGGTGCAAAAATAATGTCGTTTTCTCACATAATAATATGTGAGAAAACGACATTATTTTTGCACCAACCTAATATATTCATCTGTAGACTTGATGAATTTTAAATGTTTGCTAAGTTATTCTGATATAATATATGGTACCTACCTGTGTGTATTGTAAGGTGTTTGCTATATGACATATATAGAAATATGTTACAGTTAGTGTCTTAATATACAGTTAAGTGGTGTGACCTTATATAGTTTTATCACAGGTTATTGTATAGGCTAGCCTAACTTCATTTACTGGTAGGCCTAAATTTTGGGTTACTGGTAGCCTATTGTATGTTTGGGGGTTGACCTATAGGTCTAACTCAGTATTTTGAGCTAAAAATCTTTAGCTTGACTTGAATGCCACAATTTATAGTAATTGAATTCATTTTGAAGTTGAAAACTTGGGAAAATATGGATGTAATTTTTAAAATTTTGAGCTTGGTTCAGTTTTAGAATATTTGATAGGTGTTTGAAACAATCCTTAAGTGGTGATGATGCATGTTAATTTACATCTACCTGAACAAATGCAACTTCATTGTTGAATCATATCTGAAAATAATACTGACAAGTCATTTGAAATATCTTAGTTCAACTTACTTTGTTAAGGTTCTTAAAAGAAAATATTTATATTTTGTTAAAATTCACATTTTTGCAACTCCTGTGAATGAACAATGATTTTCACTTTGTTAGTGCAACTATTATTTTCTTTAACTGTAAAAATATTTTTTTTCATTGATTAGATTTATTTTTGTCTTTACTGTAGATAATACACAGTGTATTCATAAAGGAAGCATGCTAGAATCTTTCTACATAACCTGCTTAAGGTGTTTGTCAAATTCAAAATGAAAAAAGATGAAAGTAACTTTGAAAAAAAAAATTATATTAGATCATTGCAGAAGCTTGTGCCTGATTACAAAATTAAAAAATAAAAATTGGCATACTCACAAAAACATTTATTATTTAATTACATAGTCTCTGTTGTTTTTAACAACTGTCTTTAATTGTTCTATAAGCTTGTAAATGTCACTTTTGTAGAAACTTTGTTTTTTGTTGGAAGACAGTTGTGAGGTAATTTTTAACTGATCATATAGTCAAATTTTTTGTCATTTAAATTGTTCTGTAGAGAATGGAACATAAAAATACGAAGGATCCAAGTCAGTAGAATACTGTAGGTGCTGGAGTTTCCCATTTCAACTTTTTAAGTTTTTGAAAGGTCTTTTTTGCAACATGTGGTCTTGTGGTGGAAAATGACACCTTTTCAATTTGCCAAAATCAGCCATTTTTCTTAAACCCAAATCTCTTCAAATAACAAAAAGCAGAGATATCGATTTTCAAACTCTTACCAATCTCCTCTGTAGAAATCTTTGGTTTATTCTTCATGATAGCAAGCAAAGCATCTTCAATGTTGGAAAGTTGTCTGGAATGTGGTTGATTGTTTAGTTAAAAATCATCCTAACAAAATCTGCAAAACCCCTTTTTGAATGTTCAAAGAGATGAGCCAAATAAACCTTCTGAATGTTTTTTTTTTTTTTTTTTTTTTTTTTGTCACAGTTCTGATGCTTACTCCTTTCTGAAATCCATAAAGAATAATATAGCGAAAGTGCAATTTTTCATCCTCCATCTTTAAGGAGGCATTTATTTGTGGACAAAGCCTCAACCTTCAACAAAGTCTGACTTGCAACTAAACAATGCAAGGATTCAATCTAGAACACACCAGAAATTGACACCAAAACAAATACCAGTGTCAAGTTGTAGTCATTTTATATTAACAATGAAAATCAAGCATGAACTTTTGCAGTGATGTAATAGATAATCGGTATTTGATTAACAAATAAGTATGTTTAATTTAGACAATATTTTTCTATTTATTTTCATAATTATGAGGATAGTCTAAGGATTATATAAATAAATAAACCTTGTGATATTAACATAATTCCAATTGTTTGTTAATTAAGTAGTTTGTACATTAAATATTTTCACTGCCTTTGCCTGCCACCAGATATTCTGAATTGTATAGAGTTGTCTTTGGCAGTTTTAAATGTTTTTTTTTTTTTCAAGAATTTCAAGTTACTTATTTCTATTTATATATTTTATGTATTTTTGTTCATATTTTTTAAGTTATTTTTAATTTTATTTTATATTTACTTTCTTACTTAACCTTTCCTTTATTAGTTTTAATTATTTTCTTTATATTTTAATTAAATTTACATTTTAATTTTTGATTATTTAAAAAAATATTTTAAAATTTTTATTACTTTTTAAAAATTTTTATTACTTTAATTTTTAATATTTTTTTTATTAATTTAAACAATTTTTATTACTTTATTCATTTTTTTTTTTTTTTTTAGGAAAAGTTTACTTCCTAAAGGAATCCATAATGTGAAAAAATCAAAAATAATTTTGATGACATTTTTCTTTTGACTTTGTAGAACGTCTCCCTCTACACACCCCTAAATTTTTATTTTTAACAACAACTAAAATGCATGCAATTTTAAAAATGGCCTATCAGCTAGTTTTAGAAGAAAAATAACCATTTTTTTGGCAGCATAAATTTATAATGAAATTCCACTTATAAAGTAAATATAACTATTTATTACTGTACTGATAAACAGCTAAAAGATCTGGGAAATATTTTACTGTTTAATTTTAGTCAGTATTGTTTTTGTTTTCTACATGTCTTTTGATGCTGTCAAAAATAATCTTGTTGGATTACTAACCAATTTGCATTATCTGCTATTACTGATTTCAACTTGAGGAATGGCCAAAGGTCTTCAATCCAAAACTGAAACTACCGAAAAAGCATTCTAAGCACAAAGTTTCTGAAAAACTAAACACACTGAAATTTCCATGTAAAAATTAAAGTTTATGGCTGTCATCACTATTTATATAAATTATAAAGGCATGATAAGAGTAGACATGCACCTATTTTCAGATAAGAGCTTTTATTTAATTATCTCAGCAATATATAAATTGAAATTTGATACACTTGTTATTAGAATATTTTAATGTTTCTACTCCTTTTGGAAATTGAATTTATTAAATGGTGCTTCTCATATAGGATATTTGACTATCTTGTAATGAAAATACAAATTAAATCTTGTAGAATGTTTTGTGGATATTTAGCTTATTTCAGTTTGAAATGATCTAACCATATTCAATACATTCATTGCAGAGAATTGTAAGCTTTGAATTCCTTTGAATATGCCATTTCCAGATCTTTTTCTGGTGATGGGATAGATCTACATCCTTTATAGACTGCTGTTTCATTCCTAATAATAATTAGCATTGGAATCATTCTGCCATACTTTATTTTTACAAGAATCAGATTAGACCAAAAATAGAGTATTGCCACCATATCTACACTGGGCTACTCAATTCTCACTTTCTGGCCTTGATAGAGTTCGATTATTTATGCAATCTTGGGAAGGGAAGCTTATTTTCCACTTTGCATCTGTGGGGATAGAGGTTGCAATTGCAATCCTATTGCTATTTCTATGATAGATTTTCAAATAAGTTCCAGTTTTTAGTTCGACCAGTGCAGATCTTTATATCAAGAACATGCCATGCTACTTCCATGGAGTTGAATCATCCTCATTTCCTTCATATTCCAAATATACAAAGAAAGTTCCATCTGAATGGATAGCTTTTCCTCCCAAGAATTGCTACTTGTGGAGCAGATTCCCATGTGGATGCTTTCCTAAATCTTAACCCCCTTCAAGTCAAGGGGCAATTGTCTATCCTCCTTATCCTCATAATTTTCACTTCCTCTTACATTCCTATCACAAGATCTTATTCATCGTAACCATTTTAATAGTAACCCTCTACATTGAGTGGCTCTCAAGCTTTGTATTGGATAAACTTTAGTATAAAAAAAAAAATATTGGCAAAGTCTCTCCTATAGAAGTAAGGTGAATTTCTTGATGTTTTCTGTATATTCCAGAAGAATAATCATTACTATTTGGAAAGCTTAACTGAAAATCCAATACATTTAATAGTGGCCTGAATGTGATTCAAAGAAAATCCTTTAAGTATCTCTATTCATTTTCTATTGAAATAATTAGTAGATGAGGATACATATAGAGGAAATATAATGTGTTCCAGAACCTCAAGAATCTACTATCTCATTTACCACATTACTCTGATGAATGTTGACTGGTTTGACTAGCTTTCTTCTGGCTGCTCAACCATAATGACTAAAGTAATTGAAAATACAATATGGCCATTCTTTGGATAGTTTGTACCACATCATTTCTTGCTATTTCATGCTGTCTCATTCCACTTTTTAGAATGACCAGTGCTATATTGTTTTCCTACAGACTCATTGTGGAGCATAGGGGAACAAATACATCAATACTGCTGTAGTTTCAGTAGCAAAGAGATTTTTACAGATTGCCTGACATGTAAGATCAATCTTATAGGGCTAACGGACTCCAACAACCTTACTATTTATGAAGAGCTAGGAGAAGATTTATGCTTTGTTCACAGACATTAATGCAAAGTGAATACAAACTGTCTTCACTGGAGTTTGAACTTGGTTCATTAATTCCATTATTCATTAGTTCACTTGCCCTTTTAGACAATATATTGCTTTTAGATTCTGATTGTTCTCATGGTGTGTTCTTGGAGTGTTATTTCTCTTGCATATCATAAATCACCTGTCAATGAATATATCTTCATTAAATGTCAAATATCAGTAAAATAATGGTATCTGTTTACTTATATTTGTAAAAAAAAAATAATGCATTAGCATTTACACATTTATTTAAATATTTTAAAGATATTTGCGACAATTGTAATCTGACGGAATGTCTGCACTCTATTATTGTTTCTATCTCCTTACTTCAAATATTATACAGTTTAATGTAAGAATAGCCAATACATGTGATTTTGTAATGTGTCTTAGTATGTAAAGAATCTTTGAAGATTATTTGAGTATATTTACTATGGGTGTGTCATCTGAAATCTGTAAATTTAGTTATTTATATAAATTTGGTATTTAAGTACAGTAATTTAAATATCTAGAAAGTGTGACACTGAAATCTGAAGATGCATTAGGATAGTGAAAAAAGCCTTCCAAAAGTTAAGTAAACTATTAAAAAGGAAAATTTCATTAGAAACTAAGAGTCTGAACTGTTATGTCATATCAGTCCTCCTTTATGGCAGTGTATACTAGACAATCTACCTGTGGATGAAGAAGAGACTTGTAGCAACAGAAATATGATTCTGCAGAAGGATGTACTGAACATGTCAGCAACAACAAAGTTTTAGGGAAAATAGAAACAAAAAGGAAACATTTAACATCAGAAAGAATTTAAATTTCTAGAGCACATAATGGGGAAAGAGGGGTTGGAAAATTTGATACTCACAGGACATATTGAATGCAAAAGGGTTAAAGGAAAACAATGTGTAATCTACCTGGTGAGTTTCAGTGAATGGATGGTGGAGTAGGATTTGGGAGAGATAGCAAAAAGACAAAATTTATTAACTACAAAGGACAGGAAATTGTGAAGAGCCATGACTGCCAACATCATGAAAGGATATGGCACATATTAGGTTGGTGCAAAAATAATGTCGTTTTTCTTTTGAAGTTGAATGTCAAAAAACGACATTATTTTTGCACCAACCTAATAGAAGTAGAAGATATGATAGAAGAATTTATCATGATTGTATCATTCACTATATATATTTCCTTGAGAGTTGATTTACTAAAAAGTAATTTTTTTAACTTAACATCATATTTTGTATATACTTTTTTTTTTTCAAAATGTTTTTAACATGGCTTTCTTTCTTTCTTTTTTTTCTTTTTTCTTCTTTTTTTTTCTTTTTTTTTCTTTTTTCTTCTTTTTTCTTCTTTTTTCTTTTTTCCTTTTTTCTTTTTCCTTTTTTCCTTTTTCTTTTTTCCTTTCTCTTTTTTCCTTTTTTCTTTTTTCCTTTTTTCTTTTTTCCTTTTTTCTTTTTTCCTTTTTTCTTTTTTCCTTTTTTGCTTTTTCTCTTTTTTGCTTTTTCTCTTTTTTGCTTTTTCTCTTTTTTGCTTTTTCTCTTTTTTTGCTTTTTCTCTTTTTTTGCTTTTTCTCTTTTTTTGCTTTTTCTCTTTTTTTGCTTTTTCTCTTTTTTTGCTTTTTCTCTTTTTTTGCTTTTTCTCTTTTTTTGCTTTTTCTCTTTTTTTGCTTTTTCTCTTTTTTTGCTTTTTCTCTTTTTTTGCTTTTTCTCTTTTTTTGCTTTTTCTCTTTTTTTGCTTTTTCTCTTTTTTTGCTTTTTCTCTTTTTTTGCTTTTTCTCTTTTTTTGCTTTTTCTCTTTTTTTGCTTTTTCTCTTTTTTTGCTTTTTCTCTTTTTTTGCTTTTTCTCTTTTTTTGCTTTTTCTCTTTTTTTGCTTTTTCTCTTTTTTTGCTTTTTCTCTTTTTTTGCTTTTTCTCTTTTTTTGCTTTTTCTCTTTTTTTGCTTTTTCTCTTTTTTTGCTTTTTCTCTTTTTTTGCTTTTTCTCTTTTTTTGCTTTTTCTCTTTTTTTGCTTTTTCTCTTTTTTTGCTTTTTCTCTTTTTTTGCTTTTTCTCTTTTTCCTTTTGTCTTTTTTTTTCTTTTTCCTTTTGTCTTTTTTTTTCTTTTTCCTTTTGTCTTTTTTTTTCTTTTTCCTTTTGTCTTTTTTTTTCTTTTTCCTTTTGTCTTTTTTTTTCTTTTTCCTTTTGTCTTTTTTCTTTTTCCTTTTGTCTTTTTTTTTCTTTTTTCCATTTTTCTTTTTTTTCCATTTTTCTTTTTTTTCCATTTTTTCTTTTTTTTCCATTTTTTCTTTTTTTTCCATTTTTTCTTTTTTTTCCATTTTTTCTTTTTTTTCCATTTTTTCTTTTTTTTCCATTTTTTCTTTTTTTTCCATTTTTTCTTTTTTTTCCATTTTTTCTTTTTTTTCCTTTTTTCTTTTTTTTTCCTTTTTTCCTTTTTTTTTTCCTTTTTTTCCTTTTTTTTTCCTTTTCCTTTTTTTTCCTTTTTTTTCCTTTTTTTTCTTTTTTTTTTTCCTTTTTTTTTTCCTTTTTTTTTCCTTTTTTTTTCCTTTTTTTTTCCTTTTTTTTTCCTTTTTTTTTTCTTCTTTTTTTTCTTCTTTTTTTTCTTCTTTTTTTTCTTTTTTTTCTTCTTTTTTTTCTCCCCCCCCATCTTTTTTTCCCTCTTTTTTTTTTTTTTTTTTTTTTTTTTTTAATGGGCTAAAGAAAACAAATATAAAATCGGAGAAATTTTTAATTACAAGAATAGAAATATTAAAAAGAATTTTTTTTTTTTTTTTTTTGTTAGAAACTGTTTTCTGTGAAGTTATTTTCATTACTTATGTGCTGGTGCCGAAAAACTTCCTGCCTGACAAGAAAGACAATTTCTGATGTTTTCATTTGTTCAGATTTTTGAAAGTGGGTCTGTCTCTCCTTGTAAAAAAGAAAGGGACAGTGTCATTTGACACTGTTATGTCACATGATCATGTGACTGACTGAAGAGCAGTAAACTTTCTGGTTACAGGTGATTAGTTTTTTTTTGTTTTTTTTTAATTTTATTTTCAGGTTTGTAACTACAAAATTGATGACTGAACCAATGTTTTAGGTTTAAGGAAGATTTTAAAAATATTTGATTATAATTGTTTTAAATTTGATAATCCAATATATTTGATTACAATTGATTGTTCTAAATTTATCTCTGATTGTTTGTTTTCTATATCCCATGATGTTGCCAATAATTTTGAAATGATGCACCTAAACTTAACTTTGGTGTCAGATTTAAAAAAAAAAAAAAAATTCAACATTTAAAAGGTTGTTTTGTTTTTGTTTTAACCCTTGCTTTTAACATGTACTAACAGTTTTAGATATAGTACTTTAACATTTGCTTTTTAATTCATTTCTAGTTCAGATGCTGTATCTTGGTCCAATAAAGAGAGATCATGGTAAAATATTCCTTTTTCTTTAACTCTGCATCAACATTTTAAAGGGATAAAATATTAGCAACATTGCAATTCAGAAATTAAAAAGTTTCAGTCACAGAAATATCCTTATAATTGCTTTTATCGGTAAATGTTAATTTGTATTCTTTGTCTCTTGGTGCCGCACATGTGCACACACAAGATGCTAGCCAAAAGTTTTTGGAAATCTGAATATAGATCAGTTCGTTCATCTGTCAAGTCACCCAGTATTTTCTTTGTGATACTGGGCTTTTAACTTGAAATCATTCCAGAAAATAATCTAATTTTATATGAAATTCTTCTTCTTAGAGAGCCATTTTGTGCCTTAACACATTTTACCATTTTATTGCTGTCTAATCACCAAAAATAATTACCCAGTTGAACATGTAAATAAAATAAGGCTATTTGTATGAGCGACTTGGTACTAGCCATTTGCTTCTCTTCACTACTGAATCGTTCTATTACAAAATCATTTCTGAAACAGTGCAATTTACTAAATATCCAGGGATACTCAATTGATCAAAGTTCAAAAGGTTAAGTTCCTTGAAATTTTGGGTGGTATACATGTACACATATATTCATTTTCTTATATATAGGGAAGTAATTTATATGCATCTTTTGTAGGTAGAGTTCTAATCATTTTTCAGTAAAACTGGAAATAAATTGGATTAGGTTGTATTTGTGTTCTTATTGCATTTTTCATGTTAATATCATAAGATTTATGTTTATAACATTTAAAGAAAAAAAAATTGAAAATTAACAATGTGATAAATTTAGATAAGTATCCAAATTTTCTTTTTATTTTTGTAGTTAATGTTTCAATTGTGATCCTCACAATGGTTGATAATATAAACAGAAATGAACATCTCAATTGTACAAATAAGGATGAAAGTATTTTCTTTTAAAAATACTTCATGATGATTAAAAATAATTCCAAAGTTTCCCAAAATATAAAATTTTGTAAACTTTTTTATTCTTCTTGAGATTATGACTATAAAATTTACTCACATAGTACTGGTTAAAAAAAAATGTAATTATTTACATATATTGGCATTTCCCAGCTTTCGGTATGTAGTATCTGTGCACTCTGAAATGTTGTGCGCACGCACACACACATACACACATACATACACACATACATACACACATACATACATACATACATATATATATATATAAGCAAACCTGGTTTGAAGATTAAAAAGAAATACATGTTCAATTCCTGTTAGGAGACAAATTTTTTCTTTAATAAGACTTGATATACAGGCTGGTAGATATTAAATGCACTGTTTTTAAAAAAAATGTATGCCTACTCATGTAATGACTAATTATAGTGTTTATAATACTATAACATACAAAAATTCAATATAACAGTAAATATTAAAATTATTAGAATGACATATATAAACTTCATCTATAATTTGTAAATCATAAGTAAATAAAAAGTTGAATAAGCATTTCAAGGAAGAAACCGTTTTCTTAAATTACATGTTCATACACTAGATCCGAGTCATTTTTGTGGGGATTCATGTTATATGTTTAAAAGTTCTTTAAATTAATTCTTAATTCAGACAATATTTTTTTATTTTTAGAGCATACAAACTTTATATTTTTTTATCAGTAGATAAAACTTTGAGTTGATTAGTTTTTGTTTTTTTTTCTTTTTAAATCCTGGTAGTTTACTTGTTGAATTGTAGTTTTGCTTTTGAAAAGAAAGGTGCACTCCAATAGATATATACCTAAATAAATTAAGATAACTCAATACCTGTTACATATAATATAGACTGAACAAGTATATTATATACAATACATTTATATGTAGAACATTAGACTCTGATATGGTTGGAAACTATGCCACTAATTGCTTTTATTTTCATTATTTCCTCTTAACTGAAAATACAGTAATCCCTTGGCTTAAGTCATTTCGAGTTAAGTCATTTTCAGTTGTCATTTTCAAAGGTACATTGGTTTTTCTTAAATATTATATGGAAAAATAAAACTAGTGTTTGGTCATTTTACTCGAGTTTATGTTGGCTGTTAAAAATATTATTAGGTTAGTGCAAAAATAATGTCGTTTTCTCACATAGTAACATATGTGAGAAAACAACATTATTTTTGCACCAACCTATACATCATAGATACATCAAAACACTAAAATAACAATAAACACATAAAATCGTATTTAAATAAATTTAAAAATAATATTATGTATATATATATCTCACAAAATCATCAAAAGCAAATTTCAAATTCCTACTGACAGGTGGCACCTGTGCGTTGTTTTCTGCTTCAACACTAATTTTGAATTCGGACTTGTTTACATCTGTGTTCTGCCATTGACATTCTTTCAATTACATCTCAATTGTGATTTAGAATACATTTTTGCCTGTGACTATGAAGAAAAGTCTCAGTACAAGTGCTAATGCTAAGCATAAGGCTATACTGCTGGAAGATAAGGTGGAAACTAATTATTTTATTTAGAATACTGTATGCACATATCATAAATACTGTAATAGGCAATGGGGAGTGCTTATTTGCAGTTTATAGTGTGATTATTTTAACTTAAATTGTTTTGTGACCACTGGAACCAATTAATGATGTAGGGTGAGGTATATCTGTATTTTCCAGTGTTCATAAAAGGATAATGATCATAAAAATGTTGAACAAAATAAAATTTCTGAATTGCAACAATATTATCAATATAGAAACTTGATCAACACTATCATCTAATCAATAAATCAGCTTTTTATTGCAGCCCACTAAGCTTGATTATTGATCTTTTAATGAAAAAAAAATTTCAACTTCTCCATGCTTCTAAACAAGATTTCTTTTTAGATCAACAACAGATATTTAATGTCTCTTTGCATCCATCAATGTTTTCTTTCTGAAATGCATTTTTAATAAATTCATTCTCTATCTTTAAAAAAAAATTCTATCAGTCAAAAAATATTTCTATTGAGAAAATCTACATTTGAATTTGCATGAAAATAATCTTTTCTTCATTTCCAAAACTGAAATGCTTATTTAAAAAACAAACTCTTTCAAAATCTCTATTGTAGTTTTTTGTTTGAGTTCAATGACAAGTAATAAAATTATGAAATGTACTTAAATCATTGCACAATTGGCTTTAAAAATGGGTTTATAATATTTCTAGCTTTTTTTTTTAGTCTAGTTTATTTGAAAATATATATTTACTATTGTCATTTGAAACTTATTTTAGTGGATGTAACTATTCCCACTCTTAAAGAAGAAAAAAAAAAAAAAGCTTTTTAAAAGTTACTTGCTTTTTTACTTGACCTAACTGTACATTTATTGGTGGTCAAGGAGAGCACAAGGAATGAAAGAAATGTGATGGTGAAAAAGATTTGCCACAATGAGAAGAAAACTTTCAATCTAGATGTTGGATATTCACTATAACAATGAGTATAGAGCAAATGAGGAAAATTTGAGGAAAATTCTGCAGGTTTTGATATGAAAGAGTTTTCGACAAACTCTTGAAACTGGTCTTAAAGAAAGTTTTCCTCATCAAAGCATTATGCAGTGATGTAAAAAGCTAATAATCAATTGGTACAAGGTCAGGTGAGTATGATGGATGGGGGTAGAACAAACCAAGTGACTTCCTAAATTTATTTTTATGTTATTCTTGTATGCAGCATTGCTTTGTCATGGAAGCAAATATTTTTTTTTATTCCACTATGTACACAGCCATTGCCTTGTAAAATCTGTGATTTGTTAGTGTATTCTAAATTTTTTAACTACCTTGTAGGGTTAGTAAGGATGACAATTACTTATGACATTTTTGTTTATCAATTCTGGCATTGAAAAGTGAAAGAAAAAAATCAGCAAAAGCCTTTTTTATTTTAAGAATGGTAAAAAAAGAGCTAGAGTACAAAACCAGATTTATGCAATTTAAAGAGAAGGTGTTGTAAATGATTGAATACTTAAAAGTGGTTGACAAATATTTGTGATGTAGATTTTTTTTTGCTAAACAATACTTCATGGCTGAGGTAGATCAAATGAAGATCTTACTTGAGAAGAATCAATTTGACACAGGAGGTAGCCATCATACTCAAAATATCTAAATAAATGAGGTATAGAAAAATTATTTGCACCAAATTTGATTATGTTAGTCACTTTGATGTGTGATTTTTGCCTAAAAAAAATTAATTGCATTTAAATGTTCTGTTTTTGAAACAAATTTTGTTGGGTAATGAAGAGTGGATACTTTACTATAACATGGAATACAAGAAATCATGAGTGAATCAAAATAAACAAACACTAAGTATGCCAAAGGCTGATCCATATCCAAAGATGTATATGATATTATTGGAAGGGAGTCCTCTATCAGCTCCTTGTAAAGAAGTGATTGATTCAAACAAATAGTTTCCATTTAGATCAATTGAACTAATAAAAAGCATCCAGAATTAGAATGTCATATCCTTTGTTTAATCAGGATAATGTTAAAGAATATAATTCATTGGTGACCAGGTAAAAATTGTTACAGCTTACATGTGAAATCTTGAGTACACTACTGAACTAGACTGGTCCACTCATAGAAATTAAGGTAATTTTTTTTTTTTTTTTTTTTTTAAATAATTTTTATAGATTAGCATTCATTAGAATATTGATGTTTTTTTTTTTTGCTTTTTTTTTTTATTCATCATTTTAAAATGGTTCTCCTGTTCGTAATATTGATACAGTGTAAAACTCAATCATGTATTTTTGACAGTTATAGGAGTTAACTGTTATTTACAAATGTCAAGTTTGGAAACTGCTTACATCATTGGTATCTGCATATATTTTTTTAATTTTTTTTTTTAATTTTTTGAATTAAAATTTTTTTTTTTAAATATATAAATATAAGTTTAAAAAATATATATCTTAAAAATTTTCTTATTTAAATAAGCAATTTTCCAAATGTAGTAAAGATATGATGACACAAATATTTTCATAAAATTTTATTCACTTTTTCCTCTTCATTATTGTATGTATGTTAACACTAATTTTTATATTGATAACTTGCCATTAACTTCAAATTATCCTGTTAAAGATTTTTTTTAATCATGCTTTTTGTTGATCACTATTTGATATATTTTTTTTTTGTCCAGGAGCAAAAATGAATTTCCCTTTTTTTTTTTTTTTTTTTTTTTTTTTTCTCTGTAGAGCTTTTTACTATTTTTTCTGAAATATTTACAAAGATAAGAAAGACACCTTTTGAAGAGTTATGGTAAACAAGCTGGATTTGTAGATCATTGATTAGTATTGATTTATACTAACTCCTGTCAAGTTTGACTAGGGTTAACAACTTTTTTACAGTGATAACTGCCTGATAGTTTTGGGAGTTTTGCATGGCATAGTGTGATTGATTCTCACAGGGTGTTCAGTTATTAAGATCCTGTACCAGACTGTTAAATTTGACAACCTGGCAATATTAAGATTAATGGCAACAATTGGAAATAACCCTGTGGAAATTTTGTTCTATGAAAAGAGGCTTTGTTTCACTGTTTTTAATCATTTTTTAAAAATGTTATTTTTCTCCAGGACTTGGTTAACATTGCTCTCCACAGATACTTTGTGAATTGACATCCCTTCTTGATAGTGCAGTGGTTTCCTGTTCTCTTCTCCATAGTTTGAAATTCAAGTTTTTTTTTCTCTTAGACTGATTACTATCCAAGGTTAAAGGGCCTAGTTGGCCTTGTTCTTTAATTCTTAGCTAGTGAGAAGAACAGATGGATTCCTGTCTTTCCAAAGAGCATTTGTGCAAAAGTGAGCACAGCAGGCTAGGCTGGAATTTGAACTGGTCTTGCCGATTCCAGTTTCTGTGTTGATAAGTGTCACTACCTACACATACCGTTCTTAATAGTAGGTATCAGAAAATACAAACGTAATTCTTTTCTTAAAGCTCTGATTTCTTTGGAGGTCAGCCAGTTTATGAATTAATTTACAGAAGGAAAATAAGTGTAAATATTTGAAAGCTTTTATATTATCTGGTAAAGACAAAGACATATCTAAAAAACTGATACAATCTTAAAAATGTGCTTAAGAGGAGAAATGAGTATGAAACTCACTGATAATATATGCTTTGTTGTTTCTCTAGTGTTAAAATTTGAAACAATCTTTTTTTCCTAATCATAGCATATTTCTTTTCTTCCTCTTAAGATTATACTGGTTGGGATTGTTTGCCTTATCAGTTATAGTTCTGTAGTTTTATTGCTTTTGACTTCGATTTAGTTTTGTATTTGACAATAACAAAGATAAAACACTAGTAGATTCACGCTTTATACCATGCTGCAAAAAAACACTTGGAGATTTGTTTTTTTTTATATTATCTTTTCTCTTTAACATTATACAAGGAGGTGCTGAAAAATATTTCACTCAGTCAAGAAGCTTGTCTAAAATAAAGTCTAGGTATTTTCTATTATTCCATGTGTTATTCATACCAATATTCCCAAACTTGTTTTTATTTTTTATTACTTAATGTATTCTTCTGCTTTTTTATGTGTAAGGAGGTTATTCCTACTATTACTGGGTATTAGTTTCTTGTAGGCAATTATAGTAAGATTGAAAAAAATCCATTTACATATGTGAAGTTGACCAACACACATACTGAACTTCTCAGTACATTTCCTAGAGACAATATTTTTCAGTTGTGAAGGTCCTTGTGTTTATATGAGGGGGTGCTGAACAAGTTTTTAGCCTGACCTACTTGCCAGAATCAATATTCTGATATTTGGTCATTGAAGTACTGATTTTTGGAAGTGGGTTGGCCTAATAACTTCTCAGCATACCTTTGTGTGTGTGTGTGTGTATATATATATATAATCCCTTTTGGTTATAATTCATTTTGTGAATATTGTTATATTCATCTCTTCAGACCGAAAGGTCTTAATAAGAGATTATTTATATATATATATATATATATATATATATATATATATATATATATCTCCAAAGAAGAATCAGTAATATTATTGGTCCTAACCTATTGGCTTCAGTCACTTTCTCATCACCATAAAGTTGGTTCCCTGTTTCTTTTCTATAAATACTTTCATGGTAATTGTTCAAATGAGCTCTTATGGTACCTAGACTTTATGAATTTAAGTGCAGTACTAGTTTAGCAACACGGTCTCCTCAATTTACAGTTGAATTGGCTAGATGTAAATGTAAATTTTATGCTAATCATTTTTTTTCTTTCATGTCTTGCCCGTAGAACTTTCTTCTGACTCGATGCTTTCCAGTCAACATTGATCTTTAAAAAATTAAATTAAAATATCAGTCATTATCTACTGTCTTCTTGATTACTCTTCTATTGTTTTCATTCCTTAATAATATTTCTTTTTTTTCTTATTCTTTCACACCCAGTAACTAGGTATTTTCTATTATTTCATGTATTATTCATATCAATATTCCCAAACTTGTTTTTTTTTTTTTTTTATTACTTAGCTTAATGTATCTTAGTGGCTTTACTGCCTTGCAAGGGGTGAATTCAATTAAAAAAATATCTTCACACATCCTAATCATAGTTGCTTATATTCATTAAACTTTATATTGACTTACATAACCTTTAGTCATACTAATAAATAAAAATTTTTTTCTCTTCCTTATGCACTTATCAGTTAGGTTCTCTTTATATAATTTGAACTTCATCTGAAAGAAGACAATGTGGTCATCTTTTCCTTGCCAAATGTGTGTCCAGTCATACTTGATATTCTAATCATGTTGGATTATGGATTACCAGTGTAATTATCTGACTTTTAGGATTTGTGTATTTCTCACTTATATTTCCTAGTCTCCTTTTATGCATTATGAAGAATTTATATCAAGATTATGTCTGCCTGAATCTGTTTGAGATATCATTATTTATATTAATTAAATTTACATTTAATAAAGAAAGAAAAATAAATGAAACCAGGTCTTCAGCAGCAGATGTAACAAGAGAAACTTCAGTGAGTGCAATCAAGCATGTAAAAACAGCAGAAGCATTCATCAGTAGGTAGGTTAGGTTTATGGCTCCAAGTTCTCCACAGAGAATTGTCCCAGTGGATTAAAGCATTGGTTCCTGATTTTGGTGACAGTCATTGTGAGTTCAATCCCTGGTCTGGACAGTGTATACTTAAACTCAGTGGAAACAAAGCAAGCAATAACTTAGCAGTACTAAGTAAGAACTAGACAAGCAGTGGAATGAAAACAGTCTATCTCTGTAGATTAAAGGGTTCAGTTTGAAATTTCCCAATTGACATAGACCTAATGAAGGCTGAAGGACACAATGCTGAAGCATTGTGATAACAACAACAAAAATAAGAACTATAGTTTGCATGTAAATAATATGAAGATTACTGCACTGACTGACGTTAATTTGATTGCTAATGATTTTCTAATACTTTACTATTTTAATAACTGTCTAGCATCAATCTTGTTGATAGTTTGACTGTCAAGCAATAAACCAATTTAGAGCTTATGTGGCTTCTTCATTTTCAACTATTAAATTCAATATTCGTTATTGTATGCTTGGTTTTTATTTTATTAAGAACACTCTACTGAAGCCAATCTGGATTGACGCAAGTATTGTTTTGGGTTTAAATGGAACAGCAATAACCAAAATGGCGAGCACATGTATCAGGAGACAGAAATAAAGAGAGAGGTGAGAGGAGAAAATCAGAGTGTGGATAGATATGAACATCAGTAAATCTCAGATCTGCATGGGACATGGACTGACAGAGAGAACTACTTTATCCTCAGTTATCCGGTGTTACCACAGTGATCCTGCATTGCATTATGAGATTAGGTAAAAATTATTAAAAACATTGAGAATCTAATAAATACAATATCTGATGATGTACAAGACATTTTTTCTATCCATCCAACATCCTGAAAAAAAAAAAAAAAAAAAGATCTAAAATATTCTGTAGGCAATTTTATAAAAGTTTAAATATCTGCTAGACTAATGTTTACCTAGATTTGAAGACTAATAATAATTGTACTGATCCTAACTTCATAGTCCTTAAATGTAAATATGACATCAAATACTACAGTTAAAACTGATTTTATGAAGTATGATCATGATTGAAAAATCATTTAGGTGCAGTGTAATAAACAAGCTACTTTTTATTGGAAGAAGCAACAATTCTTGAACATTTAATTCTGACCTCTTCAGTTTTTTTTTTTTTTTTTTTTTTCCTCAGCGAATAATAGTTAATAATTCCATTTCAAGCTGGAACTTTATAGCCTTTAGTCAAATGTTTTAGCTATTCATATTCAGCTGGTTTATTGACCATTTCATACAAAAGTCACCCCAAAATATTACAGGTCAAATGTTAGTAACACTAGTTTATCCATAATGTAAAGAAATGGTGGCATATATGAAATTGGTTGTTTAAGTATTTACTATTACTAGGTTTTCATATTCAAGTTTGAAATAGATTTTCTAATTATTATTGTTTCATTCTGCACTTTCACAGTCAGTTTTTTCACCATCTGGTTTCAGATATTTTCAAACAGGTAAACTTTGTCATAAAGGAGATACTGCCATCTCCAATGTAAAGGAGATAACTCTACTACAGCAAAAGTTGCAGAAAAATGTAGAGGTGCTAAAATTTATTGATTCTTAGCTAAAACAACTCTATTAAACATTTTTGTGGTTAAATTGTATATATCCAGCTTCCACTTTAATATTAAGCTATATTTGTTCTTTCTCCAAAAGGAATGCTTCTTATTTTCACTGTTATTATCTTGTTAATATAACGGTTATAACCAATCTCTAACAGTAGCATTTTATGTATTTTGTGTATGTTGCTGATGCCAAAGAGTTTAAAATCATTTCTTGTTTCATTTGACTTTGTCACACTGAAGTACCAAATGTTTATCTTAAGTAATTTCATGAAATTAAATTATGATTGAATTGTTTTTTCAATAGAAAATTATCCTTCAGTATCTGTCTATATTTCTAAGATGAGGTATTATGTACACTATTTACATTATTCAGACTCATCTCATCTTTGTTTCCATATTTATTACGTTTTGGCTGTTGTACACTCTGGCCTTCTTCAGTTGGTTGGAATGTCGAACTGAACCCTTTATTTTGCTCACTGGGTTAGACTGTTCTAGTTCCATGTACCATATCTAATGGATGTCAGTTATCAGTTATCTCCTAAGACAGTTGAGAACTTGGAAAGGGGAATTAACAGGAGATAACTGATAACTGACATCCATTAGACATGGCAAATGAAACTAGAACAATCTACCCAGTGAACGAAATAGTGTTTAGTTGTAATAAATATGATGACAAGGATGAGGACAATAGTTCGAATAATGTAAATATTGTAGAAAATTATCCTGTTTAAAATGTGTATCTCTTAAATTGTTTCAATTCAAGTTTTTAATTTTATTGACTTATTTTATCAGTTTGTCACTTTATGAAAGCGTTTGTAAAAAAAACAAAACAAAAAAACAAACATATGCAGACTTATGGTTCATATGTATATTAGGCATTATGTCTTGGGTTGCTGTTGTTGAAAGTTCTCAAGTGATGTGTGCTTGTTAATATCAGATTATATAAAATGAAACCATACCGACAAATTTACTACACAATAGTAAGGTATTTTAATTGATCTGAATTTGTTTGATTCCGTCTTCTTATAAAATGCTAGAGAAATTCATATTATGCTTACTATAACAACAAATTCTTCCATTTAATTAGGGAGAGAGAAAAGAAAGAGAAAAATAATGTGACTAGGAGAGAGAAAAGGTAAAGGAAAAGCACTTCTGTTATCAAATGAATTAAGCTAGAGTTAGTATTCATGCTTTTTTTTTATAATTCTACTCTTGAGGGACAAATTTAATTATTATTAATGGATACATATATTTAAAAATGTGGTTTGATTTGTTGATTCTGCTGGATATAAGTGATTTAATTTGTGAGTATTTTGACATCTTCACTTGACTTTATATATTACATGCTAAATGTTTTTTTGGTTTGTCTGTAACTTTTCTGAGTTATCTCCCTTGTATTGACAATTGATTTCAAGACTCTCAATTATAGTGAAGATCTAAGAAAAAAATGCTATAATTTCTCACAGTATGGTTAAATAAATGCCAAATAAGCTAACTTGTTGTAACTTGTATTCCTTTATTTGACATGGTTGCAAGGATTTTATGATAATGCACAGCTAGTAAAGGTCAAGAGTTTAATCTCTGGTGCTGTTTAATAAGTCTTGCTAGTGATAAACCTATTGAGAGAAAGGAAAGCTCTGAAACTAAAGAATGTATTGTTTTAGCAAAGATGTAGCACTTGTGCAGACAGTAATAAATTGCTGTAATATGTTCAGGAACCATATATCTGCAAAATAAGAAGTGTTATGACCGCTGTTTGCTTAATTCATTCCTCGTGGGAATTGTGGGTAAATTATGACAGATAATTGTCAGTTTAAGATTTTGACTTTAACAAAAATAATCGTTAATGATATATATATATTTTTTCATTGTCGAAACTCCTAAATGTAGCTCTCTTCTACTCCAATAGCTTCATATCTCGCACCTCTCGCCTGTGGAACTCCCTTCCCTATTCCAGATTCCTGAGAGCTATAATCTCCAGCTATTCAAATGTAATGTCAATCGACATCTCTAGTTACCTTGATCTATCCACTACCCTTCTCCTCATCTTTTCTTCTATCACTCCTATCTGATCTTGCTCCAAATTTTCTGTAACCCCTTGCGTCCTAGTGGCTTCCTGCCTTGCTTGGGGTCAAACGCTTAAAAAAAAAAAAAAAAGTTCAAGCATTATTTTTAGTGGATACCCATATTTGAGTAGTTATCCCATTTTTTTAAATACTGTGTATCACATCTACTGGCTTGCACATTAATCATTTGGTATTGATTCTTATTTTGTTTCAAAAGGAATAAGTTATGAAGTTAGTGATATTTATCAAGCTTCAAGTATGATACAAGGCTGCAAGCATTCAAAAAAAACTTAAGAAAGAAAATGTGCTTTCTGGCAGGGTTTGAACCTGCATTTCTATTTGTAAGAGAAACCACTGTCTTATCTTGTGAGCTTTAGAACACTCAGCAATGGTGACCATCACAGCCTAACAAAGTTCTATTTACTGTTTTAAAGACCTTTTTGAAAACTCATTTCAGCTTGGTTTCATGTCTCAAAGTAAAGCAATTTCTGAAGTAACATTTGAAGTGATTGAAAAATCTCAGATTAAAAATAAAAATCTATTAATTCTTTAGATATACATATATAATTATTTCATATATACTTGACTTTCCTGTCAAATTCGACGTATGAGGGTCAAGCAGATCAGTTCCCAGGAAACCGACAGCCCGACAACAGCACATGGGATTTGATTATAGTGGTGATGGTTTCGTGCAGGACCATCCACACTTTTTGAAGGGCCAAATACAGAGACCTGGAGCACTATGTGCCACAAGGCCCCAAACGACCCTCCGCAGGTTTTGAATTCAGAGTTGTCCTTCTAGACCAGTTGCCATCCAAGGCTATAGAACCCAGTCTGTCCTGCTATTTACCCATAGCTGGAGGGAGAAGAGGAGGATTCACACCCTTTCCCAAGGGTATCAGCATGTAAGTGAATGTAATGGATTTGACTGGAATTTGAACTTGGCTCTCTGATTCCTCAATCCGAGCCACTATCCATTACTCCACCATGCTTCCTCTCTCTCTCTCTCTCTCTCTCTCTCTCTATATATATATATATATATATATATATATATATATATATATATATATATATATTTGTTTATCCATCAAATGAAGCCGTTATTGTTATTAGGACTTCACAAGTGAGTCTTTAAAATTTTTTTTTTTTCTTTGTTCTGTAAGTATTCTTTTTGTACTCTGCTCTTTCATGGATGTCTTTTTTTTGTCTTTGGAAATATCTTAGAACAAGCCTACTGCCATAATAAATGCATGAAAAATAACACTAGCACATCAAAAATTAGACATGTTACAGACAGAAAATATGCATTTGGCATATTATATATTTATGAAGGTTTGGTTGAAATCCAATGAAAGTTTTAAGATTTCTTTTAAATTTAATTCTTACGACTTTAGTTGGTTTTCAACCAAAGCTGTATAAATGAAAACTTGCATCTGCCTCAAAACAATATCCAAATCCAAGGCTTTCTTTTCTCACTCCTGTCACTCCACTTCCTATCTCTGGTCATATGGGGGCCAAGGTATCGGGTATCTCAAGTTCAAGACAGTCACATATCACTCAAGACTTCAAGAAAATAATGACATAATCAAGATGTTGACACTACTTAGGTTAGGAAGGAAGCCCCTATCAATAATTGAATGAGCAATAACAGTTAATGGACTTGAGAAACCTATTTCCTTGAAAAATCGTTTTAAAAGAAAGATTTTATAAATTTCAACCAAAAGTAGCACTGGCTTCTCAGCCAATAAATACTAAATATTTCCTTATAAGGAAACAGCTGATATTACCATTATTATGGTTATGACCTCAGTTAACTTGAGTTTGGCTTAGCAAATATACATTATTATTGTAGTGAGTTTGATCTTCCTGGTATGCCCTATGCAGTGGCTTTATCATACTTGAAGCTTGATAAATATCACTAACTTCACAACTTATTCCTTTTGAAACAAAATAAGAATCAATACCAACTGAATAATTCCAAACGAGATATAAAACTTATTACTACAAATATTATTTTAATAGATGTCACTGTTTATTTACAAATGTAAATTAACATCTACCAGACTAGATCACCAATAGTCTTATTAAAGAAAACATACCTCTCAGCAGGAGTCAAACCTGCATTCCTCCTTTTTTTTCTGGAAAACCATCTTAGCTAGACATGTTTTATGAAGTAGTTGGCAAAGGCAAGGTAAGGACCAATTACCTTCCTCAAGAAATGCTCCCCAGTCTTTTGACATTATACAGTGTCTATATCTGCTAACATACCAAAATGTAAACAGTCATTTAAGCAATTAATGGATTCTTTTTCAGTCTGACTATCCATTATTACTATATACATCATTTTAGTTGACTTTTATGAATGAATGTTCCAGTTTGATTAGAAGAAAGTTAAAATTTCCTTTTTACTCTTTGAAATTTTGCCTTGACTTTAATTGAAAAAAAAAAAAACATAATTAAAAATTGGTTCATTACATATTGACACATTAATTATATAAATATAGAAACTGGGTCTTAGTGTTGGATGTTATAGAATTTTCTGTAATCTTTCAACTAGTTGTTTACATAAGCCTATAAGCTTTCTAGTTTATGTCATAATAGATGAAAAATTAAAGTTTTACATATTTTTGTTACTCTATTTGTCCCTGTGGAGTTATGATCACTTTTACACGAGTGAGGAATGATGTTCTTTAATTAGTCATTAATTTCAGTCTCACACAATGTTTAACTGCATTTACTTATGGCTTAATTCAAACCACTTGCTAGTACAGATGGCATTCACTAATGACTTCATGGAAAGAATGGCACAGCATCAAATGTAAATTTAAAGTATTTTGTTGAAAGCTGTTTTGTTTATGTAATTTTTATCTATTGCAGTTAGGTAATAGGTGGGTATAGTTTATTGAAATTAAGATATATATTAAATGTCTTGAAATATATTTAACTGTTACTACTAGAAATAAATTTTGTTTTTCAATAGATCTGTTAAGAATGTTAGTTTTTTTTCTGTTGTAGAAGAGAATATCAAATCTTCAAAAGTGATGGAACATCAACATCTTGATTATATTGTTATTTTCTGTTTGAGTTACATGTGTTATGTATTTTAGTTGTCACTGTTGTTAAGAGATTTCAAGTGATGTGGTTTCTGTTATTTAGTACGAACAGCCACAATGTTTGAAGAAGAACAGCTTTTGCGGAGAGCTACAATCTTTGTTTGACAAAAGCCATTTTTAAAACCTTTACCATGCTAAATTCTTTCTAGAATTGTTCTCCCTGCCGGGTATCAGCATGTAAGTGAATGTAATGGATTTGACTGGAATTTGAACTCAGTTCTCTGTTCCTTGATCTGAGCCACTATCCCTTACTCCACCATGCTTCATATATATATATATACACACACACACACACACCATTCCCAGGGACCAATAAAACTGTCAAAATGACTAAGGGGGGAATTCTTTCTGCCATTCTTTATCTTAAAAAGAACTTCAAAGAGGCTGTTTGACTAACACAAGGACTGACCAAAATTAACGATAATAAGACAAATGAAAACTAAACTACAGATAAAGTTCACTTTCTTCAGAAACAGTCATTCACTTCTGTAGTTCACTACTACTAACAAGCAGGGATTCTTTTTCTCCGGATGATAACCATGCTGGTCGAAATGAGTCGAAGAACCTAATTGAAATAATAAAACAAATATGAATATACAACCCAGTTGTCTGAAAATTTTAATTTTTTAATATTTTTTTATTCTTCAAAACATACATATCATCATAAACAAAATAACAGTCTACTGAATTATTTTAAAATTATTGTTAAGAGAAATGTTTGTAATGTTTGGGGATTTGGCTGGATAGATAAAGAAAAAAAAAAGACAGAATGGAAGATAGAAATGTTTAACACCTCCTACTAATACCTCATAAATAATGGACTATAAACAAAAGACATTTACTACTTGGTTTAAGTGAAAAAATGAATGAGAAAAAGAAAGAATGGAAGATAGAAATGTTTAACCTCTCCTGCCAATATCTCCTGAATAATAGATTATTCCATTTTGATTACATAAAAAAAAAAATATATATATCAGAGATGCTACTTGATTTCAGTGAGAAAATGAATGAGAAAAAGAAAGAATGGAAGATAGAAATGTTTGACAATTTTTTCATTTCATTGAAAAAACCATTAATTTCAAATCTTTTCATTTGTACCCCCTTACTTCTTAAAATAATGACCAGCATTCATATTTATGATTGTTATTGCAATATTTTGTTAAAGTTGTTATGCCCAAACATTTAACAATGTGATAGGGGAATTTTTATGAATAGTTTATTGTCATCAAACTTGCCATGAGCTTATTCAATAATTAAATTAAGATTCATCAGAAAACTCAAATAGGAAAATGCTGAAATATTCACAGGTATTTTTAGTAAGTATTAATGGGAACAGCTTTTGTGATTTTTTTGTCTAACCTAAGTTGTTAATATTCATGACACAAATCAAGCCTATTAAATTTCTCTTCTCTTTTTAAGGTTGCAAACAAGTCCCCAGTACAAGGTATTGGGTACTTGTCAAAGGTTGTCCGTAAAAACCTGTTTATGGCTTGTTTATAGTTCTCACATAATTGAATAATTTCACTATTGCCTTTGGGTATGAGGATAACAGGTGCAGCCCAACGAGAATATTCAGCTTTTTTTCTTTTTTTTTTTCTCTTTAATGATATCTTTTCTCTCTAGTTGATAAAATTTCTTTATTGTTCTGTCCTTAAGTGAATATGGTACTGGGTGCATGAGCTCTCCAAAATTGTGGTGTTCTAATGTGACTTTAAAACCTTTCATTATTCAAGTTCATTGTTAAACCTATCCAAATCGGCCAGTAATACCTTCAGTTTAAATAGAATATCCTTACTCAGAATGAACCTGACTCTTCAATCTAACTTCATTTACTGCAACCAATTTCTATCCAACAATATGGGCATCTCACTCTCTACAACTAACAATGGCTTCTTGACTCTCACTTCTCTTGTATATCACTTCAATGTCACTTACACCGCATGTTTTGCCATTGCTCCTGTGTACATTTTCAAATTCAATATCTGTTGTAAATTTTTTGAATCATCCAGTTCCTTAAATCTCTTCAAATTCTCCACTCAACATGAAACACTTGTCTGTCTCCATCATTACCCTCCAGTTATTTGTAATCAATTCAAAATGTACAGGCAGTGAACATGGCACTCTAATTGTATCCAACTTCATTGTCATCTTCATTGTTTTGATCCAAGCAACCATCAGTGTTATTTACTGTCGTCTTTCTATCTTCAGTTAATTACTTATTTCCATCAAGTATATATATTTTTGGCAAGTATGTCTGATATACTTGCATCTGAAACACTAGGTTATTTTTAAAAGGGTACTTAACAAGAAGATGGCTGGTGGTTTCACAGTCATATCATTCACATTTCTCTGACAATCTATGAATAGGACACTTGGATTTATTCTCTGGTTGGCCTTGTGCATTTAGATTGGTATTTGTGGTAAGGACATTCAATCTTTTAGATGTTCATTAAATTGATCCCCAAAACTGCAATTCTTAGATATATTCTAAGCATAATGGAAAACTGGCTCATGATTCCACTGCCTTTATATTCTTGAGAATAGAAAAAAATGTTTCATGTGCTATGCCATAAAGCTGACACAATTCAAATGTTTCCTTATTTGTCCTCTTAATCTGTAATATTGCTGTCATCTTTCATATCATTGGCAGAAAACTGTTCACTGTTCCACTTCTTTGTAGCACCAAATAAGATCTTGCAAGGATTCTGATATTACAAATACCTGCATTTTTACCTTGTCACCAATTTCATATATAAAGTAACACCTGAGAAATAAGCTGCTTTCTGGAAATTAAATAGTTATGATATTCAGCACCCTCTACTGATTGGTTTCCATCAAACTGAGGACAGATAACAACTTGGTTCATAACACTGAATTTTTATTTAAATTTTTTCTGGTAAAAGATCATGTATCAATATTGAGAAATTCATACCCTAGCATATTTTATTGCTAAATGTAACTGTAATTTCTATTCTAATAGCTTCTTCTCATGAACCTCTCGCCTATAGAACTCACTTTTGCTTCTTTCTTTCCTGTCAGCTATAATCTGCAAAAAATTTAAATACAACATCAATTGTTTTCTGTCTCCTTGAATCCTATCCTTTTTATTGTACTTTTGCTGTCGTAGTATTTTTCTCAGTTTCCTTCACTCTTTTGTCTTTCATCCTCATTAACCACCTACATCTTAGTGGCCTTATCGCTTTACTTCAAGTGAAATGAAAAAAAGTGTATATTTTACATGTTTGCATGTTAGTATTGTCTTATTTATATGGATATAAAATTCAGACTACTATTCTTTGCATGATTGATTCTGGACAGAAGCATTCATAATGCATGTAAGGTGCATTGAGTTAGCAAAAGATGCCTTCCAAAAGCTAAGCAAAGTATTAAGTAAAATCTTGTTAGAAACAAAGAAAAAGTGTACTTAACTCTATGTAATATTGGTCCTCCTATATGGCAGTGAAGGCTAGACAATCTCATTACAGGTGAAGAAGAGACAGAAGGATGCTGAGAATATCATAGACTGAACATGTGAGCAAGGATGAAGTTTTAGAGGAAATGAAAACAAAAATATCGGAGATAGCTGAAATTTCCAGAACACTTTGGGCTTAGAAAATTTGACACTGGCAGGACATATTAAAGACGAGAGGGAGAGAGGAAAGCAGTGAATAATCCCTGCCTAATGAGCTTGTGCAAATGGTTGGCAAAACAGGAATTAGGAGAGATAGTGAAAAGACAAAGGACAAGATATTATGTAGAGCTATGATTGTCCTGAAGGAACACAGCACATAAATGATGATTTCCATTTAACATTCAACTATTTTATATATTTCATAGCAAAAGAAAAATATAGCTGTCTGTTTCTTCATTATCATTGATTTATTCTGTTTTAAAAAAATGACCTGAAAGGAAAGAAGAATGATTTTAAAAAATTATTAGGTAACATGTTTGACAAGAATCAATAAGATCAACAAAAGGATCCTTTCATTCTATATGTTCTGGATAGTGTCCCTCTTTATTGTGAAGAGTACAGTGTACTTTAAGGAAGCTATTGGTAAGGGACTATACTTAATTTATTATCAAGAAAATTCAGATCTCTCTCACTGGGTCATTAAAGCTATAAGTTGGTAATTACAGTAATAATAGTTTGTGTTGCTTTGTCTTCAATTTGGTTCTTATTGGATTAAGTTCTTAAACCTTTTGCTGAAATTCTGATATTTACTTCCATGGCCTTCTTAAACTGTAAGATTTTTGATGTGAAAAAGAAATAAGAAATTCAGGGACTTCTAAAGATCCCTGTATGTAGCATCACTCAAGGATTGAGTGATTTTTTTTTTTTTTTTTTTTTTTTTTATGGCTTATCAACCCTTTGCAGGTTATTTAAAACCAGAAAATAATTTTAGATTGTAAGGATATTTTTTAAAATAATGTTTTACTGATGCAAGTCTGACTAATTAACCCATAGCTTGGGGAGAAGAGGTGAATTCATACCTTTCCCTAGGGTATTTTTGCCTAAATGAATTATGACAAAATTGGAACTCGGCTCTCTGATTTCTAATTCTGAGCCATTATCCATTACATTATCAAAGCACTGGGTATTACCAAGCAGTCACCCATCTAGGTACTGACCAGGCTCAAATTTGCTTATCTCTGGTGATATGGCTGTATGCAATCACTCAAGAAAGACTGAAGAATGTATTGACTGAAATGTTTGAAATGCATAAAAAAATGATGATATTAGTTTCCTAAAAGTGTGCAATAATGAAAAGACTTGATCTTGGAACTCTAGATAATTAGTCTTCAATTTTTATTATCAATTTCTGTTTAATTTTCTTGTATAATAAAACTTTTTCATGACCCAACATGACCTAAGTTTCAAGGCTGACATATTAAAAAGAAAAAAAAAAAAGGTGTGTGTGTGTGTGTGGGGGGGAACTACTGATAGCATATACTACTGGAACAATCCTGACCAAAATAAAACATATGGTAAGTTTTGTTATCAGTAAGAAGGTGAAATGTTAAACTGAACTTTTTTTTTTTTTCCATTTATATGGTTTAGTGATTTAATTAAAATACCAGTTGGGTCTCAAGAGTGTATACATATAAAATCAACATGAAGACTTTTTCCCATTAATTATTCATTAAATCAAACTAGTATGTCTTATTAAGATTAACATCTAGAAGAGTTTTATTATAAATATTAACAAAAATAGAATTATTTATTAAGATTAATAAGACAATAATAATTTATTTTTGTGAAGAAGACATTTCCCCTTTGCTTCACAATTGAAGCACCTACAAGATTACTGAGTGTATTTTATTTTTTTAAACCAAAGAGCACTTGTTTTTTTATTTTTTTTTTAAGTTAAGCATGTCTCCTTACATTATAATCATTAACCTTCAAGTAATAGATATGAAGAGATAGATAAATGGAAACAAAGGTAAGTAAATATATGAACAAAGAAATACTTGTATATGTAGAATAAAAATAATTCTGTAGCCTTTCAATAATTTTATAATTATTTTCTTTTATTTCTCAATCTTTCTGTTTGATGTCATGTTGAAGTCTTGTAGAATCTGTCAACAGATCTGGATTAAGAATTGAGTGACAGTGAGAAAAATATTAGTTATTTATTAATAAATATATATATATATATATATATATATATATATATATATTTTATTTCCTAAGTGTATATGATCTTTGTACAGACCATTTTCTTTGAAACTTGTGCACTGGTGTTATAGAATCACAAAGAACTGTATCAAATAATAGAAATCATATCAATTAAAACTTTCAACAACAGCAACAACTAAAATTGATAGTGCATATTACCTATAAAGAAAATAATTATATAATCAAGATGTTGATATTCCATATAACTTCAAACAAAAGGTTAGAAAGGAAACCGCCATCAATACTAGAAAGAGTGACAACAGTGAACTTGAGAAACCTATTTTCTTGAAAAATTGTTATAAGAGAAAAATTTTATAAATTTCAGTCAAGAGTAGCACTGGTTGTTTGGTCAATAAATGCTGAATTCTCCCTTATAAGGAAACATAATATTACCATTACCAGATATAGGAAAACCCACATGAGTGGGACACTGATTGATGTTCAAACTCATAACAAATGAAGTGATCTGTAACATGAACTTGGGCTCAGAAGATCATAGCTATGAATATATAGAAAATAAATCTTTTTTTTTAACATCTCTGAACTTGTGAATATTTAGGTCTATACCTGCTTATAATCAAGAAAACTGATACCTACAATGAGCTGAAATTTATGAGATGCATCATGAAGAAAGATGGACTGGAGAATGTAACACTCATAGGGCATATTGAAGGCAAGAGAAGTAGAAGGAGACAAAGAATAACCTACTTAATGTGTTTGTATGAATGTATGGTAGGACAAAGACAGAGAGATGGTAAAGGGTCAAAGAGAGCAGCAAAAAACAGTTGATGAAAAGGACATGGCATGTAAGAGATTTATTTTTACTTGGATTCTGTATGTGAAGGTCAGTTTTCTAAATTAATATGAAGCATATGTAGTAAACTAATGGTGTGGTGAAAGCAGAGGACTTAATGTTAATTATTGCTAATCTAATAGGTAGTTCAAGTTGGATTTCTTTTTTTGTCCAGATTTGTCTTGAGAACAGTTTGTGCTATTAGACTGAATACAGGAAAATTATATCAGCTCTATGAATGAATTGCTAACTACATTTATTTATTTATTTTTTTAAATCCTTAGAAAGAGCAGTACAATACAGAAGGACATGTACCTGTGTTTTATAGATTATAAAAAGGCGTTCAATAATGTACATCACAGAACTGTTGGAACTGCTTAGCAACCTTGATATATTTGGGGAAGAATTTAGAATAATCAAGAACCTATACTGGCATCAAACCACCTGCATACAGATAGAAAATGAGTTCAGCCGATATACAAAGATAGAAAGGGGTGTAAGACAAGGATGTGTTTTCTCACTCGAATTATTTAACTGATAGAGCAAGGTGATTCTGAAAGTATTAGAAGTTCTACCAGGATTCATTACTAGCAGCAGCAATCTTAACTAAAGTTATGTTGATATGTTGTAGGAGTTTTTGTAGTTTTCTTTCTATGTCTTTACATAGAAAGAAAATTACAAAAACTCCTACAGAAGCTAGTGAAGGAAAGCAAGAAAAAAAGAATTAAACATCAATTGCATGAAATTAGAGTGCATGGTTTTAGCAAAAGGATGAGCCAAAAATGCAAATTTAAAATGAAGATACCAAAATTAAAACAAGTAGAAAAATTTAAATATCTGGGAGTTGTTTTTAACACAGAATGGAAAGTGTGATACAGAAATCTAAAGGCCTGTTGGGAGAGCCAAAGATGTATTCCAAAAGCTAAGCAGAGTATTAAGAAACAGAAAAATTTTGTTAGAAACAAAGAAATGAGTACTGAACCGTTATGTCCGTTATCGGTCCTCCTATACGGCAGTGAATGCTGAACAATATCCTCAAAGATTAAGAAGAGATTGAAGCAACAGAAATGTGGTTTCACAGAAGGATGATGAGTACTGTGGACCAAACAATGACAAAAATGGAAACAAAAAAGAAACGTATACTTAACATCAGGAAGAGGCAGTTGAAATTTTTAGGGCACATAATGAGGTTAAGTAGGGCTCACCAGACGAGATTGAAGACAAAAGGGATAGAGGAAAACAATGTATAACATACTTATTGAGCTTGAATAAATGGAATAAGGTTTAGGAGAAATAATGAAAAGACAAAATTTATTAAGAGCTATGAAGAACAGGAAATTGTTGGGAGTCATGATCACCTATATGGCAGTGAATGCTGGACAATATCCTCAAAGATTAAGAAGAGATTGAAGCAACAGAAATGTGGTTCCACAGAAGGATGCCGAGGAGACACATAAAGAATAATAATTTATGAAGGTGGTTATGTTTACTTGTGTATTATTTGCAAACTGTCATGGTTTGATTCAAAAGCAGAATTTTCCAAAATGCTCTTCCAATTCAAGTTTACCATTCCAGTCGTTCTGGTTTGCTACAAGACTTGTTTGTATTATAATTTTGGGAAATAATCATCATAAATTGTTTAGTAAGAAAAAACATTCTAGTATGACACATTTTATCCTCTTGGGATAGATATATATTTTGGGTCTAATTATATTAGTGAGATTTCCTCAACTATGCCACAACAATCATAGCTGTCATCACCATCTACAAATTGTCTTGAATCACTATCAGATTAATTGTCACAGTAAACAGATATCTTAACTATTAAGTAGTTAACTTATATAGCAGACATTTCTCATATTCCATGAAAGTTTGTATGATGACGGTATTTTTATTTATATTGTGTATATAAATTATACAGTCAGAAGGTTTTTATTATTTTGAACTATTAAATCAAAAAGTTTTTATCTGCTAATTGTTATCTATTCACAAATATATCAGCTTGATAATTGAACTACAAATTAAAAACAATATTTCAGTTGAGCAACATTTATTGAATTCAGTTCTGGTTGTAAAGCATAAATATTGTACATACAAAGAAGTTGAATACTAATAACCAGAAATGTTAGGTCATATCCAGTTATCTGTTCTAATATTTGCTTCATCTTTTCAAAGGTGTCTGTAATTTTTCAATGTTGTTTACCTGATATTTTCCACTATTTGTCTCTCATATATATATATATATATATATATATATATATATATAGAGAGAGAGAGAGAGAGTAAGACTGAGAGACATTTACACGCATAATCATAAAAAATTTCTTTTCTTTTGAACTTTTCTTTGTTGATGGGCTTCATGTTTCTTTTCCTGTGGACAATTATAAGTCTATATTTTACAACCAACTGCCATGTTGTTTCCTTTTAATCTTCCACTCTTTTCTTTGCCCTTCTCTGACCTCTCTCTGTCCATTTCTTTTGCCCTTCTCCGACCTCTCTCTGTCCTTCTCTTATGCCCGTCTCCGACCGCTCCCAGTCCGTCTCTTTTGCCCTTCTCCTACTGCTCCCAGTCCGTCTCTTTTGCCCTTCTCCTACCGCTCCCAGTCCGTCTCTTTTGCCCTTCTCCTACTGCTCCCAGTCCGTCTCTTTTGCCCTTCTCCTACCGCTCCCAGTCCGTCTCTTTTGCCCTTCTCCTGCCGCTCCCAGTCCGTCTCTTTTGCCCTTCTCCTACCGCTCCCAGTCCGTCTCTTTTGCCCTTCTCCTACCGCTCCCAGTCCGTCTCTTTTGCCCTTCTCCTACCGCTCCCAGTCCGTCTCTTTTGCCCTTCTCCTACCGCTCCCAGTCCGTCTCTTTTGCCCTTCTCCTACCGCTCCCAGTCCGTCTCTTTTGCCCTTCTCCTACCGCTCCCAGTCCGTCTCTTTTGCCCTTCTCCTACCGCTCCCAGTCCGTCTCTTTTGCCCTTCTCCTACCGCTCCCAGTCCGTCTCTTTTGCCCTTCTCCTACCGCTCCCAGTCCGTCTCTTTTGCCCGTCTCCTACCGCTCCCAGTCCGTCTCTTTTGCCCGTCTCCTACCGCTCCCAGTCCGTCTCTTTTGCCCTTCTCCTACCGCTCCCAGTCCGTCTCTTTTGCCCTTCTCCGACCGCTCCCAGTCCGTCTCTTTTGCCCGTCTCCGACCGCTCCCAGTCCGTCTCTTATGCCCGTCTCCGACCGCTCCCAGTCCGTCTCTTATGCCCGTCTCCGACCGCTCCCAGTCCGTCTCTTATGCCCGTCTCCGACCGCTCCCAGTCCGTCTCTTATGCCCGTCTCCGACCGCTCCCAGTCCGTCTCTAATGCCCGTCTCCGACCGCTCCCAGTCCGTCTCTTTGCTCTTCTCCAATGACCTCTCTGTTTCTTTGTCAATTTCAAACCACTCCCCAATCTGTTGTCTGCCTCAATTGTCTCTGCCCTGTCCTTGTTCATCACTTTGTCTGACCCATACTCTGTCCTAGTCTATTACTTTGTCCACCCCTCCACTTTGTCCTTGTCCATCACTTTGTCTGCCTCCCTACTTTGTCCTTGTCCATAACTTTGTATACCCAATCCCCTCCCCTGCTCTGTACTTGTCCATTACTTTGTCTCTATCACCTGCTCTGTCCTTGTTCATCACTTTGTCTCTGCTCTTTTTCTCTCTCTATTTCTGCTCTCTATTTCTCTCTCCTGCTCCTTCTTACTGTCTGCTCTCTTTCTTAATCTCTCCCTATCCTCCTCTTTGTCTGTCTTTACTCTATCCCTCTCTTCCTGTCCTCACCTTTGTCCATCTTCACTGTCTCTTTTTGTTTGTCTTTGCCCTCTCTCTTTGTCTCAGTCTTCATTCTCTTGCTTTTTTTCTCTTTCTCTCTCTCTTACAGCCTTTCTTTTTCTCTTTGTCTTTTATTTTCTTCTCTTATTTTGCATTGTTGGAACGTGCCAGAGTTCACCTCTGTTTCTCTCCTACCTGCATCACCATCCAAATCCTTAGACAACAACAATAAGGATCTGAAAGAACACTCACTGTTGATAGACATGACCACAATGTTCAATTAAATAAAAGACCAGTGGTGGGGAGAAGGTACTCAATTGTACACACCCTCTGGCTTTTATCATCTATTATAGACCTTGTTCTTTTCTTTCTTTCTCTTTGGATATGAAATTGTTAGTAGTAGTTAGGTGGGTGGAGATAGTGAGGGGGGTAGTGTCAGGTATGGTAGGAGCATATTGCTTGCTTAAGACATGCTGTGGCTGGCTGAAGAATGAGCAGACCACCAGGTGGTACCTATCTGTAGAACAGACAATATAACGTGTTGTAATTAATCTGAAAATGCAGCAGTATCAGTCACAATGACAACAATAATGGTAGCAGCAGCAGCAGCACCGGGATGACTATTATTACAGAACATAAAGACCCTGGTTTTTCTTTTGAAAACAGGGTCTTTATGTTCTGTAATAAGAGAGGTTTTCTTCACCCATTATTATTTTATAAAGATATTAAAATTTGTGTAGGGTTTAAAGAAAAAAGAAAGCAGCAAACTTTAAAGCACTCACTGTTAAATATAACTGATAAATGTTATCATTTCATCATATCAGTTAGGGATTATTGTCAAACATTATGATCAGGGATTTTCTTTTTATTGTCTTGCTATAAATTTAGCAGGTCATTTTATCTTTTTATATATATATTTTTTTATATCTTTCTCAATTTTCATATTTTCATCACTGCAGTGTATTGAATACAGTATAGGCCAAAAGTTTAATCTATCTGGATTTAATAATTACTAAGTTGCATTATTTCTTTGATCTAATTAACTTCTACTAAGCAATTAACTGATGATATTCAGTCACCCCCCACGAGGGTGTCATGTGGCAACTGATTAGTTCACAGTGTTCAAAATTTAGAGAGGAGTTATCTAAAATATCAAATATTCCACCCCTAAGGTTACCATTAGCCAGCAAGGTAAGCAAAATAAGCTACAATTTTTAAGGAAACTTTATGCAGTAATGGGATTAATTTCATTATTATTATCATTGCATATACGATAAAACTGTTCGGGAAGAGAATATTCCCCTGTTCTGAAGTGAGCTGGTAAATTAGTTTTGAAAAAGGCATGAAACCTTCAATTTTTAAGTGATTCTTTGAAATCCAGATTGTGACCCCAAACTTTCAGCTTTCAATAACCTGAATAATACTCTTAGAAAAAAAATGAATTTTGCAGTAAACATTAAAAAAATATTTAAAATAAAACCATTTCACTCTTTTTATGTCTTTATATATTATGACTGTAATCATTTATTCAGTGAAGTTGGAGCAAAATTACTTTTTATGCATTTCTATTCAGTTCCATTTTTTATTTTATTTTTTTATTTAAAAGAACATTTATTTTAATCACTGAGGATTTTTTTTTAATTTTTATTTTTTTTGCATTATCCAGATTGATATGAAAAATATTGTGTAATCTTTGAATGTATAAGGAAGAGAATAAAAATGATTGACTTTTGTATGTTATATATATATAATAATAATAATAATATAAATTTTGTTCCACACTGTTTGGTTTCATGCACATGGCAATCGTGTATGAAACTTGGTTATACTAAACAGTAAGGAACAAAATGTACTTTTATTATTAGTATAAATTTTAGCTCTGTTATTATATATTAAGCATTGTTTTATTACCACCAGCACTTACTGTGCACTAATATATATATATATATATATATATATATATATATATATATATATATATATATAAAAAGAAAGAACAGTAAGATATTTAATCTGGTGTTCTCATAGATATTTTTATTTTTACAAAATAGTGCTCAATGTAAATTTACAGAGTATTAATATTATAAATTAATTGATTTAAAATATGTTTTTTTTTTTTTTCGCTACACAGTTCTAACAATGTAATTTTAAAAGTTACTCCATAATTTGCTTGAGGATGAAATTCGAAGCTTTCAGCTTCCATTTTTGAAACATGGTTAGAACTGTGCAGCGAAAAAAAAAACCTTTTTAAATCAATTAATTCATAATATATAATATCTCAGAAGTGATTGAAGTTTACAATAATTATTAGTCAATTTAGTTGTGATTCCTCACTCATCAGTGAGAAATCAAAATACTCTTAGTTGACTTAGGTTAAGTATTGTGAACTTTAACAGTAATTATTGCTCAGGATTATTAAGCACTTTATTGGTATAAATTGTTTTCACTTTGGCTTACATTGAATTATATATTTTTAAGTATTGTTAATATTTAATATTGTTATATTACATATTTTATATATATATATATATATATATATATATATATATATATATAATAGCAATTTTTAGATGTCAGCATTATTGTTAGTTCTGTTAGCCATTTAGTTTCTGTGCACAAAAATACAAATATTTGATATACAGTGTTACAAGAAATAGATAAACATTGTTGCCATATTTAGAATCATGTCGAAAGAATTTAAGACATTTTTCATTTTCAGTATTTTACTATTTTTCTTTTTTTCTGTATCTGTCTATATTTCTGAGATGAGGTATTATGTACACTATTTAAATTATTCGGACTATTGTACTCATCTTTGTTGCCATATTTATTACAACGTTTTGGCCATTGTATGCTCCGGCCTTCTTCAAGTGGTTGGAATGTTGAACTTAACCTTTTATTTCACTCACTGGGATAGACTGTTCTAGTTCCATGTGTCATATCTAATGGATGTCAGTTATCAGTTATCTCCTAAGGCAGTGGAAAACTTGGAGAGGGGAATTAACAGGTACAAAAATATGACACAAAAACTTTTATAAATAGATATTAGACTATCTTACAGTCTTGGTTTTTGAAAGCTATTATGTCTCCTTTTTATGGGTCAATTTCTTTTTCTCATATTTATCAATTGTATAAATATAATTAAGTCCTCTCTTTGTTTCGCTGGATATTTTTCTTTGTCATTGCAATGATGGAATCAAGTGTCATAAACATCTCTCTCTGCTTAACATTGATAATTATTCTAAAATGCACAAAATGAAGTAGTACTATGAGTACAAAAAGCCACCACTTTTGATAAGACCAGCAGCAGATATGGGAAGATATCAGTTGTGGGGAAAACAACTTGACCTAAAAGAGAATAGATTCCAACCGGACATCAAATAACAGCCAGCATCTGTCATTAAAGCTCTTCAGATCATTGTGTAAAAGGTCAAGGTAAATAAGTTGACCTTTGCCTCTTGCCTATTCCAGACATTGTGCAACTCTTCAAAGTTCTTTAATTTATAACTAAACATTTAAATAAAAAAAAGGCAAATCCCTATTACATCTTGAAAAGCATTTGATTGATTTTATTTTCATTTTTGCTCTTTTTGAATTGATTATTTGATCCCTTTTGTCTTCTGACTAAATTTTTATTTAAAATTATTTCTTTGAGAAATTCAGAAATATAATCAGGACTTGAATTATACATTTTGTAACACACAACCCTCCTTCTTAGTTGCTATCTATGCTGTGTTGAGTAACACTGACCTTAAAGGTCACCTGACTTTCTGTTCCTTCCTTGGTTTTGGTGTGTCGTTGCAGTAGGGTTGATTTGGGTTTCCCAAACTCTTACGATATTGGGGTTGATGGTGATGTCTAGTGATGGATTAAAATATACATTGTGTACCACAGATAAGAAATGAGTAATTCTTGACTCTGGCCATGTTAAGTTGATTCTTTGCATCTGTGACAGTGTTTGAAATCAAACCTGGAATGTGGACTCCTTCAATAAAGTAGACAATGCTGTTAATAACACTAATAACAGGTTTATTGACTATTAAAACTGATGAATACAATATCTTTATTATCTAGTGAAGGACCTAAGTTCTAAGCTGCTGGATGGTGGCCTGAGAAATCTAGCAGTAATTGGTAGTTTTAAGACAAGCCTGTTGTCTTTCACTTAATGTGTTTCTGTGTGTTCACTTCGGCCATTGGAATGTGGGTGTGTTCGGTGGGGGGGTCTTAAACAAGGCAATCCGGAGCAAATCTGAGATGACTGTCTGGGCTCTCATGGGTGTTTGTTTTTATAGATACCCCACCCTAAAATTTGACATTGTTGTATCTAACTTTTCCACATTCAATAACACTATCTTAGGAAATCTTTTCCTAAACTACGTGGCTTTCTTTGTTAAAGAAATTAGGTCACTTTTTTCTGTAAGAATATATGCATTTTGGGCAAATAGTATTAGGTTGGTGCAAAAATAATGACGTAATAATGTCGTTTTTTGACGTATTTTTTCACGTCAAAAAATGACATTATGACGTCATTATTTTTGCACGAACCTAATATTAATGTAAACAAAATCTGAATTTGTAGTCTTGGGACCAAGAAATTTGAACAGCACATTAATCACAGGGAATTGGATAGGTTAGAGGAAAGTTTGGTTTTCTCAATTTTACTGAATCTTGACTAGTTATTTCTGGGTTTGATTCTCTTTGGAACCATTTTTAAATTCATTTTATTGTTTAAAACATAATTATTAACTCATTTCTTTTTCCATCTTTCACTCGACCATTCAACTGATTCCAATTAGTCGTCCCACCAGGTCACCATCCAGCAATTTCATGCAGTTATATGTTGAACAGGGCCAGTGCCCTGTTACACTATAAGTCCATTTTTTAAAATCTTATGATTGTAACAAGACTTTATCTTATTTTTATTTTTTGTCAAAATGCATCCATCATCCATCATCCAGCCATGTGGGCAAATTTTCATTATATCTTTAAATGTTAAGAGTAACCAAAAGTTTACCTTTTGTACAATTTTTAACAGTAAACTGTTATGATATGTTAATATTATCCATTTCCATATGTAGAAATATTCAGTATTCATTGGCTGAGCAGCCAGTGTTATTTTCAGTTGAAATCTATAAAAAAAAAAAAAGAAAAAAAAAGAAACTTTGTATTAAAATAATTTTCAGAAAAATAGGTTTCTTAAGTCCAATAATTATTATCACTCTTTCCAGTATTGATGGGGTTTCTTTCCTAACCTTCTATTTAGATTAGTGTGGGATGCTAACATCTTGGTTGTGTCATTATTTTCTCTTCCAGTTACATGTACTATCCATTTTACTTGTTGTTTCTGTTGAAAGTCTGCAAGTTATGAGTTTTCTGTTATTTATACGGTTCTTTGTGATTTTGTAGCACTAGACCCCAAAGTTTGAAAAAGGATAGTCTTTGCCAAGACTCTCAGGCTTTACTGACTCAAAGCCATTTTTAACCATTGATCTGAGAAAGCAGTTGTATACAGCAGACAGTTTAGATGTTTCTGAACAGGTTTGGCACCATGCATGACATCTATAGGAAAGTCTTGATCTGATTTGATTATTTAAGAACATGACTTGTGTTTTCACTTAAAGTAATACAACAGCCACAGACTAACTACTACATTATTAAATCTAGTAAGAGTCCACTAATTTGTCAATCTTCCCAGTATTGATGGGGATTTCCTTCCTAACCTTTTGTCTGAAGTATTGTGGATGTCATTATTTTATCTTTTAGTTTCATGTGCTATATATTTCAGCTGTTGCTTTTGTTGAAAGTTCTTGTTATATGATTTCTGTTATTTGGAATAGTGTTTTGTGCTTCTGTAGTGCCAGTCTATTTGGTTCAAAGAAGGATGCTAAAAACAACAGCTTTCATTTGCTGGAAGCCATTTTTAATTATTGATCAAGGAAAGCAGTTGTATGCAGCTGACAATTTAGATATTTCTGAGTTGTATGACATATAATTTGCCATAAAGATACTGCTTTTGAAAACAGAAGGTGGAAAGAAAATGTGGAATAGTTTTGCTGCCATTTTATAACTCTGATAATTTATTTGTTTCAAATTCTACTTATGATAATCAAGATATAAGTATGCTACAGTTGCAGAATACCAATAATGATCAAATTAGATGATATTAATACCAGTACAATTAGTATTTATGTCAAAATAACATTGTTTCCAAAATACTGTCTGGAGCCAATTCTTGTAAATTAATCTGTTTCATAAGCAATGAGTAAATTTGATTTACACTCTCTCACTTCAAGATAAAGCTGGAATTGTTAGTTGAAGTAGGTTCAGATCAGTCACATATATGCAGATTTCAATATATATATATATATATATATATATATATATAGTTTTAAGGAATACTTATTGGTTAAAGTGCTTAATATCAGGGATAGAGCATATGTAAATATAAAAGTGGACATTGAAGTTAACATCCAGCAGCAACAATCTGTTCCATGATTATATGCAATTCTCAGGCCATATATATATATATATATATATATATATATGGCACATATAGTGCTCAATGTAATAAAACAGAGCTATTAAGTAAATATTAATAAATATACATATTACCCCTCACTGGTAACAAGAATCTTCCGGTGCTGAGTCAAAACTGTTATGTAATTTAAATTTTAATAAAAAATATCTGCTTACCACAATCATATATTATATGGGGACTAACTTTTTTCTTTTATTATTATTTAAAAAAAAATATATTCAGCATTTAAAATATAATAGGATTTATATTTTTTTTTTGTGTGTGTGTATTTATATATATATATATATAAATATAAAATTTAGACTTGTGAATATTAATTTTTTATATTAAGCATAAAGGGAGATTATTGTTTTTTTTTTTTTTTTTAAAAAAAACAAACCATTAAAAATTAATCTGGATCAATGTATTTCAACAGATATTTGTTTTATTTACATGTTACCATCAATTCATTTCTCTTATTTAATAAGATATGGTTATTCAAGTGTTTTATGTTCACTAATATGTTAATATATATTTTCACTTTTGTTTAATATCCTAAAAACATGTCACATAGTGTCCTCAATAGTTTGCCTTCCTTTTTGTTAATGCCAAGAGATTTTAAAATATTTTAGAATGTTGTTAAATGCATAATGTTATTTTTTTTCATATTACATTTTCTGTTGCATAAATACAAGTTAGTAAATAAGTTTTACACTTTCTTTGAAGTTCCTCAAGGAACGAAACACACTGATCATTATATATGGGTACGTTGGGATTGAAATCATGAGATCTGGTTTCAAATTATGTCATGCTATCAGGAAGATGACTTCTTGATGTTGTTGATCTTGGGAGACAATCCCATTGTGTGGCACTATTGAAAAGTGCCTGTATACAATACCATTAATTGATCACATCAGATTATACAATTGCTCCCAGAAACTGTAAGTAAGGTTTACTCAGTTTATTTGCAGGTTGGCTCTGTGAGTATTGAAGAGACACAAATGTGCCTGAGCAGGTGTCTGTAACAAGCTTTAGCTAGCCACCTTAGCAGAAGGATGTACTCAGAAACTCGTATGCAGGATGTCCATAAAGTTCGTGTGCACTTTAAAAAGTTATAACTTTATTTGTATTTGCGATAGAAATAATCTGTAAAAAATGTTATAAAGTTTAATGTATCTAGTTTTAAGTATAGCTAAAATAACTGTGATTTTAGGCATTACTGTAAATCAGTTGGCAAATGTTTTCCGTGAACTGCAAAATCGTATTATCCTTTGTATTGCTAATGATGGAGGACATGTGGAAACTTAAATACAATTCCAATAAAACCTTAAAAAATATAGATTTACTTCTTTCTAATCCTTTTTACAAATTATTACTATTGCAAATACACATAAAGTTATGAATTTTTTAAAGTGCACACGAACTTTATGGACACCCTGTGTGTTTGTGTATATATATATATATATATATATATATATATATATATATATATATATAATAATGATGATGATGAGATATATAAAGTTGTATGAGTGGATCTTGGTCTTCCTCAATCCATAGTTTGTGGTGCCAAAAATCCTATCTCGGCAACACTATGATAAACAGTAGTAAAGTTTCGATGACTTGGCAGTCTTTGGTCTGGAAACGCAATCTGATACAGCCATTTGTGTGGCTTATGTAAAAATTGTATCTGACTGCTCCCAATATGAATATCCTGCCATTGTTAAATGTAACACTTCTTAGTTAACTCACTACTACACACATTAAACTTTGAAGACAGATTAGCCACAAACGACAAATGTAACGTAGTCTACATGGCAACACAGCCCCATCTGCTGTAAACTTTTTTAAACTTTACTCAAAAATGAAGGATTTGCACACATGTTTATATAGACTTTTGTCTTTGGTTTGGTGAGAAGACCCCCCCCCTCCCCACGGACCCCCAAGTGTGTTAAAGTTATCAAAATTTTAGACTGAAAATTTCAAAATCACCTGATTTGCTTTCCTAAATCTCTACATTGCATTACTTTTATTCAGAATTATGTTTCTATTGTCATTGCAATTTTTTTTTTTTTTTTTTTTTTTTTTTTTTTTTTTTTTGAAAAATATTGTCAATAGGAAATTATGAATGGCTGTTTCATTAAATAAAAAAAGAAACCAAATACATTCACTTATAATAATTAGGAATTATTTAACTGCAATAATATATTTTTGAGGTGGGGATGATATGAATGCTGCAACATAAGATATTATTGAACTATGAAATGGTTCTGAAAAGTTATCAGCTTAACCAAAAAGGGATTGCAAAAAAATTCAGATATTTGGTCAAATTTTGGGAAGTGAGTTAGGCTGAGAACGTTTCAGTAGCTTCTTGTATACATCAGTGAGCAGTAATGTACTGATTATCAGTACAGAAAACATTTGGCTGATGCTACTTGTATTTACTTAGCATTAATACCCTTTGGAAAAGCATGACTCCATCTCTCCCTGTACTCTGTGCAATTGACAGATATCATGGCAAAAATGATCCCTTGCTAGCTTTGTTACAGTGATTTGACTAAGACTAAAAAGTAAGTTGACTTCTTTACTCTATGATTTAATAGCTGTTAAACCCATTGTAAACCTTGACAATGACCCTTTAAACCCTCTTTTGAACCCTGTAAACTTAATTGGTTGTTGCAGTTAGGCTGAGAAATGAGTTTTTCATAGGGTGCAAAATTGAATCATTTTGTCTGTCTTAACACAAGTGAGTCAGATGATATTTCAGCAAAGATTTTTAAAAAAATGTCGAACCTTGATGTGTGGTAAATGAGATTCTGTGTAAAAAAAATTGTATTCTGTAAATATACTGACAGACAAGACGAGTTGTAGAATGTTTCAGGACAGACCAAATCTTTTCCTGTAACATTACTATGGGGAGAGAGAGAGAGAGAGAGGGGCAAGTAGCATGAAGTGTGAATCCTCTCTCTTTTTCACACACACACACACACATATATGTATATATATATATATATATATATATATATGCATACACACACTCTTGCACATTGTTGACACTCATAAATTCTATTCCACATTGGATTAATTCATAATTGAAAAACGGAAAATAGTTACAATAGTTGTTATTAATAAGTCCTTGTTTGTTTAACTAAGTCCGTCCTATAAAATGCCTTCCAGTTATTGACTATTTCATCTACTGGTGTATTATTACTTGCATTGTTGTGAATTATTAGGCTACATTTAATTGTTTGCCTACAATGTCATCATCAGGTTGCTGACCAAAGATCAAAATTTTATAATATTTTTTTCAAAAAAGGTTTGTTGGTCAGACTGAGAACTGCTCAGCATCCTCACATTTATATTCTCTCTCTGTCTTTTATGCACTCCACCAAAGTGGTACTGTAAAGTCTTTGGCTTGACTAAAAAAAAAAAAAAAGTCTAAAAATTTTGTTTAGTTAGGGATATGAAAGAGTATATTTCCTTTTCTTGCGTTGTAGGAAATTTTTGCATTTCTTTAAAAACAGACTATGCATAACTTTGTCTGACTCAAGGGCATGTTTCTTGAAGATTGCATCTGGTAAAAAAAAAAGAAAAAAACATTTAAAATATTCATTGTATTATCTGATTCAAGCAAAAATGTTGGTGGCAGAAGCAAATTAACATGTGCCCATAAAGTTAATCTATAATATGTATTGTAGGCTATTAATCATTTCTTTTTCCTTCTGCTTTCTTTAAGAAAGTCATTCTGGTTATATATTACTGTTGGTAACAGGTTACTGTTTATAAAGCTACCAGGTTGAGCTAAAACTAGTGAATTGGGCAATGTTGACTTTTTTGTTCATGAATAAAAGACAGAATGCTTGATTATCAGCAAAAGGAATAGCTCAACATGTAAATTACAAATTGGAGATACCAAAATCAAACAATTACAACAATTTAAATATTTAAGAAATGTTTTAACAGAGGACGGAAAGTGCAACACTGAAATCTGGAGGTACACTGGAATAATGAAAGTGCCTTCCAAAAGCTAAGCAAGGTATTAAGAAACAGGAAAATTTTTGTTAAAAACAACAAAAAGTGTATTGAACTGTTATGTAATATCAGTCCTGCTATATGGCAGTGAATTCTGGACAATCTTCTCAAAGATGAAGAAGCTACTTGAAGCAACAGAAATGTGGTTCTATAGAAGGGTTTTGAGAATATCATGGATCAAACATGTGAGTAGTAACAAAGTTCTGGAGACAATGGAAGCAAAAAGGACACTTATACTTAGCATAAGGAAGAGATAGTTAAAATTTCTAGAGTATATAATGAGGAAAGAGAGCTTGGAAAATTTGATACTCACAGGACATATTGAAGGATAGAGAAAAACAATGCATAACCTATCTAGCAAGCTTCAGTAAATGAATGGCAGAACAAGATTTAGGAGAGATAACAAAAGGAATAAATTTATTAAGATCTACAAAAGACAGGAAATTGTAGAGAGCCATGATTGCCAGTGCTGTAAAGGGGCATGGCTCAAAGAAGTAACCAAAGTTAATATAGCTTATTTTATAAATATCCCCATCTGGCAACTCTGGCTGATTGCTGCCCAAATATAATATATTCTAAAGATTAAGAAGGAAGTAATTTATAACTTCTAGAAAGGTTAAAAATGGTGTGAGTTAAAGTTTTCTAAGGGGTGTAATGATGGCATATATGCAATAAAAAAAAAAAAAAAAAAAAATCAGGAATTTGTATATCTCCTCAGTAGAAAATTGTATACCTGCTATGTTGACTTCACGTATGACCATATCAATAGAGACTTCCTCTTATTTATATGAAACCACCTTCCATGCTCTGATTCCACTGAATGTATACATTTTTTTTTTTTTTTTTTTTTTTTTTTAAGGCAATTCACCCCAAGCCAGTGGGGAGTGCCACTAGCATGCAAGGGGTTACAGAGGATTGAGAACAAGAGTAAATAGGCATGTTTGAGGAAAGGATACAGAGAAGGACAGGGAACAAGCTCCAAGTGTCAAATGTCGATTGACATTACACTTGAATATTTGAAAATTATAGTCATTGGGGAAGCAAGTAAGAGGAAGGGAGTTCCCCAGATGGGAAGTGCGGGAGAAGAAGCTGTTAGTGAAGAAGAGACAGTTACATTTAACCATTTTGACAGTGAAAGGGTGGTACCGAGATTCTAGCCTGATAGCTCGTTTAAATTCATGTAGTCCGGGAACCAGTGAAAGTAGCTTGTCGGAACAGTTGCCGTGAAAATATTTGTAGAAGAGACAGAGAGAGGCTATACCATGTCTGTGGGATAGCGATTGTAGACTAGATGCCAAATCAGGGCCTATCATCTTGCATATTCATCTCTGGATTTTGTCAAGCATCTCAAGACGTACAGTGGGAGCACTAGACCATATAAGACAGTGACAAAAGAACTATATTGGCCCACAAAACTGTACATATCTGGTGATGATCTCAATACTGAATCAATTCAAACCTTCTCGGGAGTACAACAAGGAGGAAATGAGTCCCAATCTATTTATTAAATTATGCTCTTTATATATACATGTACAGATGTGAAGAGATGGGCACTGATCATTTAAGCATTCCATACCACTTCCAAAGAGTGTACTGATGGTGTGTTAGTGCTATGCTGATGACAGAGGTATTCGTAGTTGGAATAAGAATGATATTGAACAAAATATTAACATTCTCTACCAAATATTCCAAGAAGTAATACTGAAGATAAAACCTTTCCAAAAAGGTTTCTTTCATAACTGTCAGGCAATGATCTATATTTCCTGTGAGTACTTTTTGTCTTGGATTTTCTGATTGTTAATTTCTATGTATAGTTTTTGATAATATTTTCTCTGTATGGATCTTTCCTACTTGATACTTGTATATTAAGTTGACTCTTTCCTGTTTCACACAGAAAACTAAAACATGATAAATATTAAGGAAGGCAAACAGTTAGAAATGAATAACAAATTCATTTTAATAAAACAAAATGAATGTTGTTTTCAATTGCAGAATTAATACTGTCTTATATTAAATATTTCTATTTTGAAAGTTAAGCCAAATTAGCTTACATTCTTTTTCATTTGATATATCTATTCCCAAAAATTGAAATATGAGAATGCAGATAGACTAATAAATGTTAAATATTAGTCTGGCACAAGACTGTTATACTTAATAAGAATCTACTTCACTATACTAGTAATCTGCTTGATTACTTTGCTAATTATTTATCTATTGTGAGACATTCTCATTGGAAGCTAGCTTATAAAATCTTTATTAAATGAGAGCTGTCACCTGTGAAAGGGAATTAACCTGGGCTTTATTTTGGGTATGTTATGCAACAAAAACATTTGAATGAGTATCAGTGATGTAAATTCTATAGACATTGTAGATATACATGTAAGTTTGGGTTGATTGTAGAGTAGCAGATTGTTTGGTTAAAAAAAAATAAATTGTAGGTTTGTGTCAAGCAGGTGAATATCTTTATCACAGATTAATTTAGAAGGAATTTTAATTTCACACCAAGGTAAATAATAACTTTCATTATGAGTTGAATAAAATATACAGTTCCTATTTATAACAACACTGTAATATACAATATAAATTATTATTCTTAAGGTAGTTGTAAGACTGTTTCAATCTGTCTGTGCAGTGATAGGTAGAATAAAAATTATGTCTTGTTTAACAGGTCAGTTGTAAGGCCTGAAGGAGATTTTAAGCAATAGACCACCTGTTTTCCTTTGTTTGATGAAAGTAATGTAATGAAAATCAGAGACATTCTTTTCTCTGGAGCAGTAGATATGCTGCTTTTGTTTACATTTTATAGGTTTATTATAATTTAGAAATGCACAAAGAAGTTGTGGATCAGGTTTGAGTAGAATAGAAAATGTACAACTGACTTTTTTTTTTTTTTTTTTTTTTTTTTTTTTTTTGCTTCATTAAGTGTTATCTGTAAATGCAGGGATTGTTTAGTAGAATTTTAAATGACAACTAATATTTCTAACACTTATAATAATATCTTTATGTACTAATATAATTAATAAGCAATTAACTTTTTTCCTTAAATAGTATGTTTATTTTTAATGATAGTCTGAGTGATAATATAGTCTAAATCTTAACTAGCAACATATGATATATGAAACAAAAAGTTTGTAATTAGCTGCTCAAAATGCAGAAAATATAAAGTTACTTGTCTCTGTGTATTTCTATAACTGACAACAAATAAAAAACATTTTACAATTTATTTCTACCTGCATGTGTCTTGTATCCTGACCAACTTACAGATTCTAGTTTAATGGAAATTTGCATATTCAGTTTTCAGTATTAAATTTTTAAAAACAAATATTTTCTTCATTTTCAGTTTGGTCTTTTTATGATCTTTATAAATAAGTGATTGTTTTACTGTTGGCTTTTATAGTGAAAATGTTTAGTTATTTAAATAAAGCTATTTGTTTGTTCTAAATATAGTAACGACCTGAGCATTTAGATCACAGCTTGTGAGTAAAGGGAAGTAAACAATGTTGACATTTTTAATAGTATTTTGAAACTCTAACACATATTTATTTTTAAGGTTTTGTTCATGGAAACAAAATAAGCTGCTTTTTGTTTAATAATTGATTTATATATTTTCAGTGAGTTTTCAAAAAAAAAAACAACAAAAAACAGCAAACATTTTATGATTAAAAACAAATTGACAATGTTTTGATTACAATGCTATCAGCCTTACCATTGTGCCTACCAATCTTTTATGAAATAAAACATTTAAACAAATCAAATTGCTTTAATTTTAACAATTCTACTAATTACAGCAGATGCAAATATCCCCACAAAAATGACTGCATAGCACAAAAAAAACGAACTTGCATATCATTGCTAATAATGATAATATATATATATATATATATATATATATATATATATATATATATATATATAGTTTTATGGCATGCTATATTTATGGATTAAAGTGGTCAATATCAGGGATAGTGTATGTAAACATAAAAGTGGACATTGAGGTTAACACTCAGTGATAACAATCTGTTTCATGCTTAAACACAATAGATTGCATTTAAGCATGAAATAGACTGTCGCCACTGAGTGTTGACCTCAGTGTTCATTTTGTATGCGTATGCGTGTGTTAACTTGTTGGATGCAAACATTTTTATTTAAGTGTTAATATTTTGCTTCTTCTTTCAAAGCATAAATGAAACCTCTGTGAAAACATTTGTACCATGTCGGCCTTGACACTTAAATAATACTTTAATAAACTTATTAATAATGTTAACGTTAATGGCTGGCCACTTGTATTTGAGTATACTCGTCTACTAGGCTGGCTAGCTAATCCCTATTGCAGATGCTTGCTCAAGTGCATTTTTGTGTTTGTTCAACACCCACAGAGCCCACCTGTGGTTTTTACTGCAACTATGCTGAGCAGACCTTAGTTACAGTTTCTGGGAGAGAATCATGTCATCTAGCGTGATCAACAATCTGAACAAGGCCAGCATGCTCAAACCCTTGGTCACGATGATTTGTGACTTTGTGCTAGCTATCACCCCCCCCCCGGGGCTCCCTCTATCCAATTTTATTCACTGTGGTATGGTTTTCAAGCACTTTCCAAAGATGTCACATGCTGGGATTGTGTCCTCTAGGCCGATAACATCAAGAAATCACCTTTCTTACAAATCGAGCATGGTGAGATTTGAACCTGGGTCTTGTGGTAAGAAATTGAACGTTCTAGCCACTCAGCCACGTGCCCATAAATAAACCTAACAATTAGATAAATAAACTTTTAAATTAAAATGTTTTCAACATCCAACATATTCCATTTTTTCTTAATTTGTTGAATACAGTATATCAATAATTTATCATATATATTTGGGATATTTGTGGGCACATCGCCTCAAATTTCGAGTTGTTTTCAGATTCTTTCATATATATTAAGAAAAAAATATAACAATTTACTTTTTGAGTAAATAATTTCAGATTTCTCAGTTTATTATGACATGTATAATTATTTTTAGCACCCCCCACCTTTTTTTTTTTTTTTTTTTTTTAAAAGGTGTGTTTATCCAGTAGTCATTCACTGTTGCCCTGTCTCAACAATTTTTTTTTTTTGCCTGATTAGTGTTAACATATTTCAGATTTGTTTCCCCAGTGGGATCAAAGAACATGTTGATTGAAATGTCAAAAAAAGCTCTAACACATACTGTCTAAAATAAAGTAAGTTGCTTTACAAGATCTGTACAGAAACTATCCGGCCATTTAATATTAATTAAAACAAAAAAAAAAAAGGAAGCAAATTACCCTATCTAGTGCAATGACATTTTCATCCCCTTCAAAATAACTCTCTTTGCAAACTTGCTTATCATAGCAACAACATCACTTTTCTAAACAGTCTGTAAAATTTTCTTTTAGGGTTTCTGTTGTGTTTTTCATTAAATTCCCCTTAATCTCATCCACTGTCAGAAAAGCAAGATATTACAGGAAGCCAAATATGGACTGTCAAGTACTGACTGATCTGCATGATTGGTGTTTTGCAAAACAACAAATTAAACCCCTGCACGAGACTAAATCTACTTGTTTGGTCATTGAGAACACAAAACTCACTATTGTTTGGTCATTGCAAACACAAGGGTCACCATGGTCAATTGAGTAACCCCATAGGAGTGTGTCCATGCATGCATAGTAAGGCCCTCTTTGATTGGTTGCCAGGTCATGTGAAGACCATGAATCTATTCATCAAGATATTTCAATTAGCTGGAGGTTTGTCTTGACAAACCACATAAAAGGATGTATTTTAAAGTAATGTTTTATATACACGTAGCTGATCTCTATGGTTGATACACTGTACATATCCCTATATAAGTATGTGAATATACAAAACTCAACCTTAAAGTGTCAAGTAGCTTTAAGATAATATCTGAAATCTTTGTTACTGGCAGTCTGTACTTGCTGGCATAGGTCAGTGGTTGACTGTGAAATTTCAGGTCACCAGTTTTTATTCTAATCCGGGTATCATGTTTATTATTCCTGTCACCAAACAAACAAATTACGGAAAAAAGACAGTCATCCTGATTTCAAATCCGAGCAAAGGAGGAGTCTTTGATTTACAAATATATATATATATATATATATATACACACACACACACACACACACACACCGTCACCTCTCTCTATCTGTTCTACAAATACTTTCATGGCAATTGCTCCGAGGAGCTGCATTCGCTGGTTCCCAGACTTCATGAGTTCAAGCACCCTACGAGGCTGGCATCCCGCTCTCACCCCTTCACTGTCGAAACTCCTAAATGTAGCCGTCTCTTCTACTCCAATAGCTTCATGTCTCACACCTCTCGCCTGTGGAACTCCCTTCCCTATTCCAGTTTCCCTGAGAGCTATAATCTCCAGCTATTCAAGTGTAATGTCAATCGACATCTCCAATTGCCTTGATCTATCCACTACCCTTCTCCTCATCCTTTCTTCTATCACTCTTATCTGATCTTTCTCTAAATTTTCTGTAACCCCTTGCATCCTAGTGGCTTCCTGCCTTGCTTGGGGTGAAAAAAAAAAAATAAGTAAATAAATATATATATATATATATATATATATATATATCTCATCCAAGAATGGTAAGAAAATACACTGATCAAAATATCTGGCTTCGCTTTCAAATGGATTCCAATGTTGTTATTTACATCAGCAAAATATTACAAATTTTACAAGTAATTAGTCAATTTGAAACTGGTTTTATTATCAGTCCTTTGTGTAAGGAGGCAGGTCCTTTCAACAAAATTTAAAATGGAAACTAAATTATAAATCCTCAACCCTGATTATTGGGACATCAATTACCTGTTATGAACAAACTGCTGAATATATTCCTAGATTTATACTGTAATATTCACAGGATTTTACAAGTATTTCATGGCAAAAGAAAAAAAATTGTCAAAACCTGTTTCTAAGCTCTAATTACCAATAATCTTTTTATATTTTGTTTCATGTCATTTTATCTTTTTTTTTTTTTTTTTTTTAACTGTGTCCCTTAATCTTAGATAAACTTTGGCTATGATTTTCATGTTTAGTGGGTAAACTAGTAGTTGTAACACATTATTTATCATCTCTCAGTTGTGTCTCTGGGCAGTGCACCAGAGAGATGGATCAGTGCCTGCACTGAGGTCAGTGCAATGGCAGTTGTGGGGACTGAGGGCAATTTTTGTTCCTGGCCTGAGTGTACGTGCTCAGGTCCCCACCTTAACTGACCTTTTGTCACAACTCGTTTTAATGAGGAGACATGGTAAATACCTCATCATGTATGTAACTACAGGAAGTTAGTTTCTTGAGTTTGTCTTTTATGTAATATATTAGACAATATCTAAGTCATTGAAATACAGACTTTCTGGTCCTATATTTTAATATATTCTGGTATCCAATGATCCAAATGACTTGCAAGTTATTTTTAGACATTTTTTTAAAAAATCCAACAAGTATAATGGTTTTTTAATATTAATTATGGATTGGAGATATCTATCTGACCTGTAACAACTGTTAAACACAATATCTACTTAGTATGCAAGGTCTGTTTGGGAAGTCTTCAGCCATTTTATATTGATGTAAAAAATGTCCTAACAAGGACAATGGCCTTATGTATTTTATCCACTTGTTTATGGTCAAATCATGCCTAAAACACTGGTTCTTGTTTGATCACTGATGTTAAGCACTGTCAAGCCTGGTTAGTATTTAGAAAATCCCAAAAATGTTTGGGCTGGTGGGGTATTGATTAAATTTTTTTTATGGGTTGTGAACCCTTTGTTGGTTATTTAAAGCCAAAATGTATTTGTACTTTGCTGTTTGGGATTTTCAAAACAGCAGCAAAGTCTTCATTTTGGGATCATCATAAGCTGCCCTGTCTTGATATTCTCACTCTTCTGATTAGAATCTCCTGGTCTACATTTGAGGTACTGTCAAGTGAGAGACCATTCAGCCACCCCCACAATTTCATTGAAGGTGGTCATCTTGGATCAAGAACAATTATCTGACGCATACACACTCTCACTGTGTGTGTGTGTGTGTGTGTGTGTGTGTGTGAGAGAGAGAGAATCTTAAAGATGGAGGCTTCACCCCACAAATAAAATGGATCATCACAGACTCCCAACAACTTCAGGGACAGATGCAATCTATACATTAAAGAAAAACTTTAATGGTCAAATATATTAGGTTGGTGCAAAAATAATATCGGTTTTTGACGTATTTTTAACGTCAAAAACCGACATTATTTTTGCACCAACCTAATAGAAATACTGATGAATTATTGAACCAACAGAATGAACTTACCTTCAAGTGTAGGTATAAGAACTGTTTTAAAATTCCCTAATAACACTAATTCTGGAGAATTTTAGACTTGAAGTGTTGGATATTTTTCTGGGTACTAACATGTATGTATAGATGTATTCACAGTGTTCATGTATATGATCCTTTATGTATTTTTTTACATTTATCATCTTTTATGTGGTTTTCTTGTTTACATCGGTTATAATCTTAAAGTATGAATTAATTTTATTTTCTTTATCTATAATTTTGATTTAATTTTATTATTGTTATTGTTTTTATTATTATCAACATATAATTATATGTATGAGTTTATGCATGGAGATATATATATATATATATATATTAGGTTGGTGCAAAAATAATTTTCTCACATATGTTACTATGTGGGAAAACGACATTATTTTTGCACCAACCTTATATATATATATATATATATATATATATATATATATGGATGTGTGTGAGTTTTCCATTTTTAAGTTTTTAATTACTTAAAATAGTCCTTTACTTATCTCTCTATTAATTTAATCAAATTTTTTTTTTTTTTTTAAAGAATTTTTTTTTTTTTTTTTAAAGAATTTCATTTTTTTTAAACTGATGCTATATTTTTATATTGATGTCAAATATTTTAATAATATTATTAATATTTATTATTATTATTTTTCAGTTTGTAATTGCGACGGTTATAATGCAATGATGATAGTTTCACTGCTTTAAATGACTAAGCAGTTTCAATGTATCTATTTTGAATATGATCACTCTCTTCCCTCACCGTATTTTTTAACTTGTCAAGTCCGGGGTGGAGGGAAGAAAGGATTTTATGGGTCACCCTGTTGACTGGCTTAAATCCTTTATTTCCCTCTCTTACTCTCTTTCCCTTTCCCATGTCTGTCTTTCTCTTCTCCCTAAAAAACCTTATTTTGAAATCTTTCTCCCTCTTTTTTTCTTTCTCCTTTTAATATTAAAACTTTTTCTTCTTCTCTTTCTTCCTTGTGTCTGAATAAATTAAACTCCATTTACTTTCGTAAAATTTGGTCTGAAGAGATGAACGTTTGAGTCCATGAAATACATTATCACCTGACTGAATGGAGTTTTAAGGATTATATATTCATTATTATATTGCTCTGTTCTTACATTGAGCTCTCTCTGGATTTATATCCTCCTTGGAATTATCCCCACTAATCATCAAGTGAGATATATATATAATTCCGGATTTCCTGCTGATTACCCGTTACCCAATGTTTTGTTAATAACAAAGGTATGTTGCTATACATTTTAGCACTGTATATTCAGAAGAAATATAAGAAGTATGCATACATAAATCAACAACCAATTGATTAAATCCCTGTGGATCAAACAGATCTTCTGAGTACTTAAATGTATAGGGAAATTGTATAGGACTAATTATTCAGTCAAGATAAAGTTAAAAATTTGGAATTTAGAACCAAGCTTTTTGGAGATTAGTAATTATTTTCACTGTTCATTGCTTCATTTCCTCTTTAGGTGGAGAATTTTCAATTAATTACACTTTGTCTAAGAAAAGAGTATTTCCTTTTAATTTTGCCATAAAAAAAAAAAAATCTATATGAATAGATTAATAAAGAAAGCAAATTTGAACTATTGACAAACAAGAATTCAGTGTCAGATATTAAAATATAGTTATTTTTTTTATTTATTTTTTTTTTTTAAGATTTTTTTTCCCTCCCTCTCTCTCTCTCTTTTTTCATGCCTCCTTCTCATTTATTTTTTTCCATTTGACTTTTTGTCTTTTTTACTTCAGTCTTCTTTTTTTTTTTCCTTCTTTGTTCGTATTTGTTGGCAATATTACACATCCGAAGGGAATAAGGTCTTAAGATTCTGATTGTTGACCTTTGAACACATAAACAAACAAAAATTTTTTTCCTCCTTCTTGAATTTTTTTTTTTTCTCACAGATTTTTCAAGAGTATCTTGTATCTTTTCCCATGGTTTTACAGCTCTTGTTTGATTGCCAGTCAGCATAGAATCTCCAGTTAGGTTTCTACTTTTGCCAAATCTCTTTCCATTGCCTTGGGACATTTCTTTTTCATTAGAGATGAACTCGCCCACTTCTTCCATAAAAAATTACATGGAATTTTCTTTTTTTCAATTTCCTATTTTAAAATTAGAAATATATTTATGGATAATCATGTAGTAAAACAAAAATCAAGTTTTCCATTTACATAATTTGGTTATCATCCACTTCTTTCTTTGTTATAATCTTTAATCTTTTAAGGGTGGTTATCCCCAATTTCCCTATGTTTACGGTCTGGGGAGCTTGAACATACCTGGAGGTGTTGGAAATCTGCAACTGTTTGGAAATCAACAACTTTGTTTAAAGTCGTAGATTTCCCAAACCATATCTCATAACCAGTAATACCAAAGACGCTAAATTTGGTATCCGTTTGAAAGAGAAATCAATTTACTTTCATATAAAATTAACCTGTAATACTTAATTTTCAACAGTTTTTTTTTTAGAGATGTCAATTTAATTGAACTAACATAGCATTTTCAGATTTTCCAACAGATTAGTCAGGATTACAGGGATTTAACAATTTAAATTTCTTAACGGCTGATAGGGATAACAAAAGACTTTTTTTCTGGTGGTATTTGATTTGTGTGAAATATTCAGTTGTCTACTCACAATACTATATTAGCAATTAGTCTTGTATTTTTTTTATGAAGTATATAGAAATTGATTCTAGAGTTTCTGTTGACTTCTGACTTAATCTCGAACATAATTCAAAGGCAATTTATTTATTGCCTTTGCAGTAAGATATTTTAAGTTCATTCATTATATAAATTAGAGTTATAGAACCTTATTAAAGAAAAAAAAAATGTTTAAACTTTGAGTCTGCCTAAAAACAGTGTGTCAAAAGGATGTTTATTCCCTTGACACTGCTATTTCTGTATACTTTTGAGTTCCTTGTTCTTACTGTTACATCCCCGGGCAACGCCAGGCTCTACTGCTAGTTATTATTAAAACTGAAAACAAAAACATAATTCAAAGTTTTATTGCATATAAAGAAATAGCAAATATCTACAATTTTTTTTTTAAATGTTAAATTCCAAGTCCAAAAATAAATTATATGTAAAAATAAAAAAATGTAACATAACTAGACAATAAAACAATGGAATGTTACAGTGCATAATTATCTTTGAGGAGGAAGAACTTTTAATCAGAGCTTCCTTCTTTAAGAACACATTCAAAAAAACACTCAAATTGTTTTTGTTTTTTTAAGTAAAAGGATTTAGATTGATTTATAATTATTGATTCATAATATAAAAATCACATTTAAAGTATGAACAGCAAATAACTTGATTTTCAATAATAAATATCTGAATAAAGTCAAACATTTTGAGTAAAATTTTACAAAACAGTAATTAACCATAATAACTGAATTTTTGTAACAAAATATCAAAAAACAAATGAGACATATTAATTCAAAATTTAAATAAAACAACTTATCCCAAGTTGAAATACTGCTCAAATTTAAAATTGCTAATTATTAAAAATACACCTTTAAGTGCTGAATCTATGTGCATCGTCAGTGTTGTTGTTGCTCTCATGTCACTAGAAGTTTTGGGTTTAAATAAACAACAGACTTCTTCGATGGGTGAGCCAACCGAATATGATCAGTATTTAGCCCACACCCAGAATAAAATTTGCTACTAGCTTTAGGACATGCATTATATAAGTTGCCCCAGTAAACGGCAACTAATCAAGACTTCACTTGGGCTATTCGATGTTATATAATTTCTTAATTTGGGAAATACCTGATCTTCTAATCTCTTCTCTAAATCTCCATTGTAATACAATCTTGGGAGTTTCTTGGTGTTCTCAGAAGTAAGACTTTCATGTTGTTTATTGAGTAAATGTTTATACCGAGAAAATGAACGTTCAGTATCTATGCTGGTAACAAGCATCCATATGACCTTATTGGCAATCTGTTCCAGAAGAGGAAATCTGTCTTATTTGCATTCCAAAATTTAAATCTCTTTTACAATGGTGAAGCACTGAAGATGATGCAATTATTAATTCAGGAGAATTGCTGTGTGATGATAAGCTTCAGAGTAGACAAGCCAGTTGATCATAGAATGGTGTCTATGGAAATTTTTTTTCTTTATTTCTAAATTGTATGGTATGCAATGTGATAGCATTTACTTTTCTTTCATATTCATAAAACAAGGTTACAAGTTGTTTAGAATAAATTGTAAATTGTGTAAGGTCTTAAAGGAAATGAATTTGTTAAAATTATTGGTTTAATTTTCATCTCTCTCCTCTTCCAATTTTGATATCAACTAGTGTCTATCTTCCCCATTTCCACTTTAGCATTGGATCTTGCTGGCCATGACTGAGCCATGACTTTCCGATTTTCATCTTGTTTGCTACATAGTTTCTTAAAAAAGTTTTAAAATTTTTAAAAATAGACTAGCCAACATATTCTCAGAAAATCGAAGAACCAGTTTTCTTTTTTTTTATGTAAACATTTTGTTCTTAATTCTTTTTTGAGTCTTAAAAGGAAAAATAATTACAAATATTTGTAAAAACAAATTTTAAGGAAATAACTGTGTTATGTTATTGTTATATTTATTAAAATGTTTAACAAAATCTAAGAGACAGTTAAGTTTTGAAAGAATTAAAAATAATTTTAAAAAAAAAAACAAATAATTTATTATAGAAAATTACATTAAAAACTCAGATTCCATTTAAGATTAACAATTCTGCTATTCTGGAAAATTTATTCCCTATGTTTACTTACAAGATTATAAAAATATGTGAACAAAATACAATGTGATCTTGATAAATTTTATATTTGTATTAATTTTATTTATCATTTATAAAGATTTATTATTTAATATTTTATAAAGAAATAAATTTGAACATAAATCTTTTTATTAAAAATTTTATAAATAATTACAAAATTATCAAAATATGTAAGAGGAAGAGATGCTCTCAACTTAGTGAATTTGTGATTTGCAAATGAAAGAAATTCCGGAAAAATGTACTTTTTCAAAATTTATAATTAGTTGTATTTATTGAAATTTTCTTGTACACATATTTTTATAAATTTATAAATAAATAATTTCTTTTCATACTTATTTCTTTATAAAATGGTAAATAATAAATATTTCATTATAATTAGTTCATATTTTATAATCTTGTAAATATAAAGTTATTCTTGTAAATAAATAAACCAATAAATAGTTTTTTGACATCTTTGTTGTCACTTCTCAAGAACAAAGAAAAGGTATAACTCCACTTTCATATGTTTGGATTTTATCAAAATTCTAATCATTGGTTTTTAAAACAACAGTAATACAGTAATAAGTGTCAAGAGAATAAATGTCCTTTTGACACACTGTTTGTTTTTTTTGTTTTTTTTTTTTTTTTTAGCATGAAGATTAAACAAACAATATACTTTGGGTTTAATGTTCTTACTTGCAAATAATCCATATGAATGATTTTTTTCTTCTAATTAGATATACAAATATTTTGTGTGTGTTTGTGAAAGAGAGAAAGAAAACAATAAAAACATTAATAGATTCAGTAAATACACAAAAATAGAAAGAATAAGACAAGAATGTGTCTTCTCACCAGACTTATACAACTTTTACAGTGAAACAATCCTGAGAGAATTGGAAGTCCTACCAGGATTCATTATTGGCGGCCATGATATAGGGTATACAGATGACACTGTGTTGATAGCAGATATAGAAAAGAAACTACAGAAAGTAGTAAAAGAAAGTGTGCTGAAAGGACTAATTGTAAGAAGACAGAATGTATGCAAGCAGAACAGCCCAAGATACAAACTACAAATTGGAGTTAAAAAAAAAAAAAAATCAAGCAAGTGCAGAAATTTAAATATCTAGGAAGTGTTTTAACAGATGTCAGAAAATGTGAAACCAAAATCCCAAGGCACATTGGAATAGCAAGATTCCTTCCAAAAGTTAAGCAAAGTATTAAGAAACCGGAAAATTTCATTAGAAACAAAGCTTCTGAACTGTTACGTGATATTGGTCCTCCTATATGGCAGTGAATGCTGGACAATGTCATCACTGATGAAGAAGAGATTTTGGGCAACAGCAATGTGGTTCATCTGGTGGATGCTGAGGAATACCATGGACTGTATATAGGAATAACAAGGAAATTTTAAGGAAAATGGAAACAAACAGGATACTTATAGTTAACATCAGAAAGAGATAGTTGAAATTTCTAGGAAAGTGGGCTTGGAGAATTTGACACTCACAGGACATTGAAGGCAAGAGGAACAGATGAAAGCATTGAATAACCTATCTAATAATCTTGTGTAAATGGTTGGCAGAACAGGGATTAGGAGAGGTAGCAAAAACAGACAAACCTTACTTGGAACAGGAGGTTTTGGAAAACCATGACCACCCACATCTTAAAAGGATGTGGCACATAAAAGAATAATACCAAGATAAGTGAGATCCTTTTGGGAGTCACATATATGGAAATGAATAAATCCAATTTTAATTTGTTCAGGAGTTAAAAAGGGTTTAATCCTCTGATAATTTGTAAGATGATGTTTGAAAAAAAATGATTATAATCACTCGATCTGGCTTAGAGTTTTAGTTGTATCAGCAATGTATGAGTTTTAAAGACAATTTCTCTGAGGGATGGACACTACTTGTTTTATTATCCTCCAGTGAGAATGTGGAAAAGAATAAAATTCTATGAGATAGATTTTGAAAAAATGTTTTTAAGAGTTGTTATTTGCAACAAACCATCAGTTTTCTAATACTACCTTTTTTTTCTCTCCCCCCCTCATTTTGTACCTTTACTCAAAGGCAATAAATGTTGAAGTGAATCAGGGTAATGAATAACTGAAGCTGTGAAATATTAACAACTCAATTTGCCAGTCTTCTGTTTATGATCTATTTACTTGTTTAACTGAAGACCTGATTTGAAATGGCGAGGGGTTGATTACTTTACTTGCTTTCTCATCATCTTGCTTTGGGCAATAGATGAGTGGGAACCAAGCCAGCAATATGTTTTATTTTTAGGGTTTACAGAGACCACTAAAGGACAGTCTTATTTTCTATACATTTGTCAATGCAGATGTAGATGCTCTACATATGTTACAGGACTAATGTTGACAGTGTGAGAAATTCACATTTATATCATAATTCAACCTAATTAATTGGAAATGTCCAGTGGCTCTCTTTCCCTCTCTCTTCCTCCCCATCTCTTTCTCTCTCTCTCTCTCTCTCCTTCCTTCCCTCCAATCTATATTTTCTCAACAAAAATAATGAGATGAAATAAGAAGAGAGAGGAAACAACCTTAAAATAAACATGTTTCATCTAATCATTAAAGATTGTAATTTATTCACTTAAAATATATGTATTTTTTTTTTTTATCCTTCCTTGTCAATTACTTACAGATGATAACCTTCTACATTCAGTCAGAAGAGTTTTAGGTTAAGTATTTTTATTTTATATTTCTGCATCTATCTTTCTTTGGACATCACTTAAATTATTATCTCTTATTGGAGAATTAAAAATTAATTTTTTAAAAACTCTTAAAACAATCACTGGTCATCATAACTTGCTTGTGGCTTGAACTGGGAGGGGAAAAAAAACATCAACAGCTCCAGGGGTGTAAGGAGAAATAAATGCATGATGATGACAATTATTGAGTTGAATGCGTGTTGTGAGTGTATGTGAAGGTTTGAGTTATCAGCCCTGAACTCTCTGTGCATTATCTTAGTCTGGTCTTATCAGCTGTGGGAAAATTTCTGATTTGTCCAGATGTCAGGGTTTCATGTATTGACAGCCAGTAAATCGAGCCTGCATATATGCCTTTTTCTCATAGAGAAGACGAAGAAAATCGAAATCTCAAGAAATATTGAGAAGAAAGGGTGGAGGCAAAACCAGCAGCAGCTTCTGTTCACACTAACTGGGTTGCAAGATGATGATGGCACAGGCCACTGATTGTGTATTGGAAGACTTTTCACACTGTATGATTGAAGGTAAAGGATTCTTCATTATCTCTATGGTTTCTTTCTTAATGGTAGTATTATTTGCCTGTCAGTCTATTATTTTGTCCAATTACTTACCTTACCAATTTGATTTGGCAATTATATATTTGTGAAAATAATCCAGTTAATAAACTTTTTACAGTTACCCTTTTTTTTTTTAAACTTCTGTAAAGGTGAGGTTTTCCATGCATAAATTGGCTCCTATGCGTATACCGAGTTTATAAAATTTGTTATTGCACTCACATATCAATGAACATTTATATACATATGTGTATGTACACATGTATAATCTCTTATGCATCTTTGTGTGTGCACACACAGATACACATTTCCCGTTGTGTGTTCATCTTTTAATTCTGCCTTTTTCATATGTACATACACTTTATATATCACTCTCCCCCCCCCCGCATATACATCTTCCTTTGATATTTTCATAAACTATTTCATTTTCCGTTTGATTTTCACTTCCACAATGAATATTTGACTCTCTCTAATACTCTCATGGAGGTTCTCTATTTTGTTCGTTTTCTCTTTCTTTATGACTCCTCCGCTCTCTCACTTTCTCTCTGCCTTTTCTCTTTTGTTTTTCTCTTCCCTCCTCCTCCTTTGACTCCTCTTTCTCTCTCTCTCTCTCTCTCTGCCATCTGCCTCTTTTGACTCCTCTCTCTCTCTCTCTGCCATCTGCCTCTTTTGACTCCTCTCTCACTCTCTCTCTCTGCCATCCTCTTTTAATATTCTTCTTTCCACTCTCTATATCTCCCTCCATCTTTCTTTCCTTTTACCCCTACCTCTCTCCCCCTCCACTTTCTTTCGACTCACTCTCTTCTTACGTTCTTTTCTCCCTCTTCCTCTTTTTATCTCTTTCTTATCTCCCTCCTAACCCTCCTTTAACTCCTCTTTCTTTCGCAACACTTCTTTTTCTTTGATCATTTCCTTCAAGACTTTTATACCCTCTCCATGTTTAACATACCTGAACTTTCTCTTTCTCACACATATGCACTTTTCTTTTGCATGCACAGATTGTCCATTTCTCCATATATATATATATATATATATATATATATATATATATATATATATATATATATATACTTAAAATTACTTAATTTTATTTTTGATAGTTATAGCATCCAAATATTCACTGGCCATCCACTTTTGATATATAAATAAAATGATGAGAGTTTGTACACTGGTGTCCTGGCAGCAGTGGGCATCTTGCCACAGTTCCCCTGAGAACCACTCCTACTGTGACATTGTTGTCTATACATTTACATTGCGTTTTCATCTATAAATTGATCTCATTCCTCCTTTCTCCAGCTGCAAAATTTCTCAGTTTACAAGTTGAACAAATTGCGAGTGCTGCAATCGACTTTAGGTGCATCAAAACATGTTGGCCAAGCAGGATTTGAACCGGCGACAATGGCTTGTGGCCAGCTCAAAGCAGAAGCAGGTTTACCCCTACTGTTTTTCTTGTATCTTTCACCATCATTACCAATGTTCATGTTGGAATCTGTAGCATATGTACATCTCAACAGCCATGTTGAATTCTAGCTGTTTGGTTTTAGTGAAAGAGAATTTTTTTTGTTTTCTTTTGATGGATTCATATTGTTTTAAATTCTTTGTATACATGTAACCAGCATTATTTTTAAAGTTTTTTTTTTTTTTGACTTAGCACAATGATTTGTTTTTGATTTCTGCAAATGATTTGGGAACAGTTCTGTGGGGGTGGACAGATAAAAAGATGAAAACAGTAAATTGTATAATGAATCAATGTGGTTGTATTTATTATTTTTAGGTTGGAAACAAAGAAATTAAGGCTGATTTTCTTTTTGTAGAAATTTGAATATGAGTTTCATTATTCATTTTCTATCTAACTTATTGAATATATTCAATATTTGTTTGCTTATTATCTTCCTAATCTGTTTAACTTCCTTGAAATAATTATTATGAATGTAGTTATTCTTTTTCATTTATTCTTCAAGATGTCATGTATTTCATATTATTGAATAAACTAGTCATTTGTATTTAGTTTAATTATGGGAGCATTTAAATTATGAAGAAATACAGTTTATTTCAGGATTTGGTGCCTGGATTTTAATATAGACATGTTTTTTTGTTTTGCCGTAATACAAGTACTATGACTACATTTGTGTGTTTGTAAATAAGGATTATAATGAAGATGCATTTTATGCTCAAAATGAATATCGAGACATTAAAATAAAGAGGAAAAATTAAAATAGTTTTCTATTATAATGTTCTCTATCCATAAAAAGAGAAAACATTTTTTGATATAGAATTTCTGTGAATTTTATTCTCCAGAATATCTTGCATTTATCTTGTGAAAAACTGGTTTTGTTTTCAGAAAAGTTACTTAATTTTTAATAATTTTTTTTTTTACAAACTTTTTATTACAAAATGTTTGTCTTTTCAAGTGTTATTGTATTAGTTTGAGCAGTCATTTATATATATATATATATATCTGCTGAGAAACCTGAATTTATTTCTAAAGTTTATATTAACTTCATTATCTTTATTTTGTCAGTGTTTTTAATTTGTTTTGATTTTCTTATCAAATATCTAAACAATAAATTGTTTTGTTGACAGTGCAAGCTGTAAGTGTTTGAATTTGTAGATAGGTTAAATATAATTTTATAATAAGTGGTAATGATTCAAATTGTTTTCATCAGTTCATGTAATTTTTTTTGTAATTTCATTTTAATATTTGAAGAATTTAAAAGTCAATACAGATCAATCTGAGATCCAGTTTAGCTCATTACAGAAATTAAATAAAAAAAAAAATTCTTAATACTATGAAAGGAAAATATAAAAACATTGCCTGCATTGTTTTATTTACAAAATAATAATCAAAACAAAATTTTCGACTGTTTACTTTTTAAGATCAAAGTGTAGATGGGGGGGGGTATAACTAAGAATATTTTACTCTAATCTTTGAATATGCATGATAGAGTGCTGAAAAGTTCCAGACATGACCCACTTTTTAAAATCTGGCCAAATGACCAAACATCAGATTATTTTTTATTTTTACTTATTTATTTATTTATTTATTTATTTTTCAAGGACTTTTTGGCCAGACTGAGAATTTTTTATTACCTTTACTTCCCTACTCCCCTTTTTTAAAAATAAAATTTTCAAAAATATATTTGATAATTTCCTGAAAATGATCTTATGATTTTTTGGTTTTCTAGTTTTAATGGAACAATCTGTTTTATTTATTTCTTTGTTGCTTTAATACACTTAGCTTTCCTTTCATGTTAATATAAATTTATAGTTTCCTCCTTTTAGTGTGTGTGTGTCACAGTTGATTTGATAATTTTATTGTGACAATGAGTCTGAATGATGGAATAGTTAAATAAATATTAACACTGCAAATGGTGAAACAATTAAACATTAAAATGATATAAAGTTAATAATATAATTGTTTAGATGTGTAAGAATGGGAATATTAATAAGCAATTTTTCATTATTTTTCAATAATATTTAGAAATATACATGCATATCTATCTAGTAAATAAATTTTATATATAAACACACATAAGCCTCATCTTTCAATTTAGAGATGAGCAAGTTAAGGTGGTCTCTACAGATTAATTTTATTGAATGTTTCTGTAACAACTGTTCACTGTATATTAAACAAATCAGTTTGGATGATTAATTGTATTTTTTGTTTCAATACATTAATTAATAATAAAAAAATTGTTATAATAAATGACCGAGACTTTCGTTTCATTTTCAAAGTCATTAATAATATTTTTTTTTTATGTATTGATATTTATATGTGCTAAATTATTCTAATTAATGATGTTCAGTTGTATAACATTTGCAATATTTCTTTGTGTGAATTGGTGAAACCAATTTATACAAACTAACAAAAGGAAAATAATTTCCCTTTATATTTGTTTGCTGACTTCATTTTTTTTTTTTTTTTTTTTTAAGTACCATGAGGGTGTAGGTGATCTGGCATTATCAGTCATTGATGCTGTAGAATAGTCATTTGTTTTGTTTTGTACTTTAGAAACAAAACAAAGGAAATATCAAAGAAAATGATGCTAAACTGATAGATTTTAATGAGACAAAAATTTCAAGTCATTTTCTAGTAGTTATTATATAAAAGAACCTTCCTTTTTCTTTCCTTCTTTTACTGGTCTTTTTGTAGAATGGTGAAAATGATAAATGTCTCTAACTTAAATGGGTGCTAAAAAGTACTCAACCTAACCAAGAAGATATTAAAAATTGTTTGGTCTGGAAATTCTTCATTTTTACAATTTTTACAAAATGTGCTGATTAAGGAGAATAGAAAATTTTGCTTTTAAGTTCTTCTCTATTTCACTTATTTTCATAATATTTCACTCATCAAATTTCCTAATTTGTATCCCTAACTAAGGAAATGCATTTATAGAATAACTGCTTGGTGAGGATGGATTCTAACTTTCTGCCTATGTTGTAATCATATATTTACTCTATACAAGAAAAACCTTTGTATGAAAATGTATTTAAAAGAAGTAAAAAAAACAGCAAAATATCAGTTGATATAAAATTATCTCACTTAGGCCTAAGAAATTAATTTGCTGGTTGGATTTAATCATTTTCTTCTTTTTTGATCATGGCTCTCCAAAGCTTCCAGTTGCTTGTAGCACTTAGCAGTTTTTCTCCCTTTGCTAAAGCTTTTCCCCTACCCTACTGTTCCACCATCCGTTCACACAAGCTCATCAGGTAGATGGCTCACTACCTTCTTCTATCTCTCTTGTCCTCAATATACCCTGAGAGTGTTAAGTTTTCTAAGCCCTCCTTCCTCATTATGAATCCAAAACATTTCAGCTGTCTCTTATTGATTCTGAGCATAAGTGTTCTTTTTGTTGCCATTTTCTTTAAGACTTATTTGTTGCTTACTTGCTCTGTCTATGGAATTCTCAGTATCCTTCTGTAGCATCACATTGCCTCCAGTTTTGTTGGAGATTGTTCTGCATTCACTGCCATATAAAAGAAGGCTGTGGAAATTTATGGATGAGCAGCAGAAAGTGAAACAAATATTTAAATTTTCTAAATTTAAAGGATTCTGATATATTCAACGGTTAAATATAAATAATTTTAAGAACCAATTAAGGATTAGTTTTCTTATAGTGTCTACTTTTCATACATTTAGCACTGTTTAGTTAATATTCAATGTGGCACAAGGCTGCAAGAGTAGAGCACTCTGTGAGAAATCATAGCTAATACATTGGGAGACTCTCTTGCTAATTATTACTTAATAATAATTGCCTTTAGTTTGGTGTTCGGTTGATCAAAGTACTATTTTTGATTGCATATTAGGGAATTGGACTTGATACTGGTACTAGTACTCTGTAAGTGCCTGGGTTAACATTAGTATACTTGATACTTCAACGTTGCTTATAAGACCTAGGAGATATTTTTTATCCTTTTTTTTTTTTTTGTTGAAGTGTGGGGAAGAGTGGTTTTATGTCACCAAATATAATAAATGATCTATTAACTAATTCAATCACCACTTAACAGTTTTATCTGTTATCGTTCCAAACAATTTATGTAGCTATTCTCTTGTAACTAATTATTTTTCTTAAGTTTCACAAATTTCAGGTAAAATAAATTGGGTTAACTTTATTGGGATTTTTACAAGAAAATCACAATAGTATCAGTAAATTAAAAATAGTATTTGTTTTAACTAATCAGTTAACTTTGAGCAGTGTCAGTCAAGATATGTTTAAAATCATTTTGACTAACCAGACTGTTGAGTACCAATTCGACTTTGCTGTTTAGTCATTAAATCTCACTGCACAATTGGCTTGGTGGGTAGGATCTAGTACTGTTACAAGTTTTTTTGTTTTTTTTAATTCAGAGTTGTGCTTTTTCTAGACTGGTTGGTAATCAAGGTTAGAGAGCCCATTATAACTGGGGGAGGAAGAGATAAATTCATCCATACCTTTCCAAAATGTATTTGTGGGAAAGTGAATGCAATGACCTTGGAGGAAATTTGAACTTGGCATGCTGATTCCACTTTCTGTGCCAATAACCATTACACTGTGCACACGTAATTTTAATAACAGTTGTCTTGAGAGACATAATTCATTTGTAGAATGGGCTGAGCGACCAGAAATTATCATTTTTTTTTTCTTTTTTTTTTTCTTTCTTCCATTTTTTTCCCATTTTTCCCAATTCCCCCCCCCCTTTTTTTTCCCCCCATTTCTTTTTTTTTTTTTTTTTTCCCATTTCTTTTTTCTTTTTTTTTTTTTTTCATATCACTAGATGTAGCACTGTAGATCATAAATATAAAAATAAAAAATATTTTTTTATAAAAGTTAATGGGAAGGTGCTATTTACTATATAAATTAATTCCCCTTATTATGATCATATGTGATTTCTTAAAATGTAAAAAAAGAAAAGAAAAATTGAAATTCATAACCTGGAGTTCTTTTTCCATATAATTACTATCAATTATTTCTTAAATTTTAACAGATCATGCTTTATGGCCATATTTTTTTGTCTTATGTTCGAGGATTAATTTATAATGAATTTATATAGCAAAGTGAACTCCACTATTAACTTTTATAAAATTTAATAATATATATAAGTGAACATTAAAGCCAACACTCAGAGGCAACAGACTGTTTCACGCTAAATGCAATCAACAAGCCATGGTGGCCTGACGATTACATTTAGCATGAAACAGTCTATCACCTCTGAGTGTTGACTTCAATGTTTACTTTTATATTTATATTTTACATATGCTCTGTCTGATATAGAGCATTTTATCCTATAAATGTAGCATACTTTCAAACTATATTTCATATATATATATATATATATATATATATATATATATATGGTTGTAGTGCCTATTTCACAACTTCATCAGAAAATACTTCAGAATACACTGTAAATTTCTTTTTGCATCTAAATAATTAATACATTCAATTTACTATTAAGCAGTTATTTTGCTGCATGACATTTGATTCACTTTGTATAAAAACAATTTATTTTGTACTGATATTTTTTTCATCTTTTGAAATGTGAAAACCCCCAATTTTAGCAGATATTGTCTTAGGTTTCTACTTCTCCAAAGCAGTTTGGGTGAAAATTTGGCTTTTATATATATATATATATATATATATATATATATATATAACCTGAGACCCCTCAGCTGAATTATAGATTTGATGTTATCAACTTCAGTATTTGTTAATTTAAGGAATCATGTCTAACATTTACATTTTAACTGCATTTTCTCCATTCCATGCAGTAATTTGATACCATTTAATCAGCCAAAATGTCAAAGTAAATTTTATTTGTTGTTTAAACTTATGAACTTCTTCATGGTTTAATTTTGTGGATGTCAGTAAGTTTGCAGCCTCATGAAAAAAAGCATTTAGTTTGTGCAACAAATGGACTTCAAGAAAATTACCTTCTTAATCGATGCACATAATTCAGCAATGAATATTAATAACAGATTGAACATTAAAAAATTAAGATTTCAAATCAAAATTCAATTTTTGTTAAGATGCAGAACTTATTAATCAATCCTTGTAAACACAAAGGAAGCAAAACCCAGAGAAAGAAGTATTTATGAATTCCTTTCTTACTCTCCCCTTTTTTTCTTACTTTTCTCCCCTTTTTCCTTCCTATTCTTTTTTCCCCTCCCTTTTTCCTTCCTATTCTTTTTTCACCTCCCTTTTTCCTTATTTTTTTTTTTCACCTCCCTTTTTACATCTTTTCCTTTTTTCACATCTTTTTCTTTCTTTCTTTCCCTTTGCTACTTTTCCTTTTTCTTTCTTTCCCTTTGCTACTTTTCCTTTTTCTTTCTTTCCCTTTGCTACTTTTCCTTTTTCTTTCTTTCCCTTTGCTACTTTTTCTTTTTCTTTCTTTCTTTCCCTTTGCTACTTTTCCTTTTTTTTTTTTATATGTCTCTCTCCCATTCTTGTCTTTGCCTTCATTCCATATCTCTTACTTAAATATAATATTGCATTTACTGAATTTTTTACCACTTGTATAGATTCACACATATTGATAACTAAAATCAAATAGGTAGATATACGCTGCTTAGTCAAATGTCAGTAAAAAAAATCATTCATTTTTTTCTTTTCTTTTTTCCTTATTTCATTACATTTGACTTTGTATCACCCAAATGAATCTTTAGAAGGTACTTAGCTTAAATACCCTGGATATTTTGCAGTTTTTTAGGGTGTTTTTAACCTTTGAACATGAAATCCATATCCACAACTCAAAACTACCAATTGAGCTATTCACCAATTTATTTTTATTGTTCAATTGTTTCTTGATCATCTCTATAGAAAACTGCTGCTACCTTTTTTTAATGTATAAATTTATATTTGAAAGCTTTTACTGTTTTCAGTAGTACTGATATTCTGGCTAGTATGTTGGCTTTACTAATTGGTAAATATTTCTGAAAATTGTTTCTTGGTCCCACAACTTTCTGTCTGAAAATCTATTTTAATCTATTTTTTCTTTTTTGCTTTGAGGAAAAAGGGCCAATAAACATGTTTAGCTGTTTTTAATCCTTGTTAGATTTCAATATTAATATTTTATGGTATTATATATTTTTTGTTATCTCTCTTTTTTTGTTATTTAATAATTTCACCCCAAGCAAGGTGCTAATACATTAAGACACAAGGGGTTACTGGGATTGAAAGAGAATAAGAAGACTAAGAGAAGGAATCAGAAACCCAATCCTAAACAGAAAACAAGGGATACACCTCTACTCCTGTTTAAAAGACAGGAGAGAAGTGGGAACTGGGCGATGGTTGAACATATCTTTTTTGCTTTTTAATATGTGTGCTTTTATTGATCTGATAAAATTTTGTACCGTTTGAGATTTTTTTTTTAACCTCACTTGAAGGACATTTAAATTCATCTATTTCTTTATTATTCACTGTTCTCTCTCTCTCTCTCTCTCTCTCTCATATTTTCTTTGATTTAGTCATTTTTTTCATCCCTTTTTTTCTCTTTATTTACTCTGTTCTATTCATTCTATTTCTTTGTTTTTTTTTTTTTACTCAGTTACTCTTAACTTTATTTACAGTGGTTAATCATTTGATATATCTTGTAAATGTTCATTGGAGTCAAACAAAAAGGGTTTAATATATTTCTTGATCTTTAATTTGCATTGTAAAGACCATTTTGTCATTGTCAGCATGAAAACTTGTCTCTCTGAACATTACTCTTATAGGAAGTTCAATCCTATTTGGATGCACTCAAACTTGTATTTACTTGTAAACTAAATGAAGCTTAGTTGGTACCTTTCATATGCATTGACAGTGTCAAAGTAAAATGTAGTGCCTCATGATCCCCTATACAAGGGGGTGAGGTAAAGTTCTTGGTTTGATCAAGACATTAAAAAAAATCTGATGTTTGGTCAGAATTTTGGTTTGACTCAGAACTTTTCATTATGCCCCCCTCCCCCCACTGCAGTAGTTGTCACTATATGAAGACTCATTGAGTGCTTTTCAATTTATGAAATTTCATATTTATACAAATAATCTGTTGAATTTTTTAGATTGTAATGATTGATATTGTTGATAACATAAACAGAACAGGATTTTAATGCCTTTCCCTCTTGATAACAAAACAGTTGATGATTGTTATTAAAACAGGCTGTTAAATAAGGAAATTCATTTTTAATTTATATAGTTCCCATTATCTAAATGTAAGGTTAATTGACAAATTGGTTAATTTATAGATAAAGGAAGCGATGTTTAAAATGTGCTGTCTTTTGAGGATCTTAACCAAATGAAACATTTTTAAAATATTTATTTTATACTGCTGAACTTTACTGATTTTAGTATCATTGACTTTGGCTTTAATAATTGGTAAATATCTTTGAAACTTGTTTGTTGTCCCACATATTTTAGACTAAAAGATCTAATTTAATGTTCTTTTTATTTCTGCTCTGATGAGAGAGAACTGATAAACTGCTTTAATCATTGTTAGATTTCAATATTACTATTTTACTGTTAAAAAAAACACCCTCTTTTTTGCTATGAAATGTTTGTTTTTTGCTTTTTAATATATCTATTTTCATTGATATAATAAAATTTTGTACCTCTGAGAAATATATATATAATTCTTAAAATACATTTCTAAAATGCAACTGTTGAGGTCATCAGTGATGTCACCCTGGCTTCATTATGAATTTCAAGTAATGCAGCAACAGATCTGTTCTGCCAGGTACCCCAACCTGTTAACAGACCGCCTCTCTGCATATATATATATATATATATATATATATATATATATATATATATATATATATATATAAACCCCTCTTGAAATATTTTTAAATTCATTGTTGATATGAGAAGACTGTGTCAATCTTGAGCCAAATTAAACTTAAAAATATTTGTTTAAAAGTTCCTAGGACTGGTTTAAAATCATACTGAAGCTAAACTGGAATTATTTGAACTTAGTTGAGACTAATGAGTTGAGTTCCTAAATAAGAAATGTGATAAATCATATGGAGGCTGTGATTTTGTTGTTTTCTGCTTCTTTCTAGAATATGAATAGAGATGTTTACAAAAAACAAAACAAAAAAAAGGTAGTATGAGATAATTATTTGTAAATAGCAGTTAATTTTTGTAAGAATAATTGGTAATTTTTTTTTTTTTTTTCAGGTTAAAATAGTTTTTTTTTTCTTTTTGTTAATCAGCAGGTCTGATTTTTTTTTATTAATAATGAAACACATTTTTATTAAATTATAATATTGAAATCTTCAGTGTTTCAGACAGGAATAGGTAAACAAATTGAAAATTCACTTTATTTTCAGTTTATTATTATTTTTTTTTATCTAAAAACTCTTTTTGCTTTTGCTTATAAGGAAATGCATTTTGTGTGAATTCACAGTTAATATCTACAGCTTTTTGGATCTCTCAAAAAAAAAAAAAAGAAATAATAACAGACTATTAAAAATATTCTCATTTAAGGGTATGAATATTTAATGGTATTTGAATATTTAATGGTATGAATTTAAGAATATTTTTAGATTATTTTTTTCTGTTTAGCATAGTTTGGTCGAAATACTTGATCTCTTTGTGAAGGTGATTTGCAGATTAATTATTTTTTGACAAAGCCTTATATATTTATTTTTGAACAGTGAATAAAAATAACAAATTAACTTCATATTTGTATGATCTTATGATAACATTAGTTATAAATATTGAAGACGATGTTATATAGTAATAATGATAATAATAGTAAATATAATGAAGTCTATACTACTATGACTAATAACAATGATCATACTATTAAGAATAGAAATAAAAATTGTCCTTGTAGTAAAGCTAATATAATGAAGTCAGTTACAATAGTAATATTAAGATTGATTATTATTAGTGGAGAAACATTGGGAATAGATTAAATAAATTTTGCTTTGCTTTATTTAACTAATTCATTAGCAACAACATTTCATAAATCATTGATTATTTCCTGAGTCTATATATAATTCAGTTATAGATTCTGTATTTTTAGTTAACACTTTTATAAACCTAACACTGATTGCCTTTTATAAATTGCCATGAAATTCTACTTATTACAAATATTTCTAATTTCAAACCTAAATAAGAAGAAAACTTGATTTAATACTTCTCTCTCTACATATGTGTGCATATATCTATATTATGAAATGGATCAAGTCTGACAATTATTTTAATATATTTTCTGTTTATACGTTATTTTTATAGATATAATTTAAGTAAATGCTCTGTTTTTTAATTAAACAGTATTAATGGCATTTACTGGCCTGAACATTTGAGAAATTTCATAGAAAATATGTGCTTCTCTGAGAGGAACTGAATCTGTGACCCTAATGGAACCATAATTTGATCTGACGTGGTGTTTGCTGACCAGGCGCTTCTTTATGGCTAAATGGTTAACAGCACATCAAATCAAATGATGGTTCCCTTTGGGGTTACAGGTTCAGTTCCTGTCAGAGAAGCACATATTCTCTTTTGAAAAAAAACAAAACAAAACAAAAAAAAAAAAACAGAGCATTTACTTAAATGAATTAAATAAATGTGAATTTAAATATCTATAAAAAAAAAAATAACGTATAAACAGAAAATATATTAAAATAATAATAAACACACACATTTTGTTCCTTGTCGGTAGCACAACCCTGAGTTTCATGCACAATATAATTGTCAGGTGCAGACGGAAAATATATATATATATATATATATACACACACACACACACACACACACATGTATGCATATGTATTTTTTATTTTTTAGGGAATCAGTGGATTTTTTTTCTTTTAACTCCAACATTATTTTTTATTACTATAAACATTTATATTTTGTGGGTACATGTGTTTGAATAAATACCTTTTTTTTTTGTGTATTTCTTTTAATTGTCTACTGGATAAAAAATTCTACAAAAGAGAATTTATCTCCTGGCAGGAATTGAATTTATACTCCCTTTTCTATCTGGGAAATCACTTTCAAGCTTATATATATATATATATATATATATATATATATATATAAATGTCCAATACAGATCAGAATCTGACAATGATAGGCTAAATAATAAACATTTATAAATCTAACATGTTTGGCTTTTTTTTTTCTTTTTTTTTTTTTAATTCATCAGAGAATGTATAAAGAAAAAAAAATATTTTTGTGTTTTGATTTGCATTGGTTAAGCAGACGTCATGTTAGTTTTATGTTTTCTTTTTTGTTTTTCATCCTATCACACACACATGTGCACACACACACACACATGTGCACACACACACACAATCTTTTTTAGCCTTTTGATAAATATTAATTTTCTTTTTTACAATTTTTATTCAGTAATTTTTATGAATTATGAAAATATTTTTAAAAAAATTGATATTTTTTTACTTTATAGGAATTAAAATTTGAATTGAAAAAGAGATTAATAAATTATATTGCAGTAAATATTTTAAGGATTTCTAAAAGTTATTATTTATGCTAATTTTCTTTTCTATTTTTGAACAAAATATTCTGTTGGAAACAATAAACAAAAACATTTTGTCAACAATTCTACATTTTTTTCAAAAAGCATAAAGGAAAATGTTTACAATTTTTAGCGAAAATATTTTTGGAAAAATAGAACCTTACAAATTAAAAATAAAAGGAATCAAAAATGGAAATATGGAAAAACAATTTTTTTAACGCTCCCAGGTGTTTGTATTTTGATTAATTTTCATTCTTTTTTAGCCTCTTCCACAGTACCCGACAGTCTGATCCCTCCCCTTTTCTGCCAATCGAAAGATGTAATATATTTCACTTTTTGTTCTCATTTAAGGAATTCTTTTATTAATCATGGCTCAGGCTAAGTGAAGCATTTCTTCTCTATTCAAAATTGCATGAAAGTTTGCGGTGGACTGGGTTGGGGATAACGCCGTACAACAAACTTCTTTTTTCCTCCCTATCCATCTCCTTTTTTCTTTTTTTTTTTTTTTTTTTTTCCTGGGCATTGTCTTCATAAGCACTCACCTCCTGTGTTTACATCCCTCCGCCCTTCAACAACCGTTCACTTACCTTTCTCGTGAGCCCTTCCCACTTCAGTCAGGTCTTTGCTTGCTTTTACTAGCCGATTGAACTGTGCCAACGGAGAACAGCTGTTGGTACTCAGGGTTCTCGTGGTGGAGGCAAGCGGGGGTCTGGTCCTGTCCCTGGTGCTAAAGGCTTGGTTTGGCCCATCGTTACTTTTCTTAGTAACCCTTCTCCCCACCCATTTTTTTTTTTCTTTTTTTTTTTTTCTTTTTTTTTTAAATCAATACCAACCAGCTTGCTTGCTGCTGCTGCTGCATCGGTGGACCATCTTATTCTTCAAATAGTTTCTTGGATATATATATACACACACACACACACACACACACACACATGCTCGCTCTCTCTCTCTCTTGCACACAACAAACAATATAATGTAATACATTTAGACAGCAACAATCGCATATGATAGACGTAACTTCTTTTCGAAAGACAGGATCAGAAAATGTACCTATTTTTACCTTTTAATATTATCTTTCTTGATAGATCTTTCTAGTATTTACAAAGGTAGGAAATTTTTTTATCGTTTCAAAATTTATGTTGTCTGTGTAGATCTGTGCAACTTTCATCTGCATTTCTTTCCTCCCGACTTCATCTGTCATTTCTCTCATAGAGTAGTAAGTAGTAATAACTAATCTTGCCTACTAGTTCGTTAGTAAATGTGGATATATTTTACTATCATCCTATATGGAATAAATGGCCAAATAGTAGGAATTTTGTAGGGTTCATTCCTTTTTGTTAACCAGTTTTTCTTGATTGATGCTGAGATCAATCTTTTTTTTTTTTTTTTTTCTCCCTTTGTCCATTGATAAAATGTTTCTGTTTAGGTGGGTAGAGAGAGAAGAGATTTTACAACTTTATCCTCCACTACCTCCAAACACGATTACCTCACAATTGATTACAGCCTTTGTGTACCATGTATGTAGATATGGTTTTTCACTGCTTACTACAGATTTCTGTCACATTTTTTTTTTTTTTTTAATACAAAAAAAAAAAAAATGTTTATTTTTGCTGAATTGGGCAAATATTGGACTCATAAATAAAAGGAGAAAAAGTTTGAAAATATTTTTTTTTTTATCATTTTGTTGTCATCATTCTGGTTGAATATAAAATTTTGCATTTTGTTTTTTATTTTGTACCTGCTAGGTGATGCTTGATTTCAAGTTACCTTTTAAGTTTTTAAAAAAGAATTGTGCTAAATAGACAAAACAATTATACATTTGAAAAATCTATTGGTATCTATAGCAATTGTGTAACCCATAAAAATGAAAAATATATCATACCTTACTAATTGTACACACACGTCATAAATTGGATTATTTAATTTTGTCAGATCCATTTTCCTAAATAAAAGTTGAAATTAAATATATGGATGCATAAAATGTAAATTTTATATATATTATAATTATTTTTTTAAAAATATGATTCCTTCGCTACATAAGAGTTCTCATGTTTCAAAAATGAGACGAAACCTCAATATAATTATTAAAATTAAATTGAATTAAAGTATCAAGCCCTGTTTCATCCTCAAGGAAACATTTAGGAATAACCAATCTTGAAATTTACACATCTTTATATCTTTAGTATAAGCTCTACTTCTGTATGGAGCACTGTTTTTTAAAAATAAAAACAAAAATACTAAAGAACTCCGGATTATTTACCTAACGTGTTCTTTCCTATTTTTCTACATATGTGTACACACACACACACACACACACACACACACACACACACACACACACACACACTTTATTTGAAGATATTACATTGAAAATGTGTCAAAATCGCTACACAATTGCAGTTGTGTTTTGATGCATATCAATGCATCTCAGCAGGTGATTGTAAATTACTGGTGATTGAACGATTTATTCAAATTAAATTCTCATCTTACCTTGATATATATATATATATATATATATATATATAATTAAAAAAAAAATTATATGGCCCTTCATGACGAATGCAATCTTGGGTCTTCATAAATTCCTTTTATTTTTTATGTATAACTTGAGAAAGAGAGAGGAATACTTTCTTATCTTCTTTACATATTTTTAATTCAGGATACTTCTTCTCATAGACTGGTTGCTGCTTTATTTAATCCATAGCTGAAGGGGGAAAAGATTGAGTCAGTCCCTTACCAAAGGCGTAAATGTGACAAACTATGCCAAAATTTCTTATTACATTTCCGATTCATTTATTATATAGACCTTAAAAAGTTCAAAGCAAGATTAAGACAAAAATATTGTAATCAAATACGTTTACAAAGACATACTGAAAAGTTCTTGATTAGAGCAAGAAGACATTAACAAAGAATTTGTTTTGTAATTTGGTCAGATTTTGGGAAGCGAGTTTTCCCAAGATCTTTTCAGTATCCTTCATATTTGTAACAATAAGGTACCACTAATTAGCAGGTTGCTTTTTGAAGTTGTTTATAATGGTTTCATAATTGTGCTCCATAATTGTAATCTTGTTACATTCACTTACATTACACAGTAGCCATTTGACTTGACAAAGTCTCAGTGATGCATTTACTTATATATTACTTAAAAGAATTTCAGGAAAAATTGAGTATATCAAGCAAATTAGAACCTGCTACCCATGGATTTAACTAATCCTCAATCTCTACACTCCATAATTGGGACCATGTGTCAATGTTTTAGTGATATGGATTAAATTATATAAGTTACTGGACATTTACTTACATGACATTTTCATTTTATTCATATAAGAAATATACTCTAATTATATATATATATATATATATATATATGGCTTCTTGTTAAGACAGAACTTTCCAGCAGCCTTTCATATGAAGAATAGTGACTCTTTTCTTTTTCCCTCTATTGTTTGTATACTAAAGAAGTTTATTATAATCCAAGTATGGGAAGCACCTTTATTAAATTATTTAATGTTAACCTTCTTGATATTAAATTTTAACTGTATGTTTTCTTTTTAATCTGACATTATTTTTTATTACCATAAACATTATTTTCAGTGGGTAACATGTTTGAGTTGATATCTTGTCTTTTTTTTTTTTTTTTTTGCCAAACAGCAAAATTTAATATCAAATGGTATAAATTAAGAAGTCCTATTAAATAAAGATGCATCTACTGACAGGAATTGAACTTTTACTTACTTAGTAGATCCTGGATACCATTCCTATAGTCAAAGTATGCCATTAACAATTTGATAAAGCAAAACTCAGTTACCTACTTAATGTACGCCTCTAATTGAAACTTCTTTGTATCTATATCTGCTGTATTCATTTTTGTATCTGAAACATAAACACAGAAATTTTTTAATGGATTTTTTTTTAATCCAACATTATTTTTAGTGGGTGCATGTGTTTGAATTAATATCAGCCAGTCTAGATCAACAAGTCCTTCTAAGAATATAACTTTCACTACTAAAATGAAAGTTTTCAATGTAGTTTAAACATTTAATTTACTTAAGATGAACAGGTATATGAGTTTGAGTTGTTACTCCTGTTTTTTATTAATCTTATTAAACAGTAAAATTAATAAAAACCAACCTTCTTTAGTAGGACTTCTCAATTTACACAAGTTGTTATTAATTTCAGTAACTAAAAAAAAACAAACAAAAAAAAAAACAGGTTAACAACTTAACATGTGTATCCACTAAAAATAACTTTTATATTAATAATATTGGATAAAAAATCCTTAAAAAAAAAAAAAAAAAAAATGAAGATGCCAAATCTTTCTTATTTGGCTTCCTTTGTAAATCAATGTTCTTTACTCCACCTGAAGAAAAAGGCTTTTTTTTTTTTTTTTTATATTATTATACTATAATAATTTTGAGTTTAATTTTTGTTTTTGGTTATTGAAATTTTGTTGAATGTGAAAGGATTTTTTTGTAACTTAGTAACCATTAGGCAGGCACTTTCTTTTATTGCAAATTTTTAAAAATGCATTTATTTCTGCAATGTGAAAATAAAGCATTGACCATTCATTATCAGAAAAAGAAGAAAAATGAGTGAAAATGTAAAAGAGTTTAATCATTGATGGGGTCAAATGTTAAAGAAATATGATTGAATTAGAAGCAAATTCTGTTCTTGAGAGAAATTAATATTTGATCTAAGTCAAAATTTATTACATTCATTATCCTGCTTTCTTTCTATCTTTTTCTTCTTTCTCATCTGAAGAGCTGTCCTGAGGAGGACACATGTTTATCCAAGGACTGTTGTTATTTGAACATAAAATGATGAAAACTGAATGGTTACTATAGAGATCCAACATTGTATCCTGGTTGATGAATGACTTGTTTGGATTCCATAGTTGTGTTCCTTTCATTTTTATCTTTCAACCTTTTACCACTACTCATTTTCTTTTTACACTTCCTTCATTTTTCGTTTCTTTTTCCTCTTTCATTTCAACTGTTTTTTCCTCTTCTATTTCAACTGTTTTTTCCTCTTCTGTCTATCATTTTCCTCAGACTTTTCCCTCCTCTCATTCTCCTCAGACTCACTTGCCACTTCTCCACATTTTAAATTTACTCAAACTCTCCTCTCTTATTTGCCTTGAATACTCACCTGCACACTTTCTCTTATTTTCCTCCGACTTCTCTCTCATCTATAACCCTTCTCCTCCTCCTCCTCCTCCTCTCACATTTCCTTTTGTTTTTTGTTTCTTTTCCCCCTTTATATTTCTCATTCTCCATCCTTTCTTCAAGCTGTTCACTTGCTCATTCTAATTGATCAGATCCTCAACCTTTCAGCAAATGCCGTTACCAAAACAACAAAGATAATGACAACTCTCTTTCTATTCAATTTCTGTTCATTGATTTCCTCATGTAACACAAAACAAAGTCCTTGTCATTTTTGTGCTGCTTTTCAAACTCCCTACCCTACTTGGTGAAACTGTCACACTTGTTTGCGGCTAATGGGGATTACTGATTGACTATTCAGGTAATATTATACTTGGTGAAATATTTTTATTGAAACAAAAACAGCACCACTTTGGACTCTGGGGTGGGGTGGGATCCCTTTGTCATTAACAATCTTCTTAATATAAAGTGATGAGTGTTTGATGCTTCCAAATTGTAAAACAGTCCTTTTCTTTTTGACTAATTATTTTGTAATCAGATATTGATAAGGTATATGTTATGATAAACAAACTGTTTTCATTCTTGAGACCTAGTTGCCAATCTAGTAGTATGTTTGACAACATTTTTATATAATTCCTCTCAGACATGACCAATATTTAGTAACTGTTGAAAGAAGATTTAGATATTGAACCCATATCTTCCTGGTGTCAGTTTAAACTGATGCCTTTTTTATTTTTTTTATTTTATTTTTTATTTTTATTTTTATTATTTTATTTATTTTATTTTTTTTTCTCTCTATAAATTTGATCTTTTTTTCTATATAAGATGTAATAATGATAAAATGAAACAAAATCATGTAAAGTTAAGGCTTCTATTGAAAAAAAGGAGAATGTGTGTTAAACCTGTTTTCATATTTATTTCATATTTTCATTTGTTTGGTTGAGTTTTCCTTTTTCTGTGTGATGGCCTCAGGATATTGGCTTTATTATTTAAATGAAGTTTCTATTGTATTTTCTTTCAAACCTTTAGTTTTAATTTTCTCTCTTGTCTTTATTTGAAAGCTTAAAGTTCCCTCTTTTTCTATAAATATTTTCATGGCAGCTTCTCTGATGAGCTATTTTCACTGGTGCCCCAGACTGCATGAATTTATGCGTGCTACTAGGTTGACATCTTGGTCCCGTCCTTTTACTGTCTAAACAGTTCAGTGTAACAGCCTCTTCTACTCCAACAGCTTCTTCTCTCGCATTTCCTGACAGTGGAACTCCTTTCCTCTTACTTACTTCCCTGATAACTATAATCTTCAAAAATTTAAATGTAATGTCAATTGACATCTTCTGTTGTCTTGATCCCCATTTTTCTTTTTATCCTTTCCTCAATGCCCCCTATACCCAGACTTTTCTCTTACTTAAACTCTCTGTAGCCCCTTGCATACTAATGGCATTCCCACCATGCTTGGGGTGAGATGCTTAAAAAAAAATTTAGATAAATTAAGTGTAACAAAAGGATAGTACTTTTTTTTTTTCTTATTTTCTGTAATGAATGTTCTCTTAAGAAGGCTCTATTCTTTTTTTAATTGGGACTAAAGCTCACCCCAGACCTCAAGTGGAATATATGATCCATTGCTAAAGACGTAGGAAAAATGGTTGGTTTCTTGTACCATTCCAGTAAATAACTGATTTCTCTTGATATACTCTACCTTTACAAGACAAAAATGGAGTCCTATTGTCGTATTTGGGCTGGAGCTGCTTAGATTTTACTTTCCAGTCTGACATGCTGCATACACTTAGTTGAATCATCCTTATTCCATTAGTAAGTTCCACTTGAATAGCTTCTTCCCATGCATAGCTTTGTAGAATTAACACCCAAGAAGATGCTTTCCTGATCACTAAAATCTTAAGTCTGGGTTAACTGTTATCTTTCCTGCATATCCTCATAACCTGCACTTCTTACCCGCTTACAGCCAACTCCTTAAGTAATCATCTAACTATAGTAGCACCTTTGGCCTTATATAGGACAAATATTAGTAAAAAACAAAACAAAAAAATAATAAAAATAAGACAATTTAGGAGCAGAAACAATTGATAACTTTTAAGACATTAGTTATTGCTTATTTTTCTTGTTCCTATACTTATTTAGTATGTTTTTTTTTTCCCGTTTATTGCAGAACTTTCAGCAAATTGTGGTTTCAGAATATTGCAGTGGTGATAAATTAAAAACGATCTGATATCCACATTTGTTTGTGTGTCAAAAGAGAAATGCTCTTTGATATGTTGACCTGTACAAAATCTTTTTGGAAAGTATAAAGCCATTTTGAATATTTAAAAAGAAAAAAAAAAAAAAATTTTGGTTGCATTGCCTTAATGTAACTTGGCCACCTATCAGAGTGTACCTGACTGTGCAGACATGAACACTCCTGTGATTATTCAGTTTACTTGAAACTTAAGCATTTGTCTGTGGAAACAATTCAAATAATCTAGAGCACTTTCCGAGAGGACTCAAAGCAAACTCCAGATTAAATTTTGCTACAAGATGCTTCAATGTTAGCTGGTTTCTTTTAATCTTTTTGTTGTCGGCACTGGTACGATTGACAGATTAATAGCTCTTTCTTGATTCAGTGAATGGTGGTGCATGGTCATTCTTATTTGGTGGAGCAAGCTGTCTAGTTGATTTTGATAACAAATGAGACTCCAGCCTACTAACTAGCGCACCGATGTGTGTGTTTATTCAATGGCAGGCTCGCAGTGCTTGGGTCCAGGTTGGTTTTCTCACACATTTTTTAGAGGGATGGGTGGGAGAAAGCCACACAAGGCAGAGCAATAACAGTGAATAGCTATTTCAGTGATTGATGGACAATGACAAACCACAAATTCAATTTAAATTTACGGATTGGTGTTTGGTCTTCCAGTTGGTTGAATGGATAGAGAAGCATTGTCAATGTGTGGATGTGCAAAAACCAGACAAGATGAACACACTTTTTTTTTTTTTTTTTTTTTTTTTTAAAGTTAAAGTCACTGTGGAGTTAGATTTCAGACAATAGATGTGATTAAGAAGAATACAATGAAGCAACTGATGGTGATCCCAAAAGATATCTTTGTGGATTGTTTTGAAAAATGAAAGGAATACTGGAATATGCGTGTGAGATTCTTACAGGATTACTTTAAAGAGGGCTAAGGCACCATTTTTCATTAATATTAAATCACTCCATCACTTCTGAAAATGTTTTGTATTATTATTATTATGAAGTTCCCAAATCATAGTTCATATTTTTCCAGTTTGACTTCAAAATGTTAGCATGTCCGATCAAGGACTAGTTAAGTGCTATCAATGAAACTGATAGGATTCCTGAAAAATGCCCATTTTGTAAGCAGTTTTCAAAAATCTAAGCTTATTCACACTTAAATAGATTATATTTAGCTAATAGATGCTATATATGTTAATTTTTAGTTAAAACCACTTGATAAATATCATTTTTTATTAATATGATGACAAATTTCACAAGTTAGCATCTGACTGCTGATGTGAGTGTTTTTGCTTTAAACTATATTATTTTTTGTTTTCTTGGCACAAAAGATGCCAAATTTCTGAAGTTTCAGCTCACTTCCTGGAAATTCACCTCTTGAGTCGTATCCCCATATTTCACTAAAAAGTATGGAGTCATATTCCATGCACTGCATTTAATTCTGGTGGAAGAAAGAATAATTGCACTCCGAAGACCTTTTTTTTTTATATATATATTTTTTATCTAAGAATTTAATGGCTTATATCTTCACATTATTTGGACTATTGTCCTTTGTTGCCATATTTATTAAAATGTTTTGGCAGTTGTATGGCTTTCTTCAGGTGGTTGGAATGTCAAACTGAACCCTTTATTTTGCTCATTGGGGTAGACTGTTCTAGTTCCACATGCCATGTTTAATGGATGTCAGTTATCAGTCATCTCCTGTTAATTCCCCTCTCCATGGCTTTAACTGGGTATTGAACTCACACTCTTTGAGTCCTGTCCCTGGATCTAACTAACGCCTTTATCCACTGTGCCTTGAGGACATCTGTGGATGAATTTCTGGGTATTATAAACCTAATGTCTTCAGCAACCATTTTTTTTTACCAGTGCTCATATTGTGAAATACAGGCTTCAGTTTGACATTCCAACCACCTGAAGAAGGCTGGAGTGTACAATGGCCGAAATGTAATAAATATGGCGACAAAGATGAGGACAATAGCCCGAATAATGTAAATAGTGTACATAATACCTCATCTCAGAAATATAGACAGGCTTATATCTTGTCTGACTATTAAAAATAAACAACTTTTAGTTTGGAGAAATTTGGGGAAATTTTGTAAATAGTAAATTAATAAATTCTTGGTAACATTTGCTTAATTTATTTTCCTAAGATTTTTTTTTTTATACAAAATACCGTTTATAAATCAATTTAAGTTTAAATTTTGTCACATTATAATTTTTTTAATATTCAAATATTGTTGTGCTTTTAATATAGAACAGGTTTGAAATTAGTTTGTCATCAGTAATTGGCATAACCTGACACTGGTGAGTGGTGTATATGTAAAACTTCAAGACAGAAAGATAAATCTTTTGAAATTTTCTTTATCTATTAAGTAATAAATAAAAAAAAATATTTTATCAAACATTAATAACTGAAAATTAAAAACAAAATATTTTTAAAACACAGTACTAAGACAAATATTTTCATTGAAAAATCCAGAGGAAGTCACCCATGAAATGAAAAGTACGTAGGTCCTTACAAACAATTACATCAAATTGTCTTTAAATTAAGTGGTAGCAGAAGAGTTATTGTTGAACTTTTAAAAAGTAAGCTTAGATATTAATGCAATACTTGAATGCAGTGATCAATTTTGAATTCTTCTGTAGTTTATTATTGCCTATTGCATCTACTCCTCCCTACTTATTTGTGATGAAGGCCCAATCAAGAGCCTTTTGTAGGAGCTAGCTTAAATGCTGCTCAATAGGGCGGCTTTTAAGCTAGTTGTAAAATAAATGAGAGCAAGTCTCTTTGAATTGCCAAATGTCTTTTTCAACACTCTTGCTAACCCTGATGCTAACCAAATTTTCCTTAAATTTCCAATTCCTCTAATTTTGCCCCTTGGGTTTGTAGAACAGTTCTCAATTTGCCAAATCTAACCTTCATTTTCCACAATTTTTCAGTGTGAGTTCTTGGCCATTTTCAATTTTTTTTTCTTTTTGAGTTACCTATGTTTTTTTTTCCTTTTCTTTTCTCAAGTCAATAATGTACTTCAAAATGTTTTTCCTTTCTATATTTTTGGCTCTGCAGCATTATAACCTAATTTTTATTATTATTATTGTTGTTGTTTTTGCCACTTACAACAAGCATCTTATAAATTAAGAAATTTAATAAAAGTGATAATTTATGAAAATAATTGCATAAATTTGGTGGAAGTGTGTTAGCATATGGTTTGCAAATGGAAAAATAAAAAAGCAGATTTGGAGTTTAAGAAAAAAAAACAATTGGCCAGTAGAATATTATCAAACTGAAATCTTTATAGCTTGACATTTGAAGCTCTCTGCACATATGTGTACTTGAGATTTCTAAAGTAGCAACAATTTCTTGGGTAATTTTGTCATTGTGTGTTTATATATCAAAATCAAGAAATATTTTTAATCTGTTTGTGAATAATAATGAGATTTTGTCTATTTTCTTTTTTTTTGTTTATTAGTATCTAGCATTTTTTTCTCTCTATATATAATTTTATGATTGTTCTCTATATCTGCATTTTTCTCCCTCATTATTCACTAAATTTTGCTTGGTCTAACACAGAGCTCCAAGTGTAGGTTACTCAGTGCAGACTAGATTCACTACACAGTAATCATGTTCTTGCTCAGCATTACACCACAGCAAAGTATGTGTAAATAATAAAAATTGATTTTATCAAAATTTGGTCAACCAGGGTAATTCTTAGAAGATATTTAAAGCAGTCTTTGTAATTATATAGGGCGTTTCATTAAGGCGGATCAAAATCAGCAGTAAATAAATCAGTGTTATTGCTGAAAATTTATTTATTTCTCTATTTTAAGTCATGGCAATTACGTAGGAAAAATATCACCCAAACGTCCACCAAGGTTTTGGCGGCATACCTCCACTTAATGGTCAAAATTTTTGATGACATCTCTGTATAGTTGCTCCTTGATCTCACCAATATGCCTTACAATGTCATCCTTCAGCTGTTGAATTGTTGTTGGCTTAGACCTTACTTTTGAGATGACCCCAAAGGAAGAAATTTAAAGGTGTCAAGTTGCATGATCATGGTGGCTAATTGACTTCGCTGTCTCGAGAGATGATGCAACCTGCGAACTTTGTTCAAATTCTATTTGAATGTCCATTTTTGTAATAGGCTTTGATAACTTTAACATGTTGTTTGATTGTTAACCTTTCCATGGTTGAAATTTCCAGTCTTAAGTTGTTAAATCTAAAAGAAAAAAAAAGAAATCATTAGATGCTTAAAATTAATTCACATTTAAAATCAATCCAATTTATTGGAACACCCATTAGTACTTGATCTCAAAAGGGAGAGCATTAATAGAAATAATTTTTTTTTTTCACTTAGCTGTTGAATGTCTTTATTCTCAGTTACAGGGAATCACATCCACTCTTTACCATCAAGTCTCCTGAAGGTGATAAAGCCACTAAAGTGCAAGGGTTTACTGAGAGTGGAGGAAACTGAGAAAATGTTAGTGAGGAGAAAAGACAATAAAAAGAATAGGATTCAAGGATACAGAAGCTGATGATTGATGTTGCATTTAGTTTTTTTTTTTAGATTGTAGTTGATAGGAAAACTAAAGCTGCAAAACAGTTCCACAGGCAAGAAGTGCAAGTGAAGGAACTATTAGAATAGAACTTATGGTTACATCTAACAATTTCAACAATGAAATTATCATACCTAGCTGGCAATCTAGTACTACACTTAAATTCATGAAGTTGAGATATCAGAGTGGAAAGCTGATCAGAAAAAATATTTATAGAAAAGGCACAGGGAAGATACATTATGGCAGATTGTTTCATCACTCTTTCTCAAATACACACATGAGGGAGAGGTCACTCTGAGGGTCTATTTTCTTATGTTGACCTATGGTGGTGATATGACATTAGAAGTTGAACATTCTCTCTAATAACTTATGTCAAAAGCAGATTATAATAAGTGGCATTACTTTTAGAGTGACCATTGTGTGTACACACACACACATATCTATATATATATATATATATGTGTGTGTGTTAAAGTGGTCAATATCAGGAATAGAGCCTATGTAAATATAAAAGTGGACATTGTCGTCATAGGGCCGGGTGTTGACTTCAGTCTGTTTCATGCCTATGCAAAATCTTCAGGCCAAACAATTACGTATAAGCATGAAACAGATTGAAGTAAAAACCCAGCAGTGACAGTGTTCACTTATATATACTACTCTCTTCTCTTTTCTGAGCTTGAATGTGTTTATCAACAAGATCTCTTATGTGTGTGTGTGTGTGTGTGAGAAAAAGTCTTTGATATGAAAATGTTGTTCTAACATAATCATCGTAATCTCTGGTTGCGAACATTGTTTGTGGTTCTAATTTTCCCACAAGGCCAATTGAACACCTCTGCTTATCCTACCCACCACTGACACTCCAAATTTAACTGCATGTTATTTGGGCTGTCTTTAAATTTCTCTGTAAAAGTTTGACAAAGTTTGTGCTTAATAGATAGACATTGTTGTCTGTGTTCATTAAAATTGATTAACTTGTGCAAATTAATTGAAACAAAACAAATAATTCCATTATTTACTTTTTTTTTCTATTTTTCCAATGAAACATGACCCAGTGCACATGCTAGTACTTCATATGTCCATTCCACAAAGTCATTCCTTGCAGATTAACCACAGATTCTTGATTGGATTTAAATCAGGAGTTTCTGAGCCAGTCAATAGTACTTTGATTTGCCATTGTGTTCGTGCACCATTACAGTTTTCATAAACTTCCTTGGAGTAATGTTCATTGCAGACAATGGCTGTAAAACAACTAATCAGTTGAGATAATAGTGTCTGGGTGCAATGAAAATCTGAAGCAAACACGGATAACGCAATATTTTTCAAGGCCAAACAAATTTCTTCGTACACTCCCTGAAAATAGATTCATATTACTGCACACTACTGCAAATGACCTAATCGGAGGAAAAAAATAGAAATCGATTACACCCTGTCACTACAGTGGGTCTAAAACTGACTGTATGGTGAAAGAAAGGAAAATAAAGCGGTTATTTCAATTAATTTGCACAAGGGTGTATATTAATTTTGGAGGTAATATAGAGTGCTGCTTGGAAGTTTGTAAACCCCACCATTGTTAATGTGAAAATTTTTTAAATAAGCCTATTAAATGTGCATCCAAACACCAATTTGTAAAATAGAATTTCCAAATAATGTACACAAACAACAAAAAATAAAAAATAAAAAAAGGATGTATTTTAATTATTTATTTAAAAAAATGTGATTTATTTCTCTCAAACTGAAAATCTGACACACACACACACACACACACACACACACACACACACACACACTCTGTATTGGTGAAGTCAAGTAGGTAATAAATTCAGCTGAAACACATTTGGGTGCTTAATTATTCAATGTAAGCATCCTTGGATGGGCAACATAGATTAAACAAGAGGGGAAACAAGCTACAATCTGTAATGCCTAACAGATCAACAATGCCAAGAGGAAAGAAGATATCTGATGACATCAGGAAGAAGTTACTGACTTTTCACTAGTCTAGGGAAAGCTATAAGACCATCTCAAAAAGATTGCAGCTCCATCCATCCATCCATCCACTGTAAGACAATAATTTACAAATGGGGGGCATTCAACATGACTGCAGCTCTTTCTAGAAGTGGGCACCCATTGAAGCTATCACCAAGAAACATAAAAAAAATAATAAATGAGGTAAAAGCAACTCACACATCACCTCCATAGAGTTGCCGACCTCTCTGGCAGTAAATGCACATGTGTCTACAATCAGATGAAAATTGAATAGACATGGCATTCATTGGAGAGCTGCTAGAAGGAAACCTCTGTTGTCAATGCAGAGCAAAACTGCCTGTTTAAACTTTGTCAGAGAACACTTGGACAAACCCGAGGCCTTCTGGACAGATGAATCAAAGATAGAATTGTGTGGTCAGAATCAAAACTGCCATGTCTGAAGAAAAGCCAACACTGTCTACCAAACAAAGAACCTTATTCTAACAGTGAAGCACAGTGTTGGGACTGCTTTTCTGCCACTGGACCTGGACAACTCCATATTATCCAGGGGAAATATGAATTCTCAGTCCTATTAACAAATTCTGGATCAGAATCTCCTATGACAATGACCCTAAGTATACCAGCAAAAATACCAAAGAATAGTTTAAAATGAAGAGGATTCATACTCTGGATTGGCCTAGTCAAAGTCTGGATCTCAATCCAATTGAAATGTTGTTCATGCCAAATGACCCTCTGACCTCTCACAACTAACTAAGTTTTGCAAAGAGGAATGGACAAAAATCTCCAACAGCTGATGTGAGTGACTGGTCAGTGGCTACAGAGATGTTTGGTTGAAGTAATTGCTGCAAAAGGAGGTTCCACAAATACTCACTAAAAGGGTTCACATTCTTTTGCACATGTCAAATGTTCAGTTTTGGTGAAATAAATCCCTTCTTTTTTTTTTTTTTTTTTTTTTTTTAAATAATGAAAATAAATCCTTTTTGTATTCATTTGGAAAGTCTACTTTACAAATTGATGTTTGTATGCACATTTAATAGGCTTATTTTAAATTTGTTCACACTGACGATGTCTGGTAATAGAGGTCACAATCTTTCAAGTGGCACTGTATGTGATCAAGATTTTATTTTTATTTCTGTTTGGACATCAGTGTTGAAGAATCTATCTTGAATCCATTCACATAGATGAATTTCCATTCTTTTTTTTAAAATATTTTACATTTTTCCTATCATAATGAACAATGCCTTTTGATAAATTTAAGCATTGTTTTTCAGATTACTCCTGGATTATAAATATGCAACAAATTACACAACACTTATTTTGATTAAACTGCATTAGTTAGAATTATAACTTTTCTACTTATGTAAAAACAGAGTTAGTTGGCAATAGTATAAGTGACGGGTGGCTATCAAAAGTACTGTTGGTTATTTATGGCTAATTTGTTTAAATAATGCACTGACTATTGTTCATATTACATGACAATAATTGCACTAAAATAAGTAACCAAGTAATCGTTTTAATTTCTCTGAATATTGATGCCTTAGAAATATAATAGTCTCTATTCTGGCAGTAATACTTGTATTCATTCCTAACTCCTGATAATCTTTCCTCCTGATTTTCAATGCAATTCTATAGTAAAATTCCTTCTGAAAATTTAATTTTTCCTGATTTCTGAAAGCTTGCTCAAAATTTAAAGTTAATAAAAAAAAAAATGACTAAAACTATAGAGAAGATTGGTAAAGTAGTTCTACCTATTTTTAATAACTTTGTACTAAAAATACAGTCATTATGTCATTCCTGTCAGAATCTGTTTTGTCATGTTCTATGTAAACACTAGACAGAATGAAAGTTGTATTTATTTAATAAATTTTAACTATGATGATAATATAGATTCCATAAGCAGATGGTTAGTAAAGGTTGACTATTCATGTTTTTAAAGCATTTTTTATTGTTTATTTGTGAATTAAGTTCAATTTTAAGGAAGTGTTTTTTTTTTTTTTTTTAATTGATGAAATACACTGCAAGATTTAAATTTACAGTTGATTTTTGCAAAAATATTTTTGGAAAAGTACAAACCCATCTCTTCTTTCCCCAGTTAGGGGTTAATAGCAGGGCAGATTTGGCTCTCTAATCTTGGTTGGCAGCCAGTCTAAGTGAAAGACAACTCTAAATCAAAAATTGGTTGGGCTTATGACAAGCAACTCCACCTTGCAAAACCTATTTGTTATAGAAACGACAGCAGCAATGCCTAGAATGATGAGATTGTAGCTCTATACTCTACAAGGAAGTCTACAGGGTTGTTACAAAAAAAAAAGAAAAAAAGGGTATATTATAATATATTAGTATATCATATACAAAGTATTAAATATATTTTTTTTCTTTAAACAATCAAGACCATTGTCAAGGGAGACTATTATTTATCAATATTTACTAGTACACTTAATTGAACAGTATGGAGCACCGAGTGAGAATTTTATTTTTAATCATTTCACCCAAGGCAAGACAATAATGCTACTAACATGCAAGTGGTTTACTGTGAGTGAAAGAGAATGAGAAAACATTAGTGAGGAAAATGTACAATAAAAGAACTGGATTCAGGAATATAGAAGATTGCAAGTGGCAGGGAAGCAAGAAACCTGAAGAGTTCCACAGGCGAGAAGTGTTAGAAAAGAAACTATTAGAATAGGACTTAGTTACATATAGCTAATTCCACAGTAAAACAATAAGACCTACTTGCCAATCTAGTAGTATATTTAAATTCATCTCTGCTTGAAATACCAAGGAAGAAAGGTCATTAGAACAATTGCCATGAAAATATTTATAAAAATGATAGAGGAAACCACATTCATGGTGGTGGGAAAGTGACTGAAGTAGAAATGTCCTGTTAGAACTGATTACATTACAGACCCTTCTTTGGATTTTGTCAAGAATCTCAAGATATATAGCAGGAGCACCAGACCAGATATGGCAGCAATATTCAAAGCATGGATGAATGATAGATTTATCAATGTGCAAGATGGATTCTGATGAGAAAAACTGTCTGGTATGAAACAGTGAACTAACTTGCTTGGCAATAGAACTTGTACTTGTTTCAATAAAATCTTTCCACTTTGTCAGTGGAAAACGTGAGACCAAGAAGGTGCAACGAGTTGCCCTCCTGGAGGTTAATATCAGCCATATTGGAAGAAGACAAAAAAGGTTTTCTAAGGTGATTAAAAGATAGCTATTTCACTCTCGAGGCATTAAAATGTACATGCCATTCCTTTCTCCAGCTAACAACTGATTGGAGGTCATTTTCGAGAACAGCTTCCAGTTTTACTTTGTCTATTACTTTGGATCTACAAGGCTGACTATTATTTGGATCTACAAGGCTGACTATTATTTGGATCTACAAGGCTGACTATTAAAATGAGTAAATAGCTGTGTCATCAACATAAATTCCTTATTGGGAACTGATGACATCGGGAAGATCATTGGTGAAGAGTGATGGCCTGCAAGATTAGCTTGCTAACCACTGCTCTTTGGCAAAGCACTCATAGCATCTACTTGTAATGCCTTATAGTTACTAGTTAAATTAGAAACTGTTATTAGGTGCCTAATACAAGAGGTGGGCTAATATTTGGAGGGTCAAGATTTTTTTTCAATATGCAATAAATGAGAGGGTTTGAATAAAAGGGTAAGTTGGAAAATCACTTAAAAGATCAAAAAATGTAAAATTAAGAAATTGGTTGTTTTTAATAAGTTCAGGTGGAGTTAGCTGGGGTGAAAAATAGCTGCCCCTTTGAAGTAAATCAAAGAAATGAAAAGAAAAAATTACCCCCAAAATATAATTCATATTTCTTTTTTTTTTTTTTTTTTTTTTTTTTTTATGAGACATCGATTGAGTCAATAGAGAAAGATGAATCTGTAAATTAATATTAAATGTTTCAATTTTGTTAGGGAGTATAATTTAAATAATTCTCTTCCTCCAATCTATATCCAGCTTACTGTCTAGACTTTTATAAATTCTAAATTTATGTACCTTTTTTTTTTTTTTTTTTTTTTCTTACTTCACTCATAATTTTGTTTGTTTCAGATGCATCAGTACATCTAATGCCAGCTGGTTCATTGACCCCGCCAGATAAGGTCAGTGGTGAGACGGTTCACATGGCAACATCCCGTCCTCTCAGCATCAGTACCCTCACTAATACAATCAAGACCCCACCAAGTCCCATGCCTACTCCATCCCCTCCCATTAACAGGATTTCAGGGGACATAGATCACCCTTTTTCTCGCAGGTAAGCATTTTTTTTTTTTTTTTTTCATCATTCAATATATGTATGGTTGGTGTGACAACAAAAAGACACTGGAAATTAAATTTTTATGTCGTGTGTTTTTTTTTTGTTTAGGTTCCCTGAGAATTTGTTGTATTTTTGTATATGTAGTATTGGGTATATGTAGTATTGAATGATGTGCTTTTGTGGTGAATGAGCTAATTGTAAAAAATACATTGGTTGTGAATCTGATGAGCTAAGTTTAGGATAGAAAGTGTGGACCAGCTTTACCCAACTTTCCCATTGGCCTTGTGCCACAATTGTCTCAATTGAAGCAATAAATAACTATGTATGGTTGGTTTGATCGCTCTATTTGTGATGAATTTTTGGTTTTGTGCTTAGAAGAAAACAAAATGAACCTCCTCTTTTCATATAAAAATTCTTCTTGGATACTCTTGACTCATTCCTTTCAACCATCTCTGTCAGACATCACTGTTGGCAGGTCCTCCAGAGTCATCTAGAAGTTGGTTAATGTCGGTGTGATGTGGTCTTCCAACTGATCTTTTGCCGCACAATGGGTTCCATAGGAGGGTGTCACTCACAAATTCTGACTTCTCCAGGAGTGACCAGCTAGCTGAAGCCTTCTCTCTCTCTCTCTCTCAGCGAAACTGAGATAGGAGAAAGGTGTCCATACAGGTTTTGCCCAATGCAACTTATAACATCCTTGTTGATGTTCCGTCAAGTGATGCTTCTTCGTGTTTCATCAGTGTCCATGTTGTTGAGCTGTAGAGCAAGACAGATTCTAATGTGGCGTTAAAGATGGAAATATGAATTATTTATTTTAATTAAATATTCAGGTTTTAATACATTGAAAATTTTCAATGTATTACTTTAATTTTTGCATGGAATATGAACTTTTAAGCATTCTATTGACACATTTGGCTCATCTTTTGGGCTTTGCTTTTAATTTTTGCCTGCTGTACTTTGTGGTCATCCTCAAGTATTTGTTGCATTTATTAACCTCTAATATCAGATGAATGCTTGTTTTCATTCATGATTGCATATTATTCTCAATCTTTTATGTTCACTGTCCTTTTCTAGTAGCAAAGAGAAAGACTAAATTCCAGGCTTTATTTACAGATTGCAACATCAGAGAGATGAAATTTAAATTTCCATTATTCCAAAATTTTAATACATCAGCAGATAGCTATTAATGTCAACAACTGAGCACAAATAGTTATACATTAATTACTAGTTTTTTAAATTAATATTATCCATAACTACATGTACAAGAATGTCGTTTTTGATAAAAGTTAAAAAAAATAACCATAAATACGTAAAAAAAAAAAAAAAAATGCATATATTGTCAAATTCCTTTTCCTACAATATAGCTGTTTGTGCTATGTTGTAAAGCTTATTACCTAAACAATAATAATACTGAATAAGTTTTTTTAAACATTAAAGTATATTTAATCACATCTCCCTAATAGCTGTCATGATTTGATAATTCATTTCAACAATTAGTTGCTGATGTAAAATTTTCAGAACAAAAACTGTAAGTCTATGTTTCTGAGATGAGGTATTATGTACACTATTTACATTATTCGGACTATTGTCCTCATCTTTGTTGCCATATTTATTACAATGTTTCGGCCGTTATACGCTCCAGCTTTCTTCAGGTGGTTGGAATGTCAAACTGAACCCTTTATTTTGCTCACTGTTGTAGACTGTTCTAGTCTGAATAATGTAAATAGTGTATAAAACTATAACTACGAAAAATGGTTAAAGACAAAACAAATCCAACTCAATAAAGTCAAATTCATTAAATATGACAAAACCGATCTGAATGGATTAGTATATAAAAGTAACAAAATTGCATTTCAGAAATGTAAATAAAACAAAATATATATATATATATAAGAAAAAATAATAGATATTTGTGACTTGCTGGAATGTTTGTGTGTTATCCCCGCCTTCCATTTACTTGTGGATATTTTTCTAACAGTGTCAAATTCACAGCAGTTGAGATAAAACTTTAAACTTCTTATTCTCTACTTGGGGTTAACCAAGTGCTATTTAATTTTTCTTAATACAGGTTTTGTTTCATGCAGAACATTTAAGGTCATTACAGTCTAAATTATTTTGTGCTTATTGAATTTATAAATTATTCTGTAATTGCTTCATGTTTAATTTATGAGATTTTATTTCGGTTATCAAAATTCTAAATCTAGTTTCTTTTTAGTGCATGATTGTTAATCAATAAAAGAAAAGCTCTTCAAATTGACCTGTCAGTATAACCAGTGAAAGAAAAGCTGTCCAAATTGACCTGTCAATATATTGGCAACTGCTACTTTATTCAGTGGAAGGCATGGTCGAGTGATTGAGGAATTGGAGAGCTGAGTTTGAATTCCAGTCCGATCCATTGCATTCATTTACATGCTAATACCCTTGGAAAAGGTATGAATCCTCTTCTCTCCCCAGCTATGGGTAAATAGCAAGACAGACTGGGTTCTATAGCCTTGGGTGGCAATTGATCTAGGAGGAAAAACTCTGAATTCAAAACTGGCCTGGTGAGGGCTGGGCACAGTTAGGCTATCTTTCCCAAGAAACACTACTTTTACTGTGAGTGGTAGTACACATGGTGCCCTATGACCCTACGGTTCATGGGATGTAAAAAAAAAAAATCTATTCAATTATGTCAATAGAATAAAATGAATTGTGTGTGAATAAAACAATTAAAAAAAATTAATACCTGTTAATTATAACAGATTTAAAAATACAAATACACAAATAATACTGAAATGAACGCAAAAGTCTGTAGATTCTACATGTAATCCTCAACTATGCTACCATGGCTGGGTGTTAGCATAGGATCCCTGCACATCTGAGCATCTGACCAGTTCCTTTCATATATCTGGTTGAAAACCTTAGAGGCATTCATTCATATATAGTGTGTCTTGGACCTAGTGGAGTGATTCCCTCTCTAGATCAAATGAGAGCCAATGTGTTTCAACTTGAAGGCTTGCCTTGGTTATAGACACATGGCTGTTGATTCCATTGGAGGAACCCACTACCCTGGCCATTAACTAGTCTAGGAAGCTCTCCATCCAGTGATGCTGTGTCATCACTGCACTGGCTGCTATTGAACCCAGGTTACTCCTTTGTGCTAGATGGCCATTGAACTTACAAAAAGGTTCATCTGTCATTTTAAATTATGTTATTCTTTGAATAAGGGCATTTATACCCAACTCATGGTTGTTTGTTACCATTTTCACCTGATCATCATTGTAGAACAGCTGTGCCCCTTTCATGAATCCAAACAGATGAAAGTTTTATGGTCAGGTTTATAGTGGATGAAACAAGCAATCACAAATGTGTAGCTGAACAATGTCATCTGGGTTTTTAAGCTGTTGTGAAGCTTCTCATTATCATCTTGCAAAAATCTTTAAATGTGACTTTGTTCAAAGAAATCTTAAATTTTGAGAATGTATTCATAGAGGTGTCAGAATTGATAGTGGTGCAGTTGGCCATAAAATCTTAAGTCTTCTGGTCCCAAAACAAAGTGACCCTCATTTTCCCTGCAGACTATGCTGCCTTAACCATTTTCTATCTAAATGAGTCTGGATGGCATCATTCCATTGTCTTTTGCCGTTTGGCTCATAATGGTAAAAAAAAGACAGAATTAATACACAATTCTAACACCCTGTCCCTGTCCTCATCTCCCTTGACTATTCTGCATAGGGAGATACTCTCTAGAATATCAAGGTCTTGGGTAGCAATCGCCTTCTGCACCTTTTGGAAAACCATTTTGCACAGTCTGACAAGGTCTGTTGATTTTTTTTTTTTTGTTATATTTTTCTAGTTTGTGTATAAGCAGTCATATATGCAGGTCAGCATTGCTGACAATGACCAGTGATGGCTGAAAGGTCTTTCACAAAGATGAAAATTTTATTTTATTTTATTTTTTTTACTTCTTTCTCTCATCATAATCTGGTTTCTTTGGTCAGGGAATATCATGATGTCGCAAAGAGAAAGATTAAACAAATAGATATTCATGGTTGTCAGCAAGAGAAACAATCCAATATGCAAATAATGAATTGTAGATACCAAAATTAACCAAGTACAAAAATTTAAATGTCTGAGAAATGTTTTAACAGAGGACAGAAAATGTGAAACTGAAATCTCTCTGGGATACCGAAATTGCATTTCAAAAGCGAAGCAAAGAGAAAAATTTTGTTACAACAAAAAAAATGAGTGTTGTGCTGTTACATAATTTTGGTCCTCCTATAGGGCAGTGAATGCTGGACACTCTTTTCACAGATGAAGAGATATAAATATCATGGACTGAACATGTGAGTAATGATGAAGTATTAGGGATAATGGAAACAAAGAGGATGCTTATACTTAGAATCAGAAAGAGACAGTTGAGAACATATAATGAGAAAAGAGTGCTTGGAGAATCTGACACTTACAAGACATTGAAGGCAACAGGAAAGTAGGGTGTAAGTTACCTAATGAGCTTGAGTAAATAAATGGATGACAGAACAGGGACTGGAAAGGATATGAAAAAGACAAAACTTACTAAGCTCTACAAAGAACAGAAAGTTTTACAGAGTCACGATCAGATACGTCCTGAAGGAACATTGCACATAGGAGATAACTTAATTTCTATATTCAGTCACTGACAAACAAAATAATTGCACCAACTGGAATTTATGTAAAGTTGGATAATGAGTGTTTAAAAATACATTTTATTTGAAATTTGCTGCTGTTTGAGATATATAGCTGTGAATAATTTTAAATTGCAAGGGAAAGAACTTTTGATTAAATTCAATGATCATTAAGTATTCTACAAGGACAATCTTATAAAAAATAAATTATCACTTCAGTATCTCTTAATCCTGTAGACATAATGTTAAATCTACTTTCAGGTTGGATATATGTTAAATTGAATAACTTCACCTTTAATTCTCTCTAACCTTAATCTTTGGGGACTATTTAAAAAAAACAAAACAAAAAAAACATACTTCCTTATATACTTATTTTAAATCTTAATGATTGTATTATAGGACATAGATAAAAAAACTAAGTTTTATGTCTTGTTGATGAAGATAACAGATTTTGTTTCTTCAATGTTTCAATTTTAATTCTTTATTCAAAACTAAATCAAATTATCACATGACAGTTTTTTACCCTTTTGTTGTGTGTGTGTATTAGTCAAATCACACTGAAGGCATTTGATCACCAAAGTTAACCATCATTAAGCCTGGTCAGTACTTAGACCGGGGCCCACTTGGGAAACTCAGTACTGTAAGCAGTTTCAGAGGTCATATAATCCTGATATAATTCAAGCATTAATAGCCCCTAACAGTGTCTACTCAAATTGTATGCAGCACACAGTATCCAATTATCTTGACAGGTTCTTATTTGATCAAGGCTGTGTGATGCAGAGTCCATAATGTGCTGCACAGATACCATTGGGTTTCTAGAGGTTGGTGGTGAGAAACTACTTCATCCACTGCAGCCTATTTGGTGGCTGTCCTTATGTAGTGTGTGGGTAGCCATCATCATATGTATGCATGCATATATATGAAGGGAATTAATTTAAAAATCACTATATAGGCAATTAGCTTAACACAAGTAGTATATATGAGACAATAATTAAATTCATATAAGATATTAGTTTAATTTAACTCTGCTATAAAACTTTCAACTAGAACTAGGATTTGGGCTTATTGTCTTCAAGTTAACTTTTTAAACTTCATATAAAAATATTGAAAATCTGCACTAAACATTTTTTTGTTTTAAATAATGAAATAATATGGATGCTTATAAAAGCCGATTTGTGATATACATTTGCATGATCAAATTCTGTCTTTTTTAAACAAGTTTTTATTGCTGCCATTGTTAAGTGATATTTATAATGAAGCAATATATTTACTAACTGTATTTAAAGGTATCTGATATATTTCTGATATTAAAGTCCTTCTAAACTACAAAAATACTATTTGAACTATTACCCATAATCTGTGTATAAAAAACAGACATATGATCCTTGAAACAATAGTCATATAACTAAAACAACAATCAAGGAGTAAAAATAAGAGCCTGTAAGCTAAAGTGTGTGTGTGTATATATATATATATATATATATATATATATATATATATATATATATATATAAAACACACATCGCCTACATCACAACAATAACTAGTTATACAAAACTCAACAATTGTCTCTACCTACCCTGATGATGGCTTAAAAAAGTCAAAAGCTTGGACCATATTTCTTGTAATTTTCTTCTGACATGAACTGCAGACAATTTCTGATGACATTTTCTCCTTGTCTGAAAAGGATTATTCGTTATTCCAAAAAGTCGATCAATAAAATTAATCAACACAAAATGTCTGTTGTTTTTAATAATATTTGCCTTAAGGGACATTTACTGCCTAAATACACAGAACATATTTCACTCCTCGGAATAAATTCCCTGGAGCTTGTCAACACTAAAACATTTGATAAAAATTAAAAATTAAAAAAAAAGGATAGAAAAATAGTGAGAAGAAAACAGGAGCAAACAACAAATAAGGGAAAAGGCATTGGGTGTTCCTTTTTCTTTTTTTTCTATCTTCCTCTTAAATGACTTTTCCCTTATTTGTTGTTTGTTCCTCTGTTTTCCTCTCACTTTTTATTCTTTTTTTCTATCCTTTTTTAATTTAAAAAAAAATCTTTTTTTTCTATCCTTTTTTTAATTTAAAAAAAAAAGACATTACGATTCATTTTTTTATCAAATATTTTAGTGTTGACAAGCTCCAGGGAATTTTTCCTGAGGAGCAAAATGGCCACAAAAATGGGGTACAATTGAGTTTCATTTTTATGTAATTCATTTCTATGCTCTATAATAAATATATTGAGCTCTCTTTTGCGGTTCATTTTTCCTATTTTATATCAATAGGATTCACTGGGATTACTTACCCACAGATATATATATATATATATATATATATATATATATATATATATATAATATTAGGTTGGTGCAAAAATAATGACGTAATAATTTTGATGTTAAAAATACGTCAAAAAACGACATTATTACGTCATTATTTTTGCACCAACCTAATATAAACATACTTATAGTCAGTAACTTAACTTTTATAAAATGTGCATAAAAATGTTCAATGCTATGTAGAGCTTAAATGTAAAATAAAGTACTTTAGCTACTCTAGTTTCTCCCCTATAGTCAGGGATCATCAGGTTAGTTCATATTTTTATAATTATAAATTGTGCCCATAGTTTATTCAGGAAAAATGTCTTATTTCTTAAAACTTTCATGTACTATGGGTGCAATTTTGTAATTATAATCTACCAGTGTGGAAAGTGGAATCTACAAGCAGAGTTCAAATTCTGTCTTAGTTTGGTGTTCATTTCACACTTGTTCTCTTGGGAAAGGCATGAACCCATCTTTTCTCCTACTAAATATGGGGTAAATAAACAAAGCAGACTAAGCTCTTGTTGCAATCTGTCTAGAAGGAAAAAAAAAAACTGAATTCAAAGTGGTTGGATATACATGTAGTATGAAGTGCAAGAAGGCCATTCTTTTCATCAAATCTTAGGTTACTGGATCATGAAAGGAATGTTGAGAAGGTAAGGTCTGAATCTGGAACCTCTTTACTCATCTAAAACACACATCTTCGAAAGGAACCCTAACCATCTTTTAGGATAGTTAATGACATCTTGTGTATGTAAATACATAAAACCCAGTAGAACTCTTAATTTTTTTTTTTAAGTGAAGCCTTATCAAATTTTAGAAATGTAATCATGTAATAATGAAGACGCTTTTTAAAATGACATCATCGGTCACCTCACGGAAGAGTTGTAGTTAGGAAGCTAATCATGAAGGCCAGTGCAATGAGTTCAATTCTCACTGAGTGCCCCATACTTATGCCTTTTAAAACTCCCTTACTCCATAGTTAATTAATGATGTGGCATCTAGCTGTCAAAATATAAAAGTAGAAATAGTTAATAAATTATCGTTGTTGCTCTGAAGAGAAATAGAAATTTAAAATGACATTAAACTTATCAATTTATTTTATACGCTTCAAAAGATGGAATTAATTTGTGTGATATTTTTTTTCCTACACCTAATGTTTATATTTACCAATGTTACCAGATTTAATATTAGAATTTCAATTGAATCATTTGCTATAAAATAGAATAAGTTAATCCACTCTTTACAGTGATAAAGCTGCACGGTTGATGGGGAATAACTCTGATTTTTTTGTGGAAATTAGCGTAGTTTCGTAGTTATTTCCCTTTAGCCATTAAGCACGCGTTAATATTACGGTGAAAAGAATGACGCAAGATCGATTTGATTATGTCAAATTCAGATCATCGGAGTAATATGCTGGTTTTTTTAATGGTATTTGACGAAGTGTTGGAAAGTTACTTGTCAATATACATCGCCGTTGGCAAGATGGAATCTATTGACATGACATCGATGTATATCTTTCACAAGGGTGTGAGCTGTAAACAAACTAAAAAAACTGTTTGCTGATTGATTCCATTTTCAGTATCGTTAACTGTTCCGGCAACTTTGGAGTAAAATTTTTTTAAAGTTATAAATTCACTTATTAATATCTTATATTCATTCAGGATTTATATCAATATTATAAGATATTAATTAATAATATTGATTGCTCAGGGAAAATGTATTATTTCTTAAAACTTTCATTAGTTGAACTACAATATCTTAAGTCTAGAGTTAATTGTTATTTTTCCCACATATCCTCATAAACTGCACTTGCATCTCATACAACAACCTTCTTCAGTAACCCTCTACCTTGAGTGGCTCTTGGGCCATGTATAAGATGAACACATATATACACACGCTGAAAGGTTGAAACAAAGATAGCGGAATGAATATATATATATATATATATATATATATATATATATATATAAATAAAAATTAGGAAATCAGTCAATTCCGCTATCTTCGTTTTAACCTTTCAGTATTTTCAGGTGATTTCCTAATGCTTTATTTTTTAAAAATAAAAATTTATGAACGCTATATTTAAAAAAAAAAATAATTAGATGAATAAGCGCATGATGTCAGGTGTGGTAGAAGGTGAGGAAGAGGAGGGGAAAATAAAGTGTATTGGAAATGTATTAGTGGGGGATTAAATGAAATATACATACATTCTTTTTATCCCACTTCTAACGAACTTAAAAGGAAGTTTTTAGTATGTATACAATGGGGGATATATATATATATATATATATATATTTTACCTTACAGTTAGTGGTATAGACTTGAGATGAAAATAAGTCTTGTTTAATCACAGGCACCTGTATCAGTCAGTCATATCCTGCAAAATAGAATTTGATGAAGAGATGTCGTTTTGTTATAAATTTCAGCGCAAAATTGACTTCTGATTAGTGTGGCATGGGTTTTAATGAATCTTCCTGTTTCTTTGATAGACATGTAATTAGTTATAATACTTGTAAATAATCAAACCAATGGAGCTTGACTTGTAAATATAAATATAATTGGCTAATATTTAATTGTATGCTTAATAATGACAAAAATTAAATTTGTTAAGAACAAAAAACTTAAAATACTGACAAAGAAAACCTGAATGTTAAACATTCTTTGAAATGGTAAAACAAGCTAAAAACAACACAAAAAAGAGAAGCAATGTTTTAATCTGTTAGGTTATTATTGTATTGGCACACTAATTCTGAACCTGACTAGGAAAAGAGTACGAAAAGAAATTGTTTGGTTATTGGGTTCAGATTTTTTTAAAATTATTTGTGCTAGGAACTTTCCAGCATCCCATTATTTTTTAGTTTTTTTTTTTTTTTTTTTTTTTTTTTTTTTTTTTAATACACATGCATGCTTCAACAATCTCACCTGAAGTTATCAGCTGCATTTTAACTTGAAATATTCTGTGTATAATGTTCAATTTTTGTGTTTAAAATTCTGTGCTAGATTAAGTGAATTGACAAGGTTGGAGATTATTTTGAAAAAGATTTTTTTTTTTTTTTGTAAAATAAATGTTTGTTTTTTTTTCTTTTCTTTTTCATCACTAGGATACAGAACTTGTGTTATATAACTTTAAACATTATTTTTAGTGGATAACTGTATCTGAGTAGACACTTCGTTTATTTTTTTTTAAATTTTATTTTATTTCATTTTCCAGTGTGAGTATTTGAGAAATTTTATTAGAGAAACAATGAACCTACCAGTAGGATTAGAACTTACATCCTTCTTTGCAGAAGAAACTGTCATTAGATCCAATTTGCTTTAACTATCTCGGCTAAGAAGAGTGTCATCATTAAAAAGAAAAAGGAGTTGGTTGTAGTCAGAATAATTGAGTCGATGTGAACAATCCTTTCTTTAGCTGCATAGTATGTGTTTTGCTAGGGCTACATACAGTTTTGAATTCAGAGTTTTCCTCTCCTAGACCAGTTGCCACCTAATGCTATAGAATACAGTCTGTCTCTACTATTTACCCATAGCTGTGGGGGGAGAAGATTAATCTTGTCCAGATCTTCAAAAGTTCATAACTGCTCAGTTTCATATCTGAAATGTAAAGAAAGCAATTTCTAAAGAAGTAGTGAATTTTTGTTTATTAATACAACAGATTTTTATCACTTTAAACATTATTTTTAGTGGAGACTCATATTTTGAGTAGACACTTCAGGCCAATAGACAAAATGCTGTTTACAAAATAAATGGAGCATTCACACAAATATGGATATCCACTAAAAATTATTAAACTAATATATCACAGTGTTGCCAGATTTGAAAGCCCAAGACTATGAAATTTTGAATTTTAGTAATTGCTACTTTATGGGCTTTTCATGAGAATAAAAGTAAATTCAAAACTTAGTTGTGCTGAGTTTTCAAATGTTTTGCTAATCTGATATGTTAAAATTTTCATTGAAATTAATGATTGCATAGATAGTTAAACAGCAAATATTTAAAGCTTTAGAGTGTGACTGAATATAATTATTCAAAGAGGAAATCAGTTAAGTATTATATTTGTAACAAATCTTGTTCTTTCATCTTCTCTTGTTTAAGAGATGAAAGTTGTTCAAAGGTTTATTCCTTTTGGGACACCATCTGAATGTTGTGCATTGAAAAACCAGAAAGAATTTTTATTGGTCAGGAAATAATTTAACCAATACTAATAGCAGGTCATGAGATTATATACCGGGCAATTACTATTTAGCAAGTAGGGTACCGCAAAATAAAATGTGTGTAAATGTAAATGTGTTTTTTATTTTTTTTTTTTTTATTAAGAACTTATCCTAAAATAAACATTTGTTTTGATTTTAAATACATTTTCTTTTTTCTTCTTTTGGCTTTTATTTATTTATTTTATTTTTTTTAATGCAACCTATAGACCAGGGGGTCAGCAACCTTTTGCTAACTATGTGCCAACTTAGGGTTTTAAAATTATTCAGTGTGCCAACAGCATATATATTTTTATACAAGTCAAGGTCAATATACCTCTTCTACAATATATTTTATATATATATATATATATATATATATATATATATATACTTTACTATATATTAAAATTGAAACAGCTAAATATCTTCTTTGTGTTGTTGTTGTAGTTATTGGTTTGGGCTTCATGATGTCATTTGTGCTGCATGCCATTGGAAATTGCTTGGCATGTCACAGGTTGCTGACCTCTCCTATGGTCTTATTTCATATATATGACTTATATAAGTTTTAGAAGTTAATGTTTCAGGGAAAATTAATGACTGTAATGATTCTAGACAAATTATACAGCTCTGGTAAAAATGCTATTTGAACTGAGTTACATCATTTGTCTAAAATCATTACAGCTATTAATCTGTTATAGATCCAAGAGGAAAAATTTTGTCTTCTGTTGTTTTCTCAGTTTTAGCAAAATGTGTGGAGCTGAAGGTTCTCCCTGTAATAACACATCCTCTATTATTGCAAATGCTGAGTAGTGAGTTTGGACCACCCTAGTTACCACCATATTTGTGGTATTGTGTCAAGACATTGATTAGTAAACAACTGTTATGTACTGATGTGTATTATTGATAAGTTCTGGTTAATGGATTTTTGAATCAGTTGATAATTTATGATGAATTTCACTTACATGATTCTGGAGATTAAATTAGTGATTTTAAACCTGAAATTTTGTTGTATAACTTGCTTATTTTTGAAGACTATTCTTACCTGCAAAAATTTTGGCTGATTTAATATTAGAAAATTTATGAATTAAAATTCAGTATTTTGAAAATATTGAAATATGTAGGTAGTAAAAAAAAAAAAAAAAAAAAAAAATCTTTAGAGGAATAAAGATTACCATACAAAACAATCTCATAATTATTCATTGCCTGAATTTATTTAGATGAAGCATTTACATTATTATTAATTTCAAACTATTTTCCCTTCCATCTTGTTTTTTTTGCTCTTTTTTATCACATTGCTTAGATTTTTTAACTTTTTTTTTGACAATTAAGCAATCAGGTTGGATTGAACATTGCAATAAAAATTGATGAAAATATTCTACTCATTGCTTTGTACACAAGGACACATGGCACAGTGGATAAAGGCGTTAGTTAGATCCAGTGACAGGACTCAAAGAGTGTGAGTTCAATACCCAGTTAAGGCAGTGGAGAACTTTCAGAAGGGAATTAACAGGAGATAACTGATAATTGGCATCCATTAAACATGGCATGTGGAACGAGAACAGTCTACTCCAGTGAGTGAAATAAAGGGTTCAGTTTGACATTCCAACTACCTGAAGAAGGTCAGAGCATACAATGGCCAAAACATTGTAATAAATATGGCGACAAAGATGAGGGCAATAGTTCGAATAATGTACATAATACCTCATCTCAGGAATATAGACAAATATATCTATAATTCTCAAAATTTGTGTGTGTTTGACCGGATGTTGTTTATGTTTCCACAGTTTTCATCCAATTTCGATGAAATTTTTTTTTTGTTTGATATTTCTTCAGTGCTGGTTTTGAGTCCAAATTGACTGGAAAAAATTACAACCTTGAAGGCGGAAAATAAAAAAACTTTTTTTTTTTTATACACTTTCTGCAAAAATCAAAGGCAAAATTTAATGTCTGTAAAAAAACAGTCTACAATCAATTTAGAAAGTTGAGATCTAACGCAAAAGGTTATTAGAATTATAAAAAAAAAATATATTATAAATAAAAATTATCGTATATTATTATTATGACGATTCAGGGAAGAAGTTCCTTCCTGCAAGATTGAGAACGCAAAAACATAGTTTGCGATTTAAGGAACTCATTTTTTGGCTTGATTTGGAACTTCAGCCCAAATCGGACTTTCAGACGGAATTGGACTTATAGCCAGAATCAGAGTTAAAGTGGGGTTTTGAAGTTCCATGGAGTAAATTAAGGAATTCAAAATTATTTCAAAATTATCATTGCTGTTTTCTAAGCTGGACCAGAGATCACTTTAGTTTTGGGCTGGAAGCTTAATTAACCCTCTATGGTAGCTAGCTTAATAGTCTGCATGGAGTGTGGCTTTTAAGCTAGTGTACAATAAATATTATCTTTTTTTTGTTTCTTTCATTGGCCTACCATATATATATATACACACACACACAAACATTACAGGTAAAAAAAAGTGGACCCACAATCTGGATTTCAAAGTTCTGGCCAAGCAAGGCTATAGACCCCAATCTGTCCTAATATTCAACTCTTAGCTGGAGGAGTAGAAATAGATTCATACCTATTGTAATGAATCTGACTGGAATTTGAACTCTGCTCTCCAATTTCTCATTCTGAGATGCTACCCATTATGCCACACCATGCCAATTGCTATTTATTTATTACTTTAAATGCAATGTTGCATCATTTCTACAATGTCATTATATAGATTCATTCATCTTTATATAATAGAATCTTTTGATGAAATAAACAGAGTATTGCAGCCATAGATACCAAGTGTAACAGCAAAATTGTCCAACTGTTAGATTAAGCTTTTGACCATTGTATCTTAGAAATGATTAAAGATATCTTATTGGAATTCTGAGGTTTTTATGACACTATTGGACTCTACTTTGAACAATAAGAATTTATTTAGCTCTTTGAAATGATCCCTCTTGATCCAGTTTTCCTCTCTAATGTTTCCTCTTTTTTAAACTTATTCACTATTCTCTTGATGGTTCTTGAATGGACTTTGAAGATGGAAGCCAGAGTATGAATGTTGGTACCATTACTGAATGATCTTTTTTGTCTCACCATTGCGCACTTGGGAAGACATTGTGGGACTGACAAAAAATGATTTAACCGGTTCTTTCTAGCTGAATAACTTGAAAGGGTTTTCAGTGGTTCTTAGGGCAAATGGTATCAAAATGGCTAAAATGTCTTATCTGAAAACCTGGAAAAAAGAAACTCAATTGGTTTAGTGTTTTTTTTTTTTTTTTTTTTTTTTTTTTTAGATATTAAACATTTTGTGGGATGGACACTTATCTCATGCTATTACATCCGGTCTATGTGTGTCTGTAAAAATTCAGATATAAATAAATGTATCTTTAAAGACAATGCTGATAAAAGAAAGAAATGACAAGAGGATAAACCTTTCCTTAACAACAACAACAACAACAGATTTTCCAATATTTTAGAGTGTTCTCTAATGCAAATGCAAACTGTTAGTTTTTCTGTGTACATAAATAGAAATTCATAAATAAAATTTCTACATTTGCTCTGATAAAGATCCTTAACAAAGAAAATAGATTTGCATAAAAGGCTTTCCTCGCCTAATTTCTTTTTTTATATAAAAGTTGACATTGGTATCAACACCCAGCAGTGACATTCAGTGTCAGGCTTAAATGCAATCTTCAGACCTTTTGTGTTGTGTTGTGTTTTTGTTTAGACTATTTATATATGTTGGTCAGTGGTGCATTATGGGTAAATCTATTGTATTATTCTAATGGTTACTGGGTGGGCAGTCAGTTATTTATTTTTTCAAATTATTCTAGAGGCTTTTGAGTGGAAATAATTGTGGATTTGAATGCAGTTTTGTAGTTATTTTATAGTGTTGTTTATTAACTTTTTTTCTCATTATTGATTGCTTTATTTGTTGTTATTACATTTACTTGTGCTTATTATGTGCATTTGTAGTTTAATTGGCGCCCTGTTGGCTGGGGCTTCAGAATACACTGACTGCACTTCTGTAGAGGGGTAAGACTCCCTACACACACCATGAGGTGTCCTGAGTATGACTATGAACTGCATCCAGTAGTGGGGCCCTCTGATTGGGAGGTTTTGAGGAGCGTGGAACCACCTCTTTTTTATGGTAAAAATACCAGCAATACATTTTTTTTTGTAAAATTATTACCAGCAGTACATTAAAAAATAAAAAAAAAACACTAGAAAAAAAAAAAAAAAAAAAATTACCAGCAATACAGTTTTTGAAAAAAATATTACTGGCAATACATTTAACTCTTGACAAAAACCCTTTTTACAAAAAAATATGTCAATAAAACCTGATCTACAAAATGATTTCTTACAAATAATACATATTCTATTCTTACAAACCTATCCTAAAAATCTTGTCGACATTAAATAACCCCTTTAGGTTGATATGATGTAAAACCAAACCAAACTTTAATTTGTTTATTTATTGATTTGGATTATTTTATTTTTTTTGTATTTGTTTTTAGTTTATAATTTGTAAGTAACATAGTAAAAATTTATTTTTGTTACTACATTTTGAGATGACTTCTGATTGTTTATTTAGTAATTTGTGTTGGTCTTGGAAGGTAATTATAGCTATTTTCTCCTTCAGACAGAGTTTACAAATCTGGGATTTATTGTTGCAAGCTCTGCTGTTTTCTTTATTTTCCATGATATTTTTGGTGTGATTTAGTTTTTTATTTTCCCATATATGTTTAGAAAGCATTGTACCGTTTGTGCATTTACTATTAGGTTGGTGCAAAAATAATGTCGTTTTCTCACATGTAACATATGTGAGAAAACGACATTATCTAATGTTTTTATGTTCTGATTATTACCCACCTTGATGAAAAAAAAAATTGTTTTAAAAACACCAAATGGAATAGCTGCAGCTTCTCCAGATGATAGGAAACTTGGTGATACAACATTAAATAAGATGGAAGACAATATTCAAGTAAAGATGATCTTTAACAGTAAAAAATTAACTTTCATCATTCATTGATTTTTGTTATAGAATGCCAAGAAGCACATATTAACATTTGAAATAAAATTATTTATTCACTTATGTGGGATATTGTTAATCAAAGTTTTTTGTGACTTCCATATTTTGCATTGATTTATAAATAAAATTTTGTTTCTATCTGAATTTCTGGGATGAGAAGTTATCATTATTTAAATTTGGACCAATATCCTTATCTTTGTTGTTATCACTGTGTTTCAGTTGTGTTTACAGCCACACCACATTGAAACACAGGTTCCTGTATGATCACCAATATTAAGCAATGTCAAGACTGGTCAGTACCTAGATGGGTGACCACTTGGGAATACCATGTGCTATAAGCTTGGATATGTGGGTGATGTAATGAATAATGGTTCAGAATTTTTAATTGAAGAGCCAAGTTCCAGTTCCCATTGGGTTTATTATGTTCATTACATGCAAATACCCTTGGGAAAAGTATGAATCTACCTCTTTCCCCCAGCTATGGGTTAATTAGTAAGTCTTGTATCACTAAACACTAAGTCATCTTAAAAAAAAAAAAAAAATGTTCTTACAATCTGAAAATATTTTCTGGCAAAGGGTTGATAAGCCATAAAAAAATGAATGATGATTCATTCATTTTTTATGGCTTATCAACCCATTGTTTCCATTGTCATGCCTTCTGACCTTCAATTATCTGAAGGGGTTCAGTTTGAAATTTTCTGAAGTTTACCCAGATCCCAAGAAACCTGATGAAGGTTGGAGATATAACAGTTGAAATGTGATGATGACAATGAAGATAAGGACATTAGTTCAAATGTAAATAAAATTTTGTGTTGCATACCATTTGTTTGCAGAATGAAATGTATCACTACCCCCCCCACAAATATTCATATCAATAATTTTTTAATAGATATTATAAGCTGAAACTTGAATGATAAATTTTACTAATGTCAGTATCTACTGAAAAGTTTACTAATATCTGCTACAGTGAAATTATCTTTCTGCATCAAATGTTGAAAACTATATTAAGAAATCTTTTCTTTTAATGGATGAAATCAAGAAAAAGAAAATTACCTTTTAATTTTCTGATTTCTTATTTCTTTTTTTATATAAATAGAAATTTAAAAAAAATAATTATGAGAGAATATATTTTTTCCTTTTGTCTCCTGACTTTAACAATCTTTTCTTAAACTGCAATAAAATAATCATTTCAGACAACATTAGAAAAGTGAGATTCAATGCTTAAGTAATTTGTGCTATATTTTTGTATTCTCTTTATCAACACCTTGTTAAGTGTCTGTATTTTCTCAGATAATGTTTTAATTTTATTACCATTCTTTGTATTTGCTTCTCTCACTTAAGTTTTTCTATGATGTACAAAATTAAGCAGTTCTCATGAAGAATTTGTTTTTGTTTTTGTTTTTTTTTTTCGTTTTTTATTTCTCAGTGAAAATTTCTTGTATCTTTCACAATGATTCTTTTTCTTCAGGTGTAGAAACACTTTCTTGTCAATGTATTTCATTTTATACAAATATTTTCCCATCTTGGGTATGACGATAAACAACATCTGGCAGCAAGGCCTCTGATTGGCAGATTGGAGGTTTAGAGGAGCATGGAACCACCTCTTAACTGCTGTTGTTTCCAGGTCCACCCCACCCAGGGTGGTAGCAGATTTTAGGGACCCAGCTATGGGAAAATAATGATACTCCAAACAAAAAACAGCAGTACATTTTTATAGTAAAATTACCAGCAATACATTTTATGATCTACAAACTATATATATATATATATATATATATATATATATATATATATTTGTGTATTTAGGCAGCAATCCTTCTTTCATGCACATTTCATTGAATATGACAGACAAGGTGCTTTTATTTAGTTTTTTATACAATTTCTCATGCAAGAAATAATTTTTTTCTTTTCAGATGATAAATTATATAAAAACTCTCCATATGTTTTGTTTTTTTTGGAGTGCTTCGGCTATACATTTAGCCATTTTCAAGGATTGAGTATTTTAACTGTTAAATATGAAATAGTTTGTTGTATGTATGTTTTATAAAATGTTTTCATTTTTTCAAAACACGGTCAAGATATCGATAAAAAGAACATTCGGACAGTTTTTTTATATAATTTATCATCTGAAAAGAAAAAAAAATTAGATCGCATGAGAAATTGTATAAAAAACTAAATAAAAGCACTTTGTCTGTCATATTCAATGAATTGTGCATATATATATATCTTACCCAGAAAGTATAAAATTATATACAAAATATTTGTAGTTGTAAGCATAAAATTATGTACAAGATATTTAGATTTCGGCATTAAATAACTCATAGATGTTGATATGTCATTGAACAAAATCAACCAACCAATATTTTCATAACTTAACAAAGTCATTATATCTTTCTGGGACAGTAGATTTTAGTTCACTTAATATAAATTTGACTTGACAGCAAAAGTTAAAAGGAAGAATTTAAAAACAAAAAAACTAAAAGAAATCTTATTTCTATAAAACACAGTAAAACTTTTTTCCTTACTAGAATAAAAAAAAATACATTTTGTTAATACTTGGGTGGGGGAAGGCAGCTTTTAAGAAAATAGAAATGAATACTGATATTGATGATGAGAATTTATTCCAAATAACAGAAACCACATTTACTTGAAGACTTCCAACAACAGAAACAACTAAAATGGATAACACATGTAACTCAGAGAGAATGACATAATCAAGATGTTGACATTCCACTCTACTCCAAGCAAAAGGTTAGGAAGGAAACCTCTATCAGTAGGAAAGAGTGATAACATATAGTGGACTTGAGAAACCTGTTTTGCTGAAAAATTGTTTTAAAAGAAAGAATTTATAAATTTCAACCAAAAGTAGCACTGGCTGTTTGGTCATTGGATGCTGAATATTTCTACATAAGGAAACAGCTAGTTTTGCAATTAGAGATGAGAACAGATATTACATTTTGATCCCAGCTCAATGACCAAGGAGCAAAAAATGTATAACTCAAGTAGCATTGGTTGTTTGGTCAATGAATGCCAAATGTTTCCATATAAGGAAATGGCTAATGTTACCATTATTATTATTATTATTATTATTATTATTATTTTCATTTATTCTGTAGAATACATTAAAATTCTAATATGTCTGTCTTTAGGCCACTTTCAAGAAAAGTGTATTTAGCTCTTGTTTTCAGTGGAAAAAGTAAACATGTTTCTTAAATTTGTAGTTATTTTTAATCCAATATTAGATGAATATCAAATTTAAAATATCCCTGCCTACATATGAAAAATGATCATGTTAATTTTTTCTTCATGCTTGACAATACAGTGAGAAAATATCATTTATAAATTAAACTTGCTTAGGTTTTTTTATGAATTATACAAGAAAGCTGAATTCTGATTTGAATGAAGAAATTAGTGATATTAGCTCTCCCCCTCCCCCACCTCCACTTTTTGTAAAGTAGCAAAATGTTTGCCCAAAAAAGGAAATTGTATCAATTTTCCTCTGGGATAATTTTGTTCCTTAGCTTTTAGGATGTATAAAAATGTTTAATGTTAGAGAACTTCTTTGAGAAGTGGAAAGGATGATATAAAAAATGAGCTTATCTGAACTCATACCTGTCGTTATAGTATTTTAAATAATATTAATAATAAAATAATAGAAATCTATTGATATATGTAAAATTATATAATTCATCATATGCCAAGGCAAACAGAATTCCTTATTTATAATTTTTCTCTTAAGACAAATTTTCAAGAAAATGGGTTTCTCAAGACCAATAGTTGTTGTTGTTTTTTTTCCAGTGGGAATTACCTTTCAAACCTTTTATTTGCAGTAGTGTGGAACATCAACATCTTGATTATGTCATCATTATTTTTTTCTTGGAGTTACATGTGATGTCTATTTTAGTTGTTGCTGCTGTTGATAGTTCTTAAGTTATATGGTTTCTATTATTTGGTACAGTTCTTTGTGATTATATAGCACTGATCCACAAGGTTTGAAGTGTGGGTTTCACTTGCTCAAAGTCACTTTTAACCATTGACCCGAGAAAGCCAAGGCTATTTAAGAACATGACGCGAGTTTTCAGGTTAATCTCTTGGTTTTGTAGCAATTTGCAGAGTTGTGTGAAATTTCCTCTAATTTAGTCTACACTGTGTTCAGTATCTTGATCTCCTATACTAAATTTGTTATAACTGATCCATGTACTGAAGTATTTAGTATTTTTCTAAATTCACACCCTGAATTTTTATGATGGATTCAAGGTAGGTGTCATCACTGCTTTCATTTCAATTTCAGATCATAGGATAAAAAAATAAATCTTTCCAAAACAGAAACTATTTCTTGGAACATTTGGTAGATGTTGATTTTCTAGTAGTATAATTAAGGAGATAACTTATAGAAGGTGATATTAACTTTGGGGAATTTGAACAGTTTGAATGATCTGTTCTTCTGATATGATACTTGGTCTTTACAAATGTCTTCTTGCATATTTCATACATCTCTCTTGAAATCACTCCATCATAAATTTCTTTTTTTTTCTTTAAGAAAATCATTTTGCACTTCAAGTTCTCTGAGTGCATAACATCTCAGCTAAACATAAACAGATTCAGATGAATTGAGAGATTAAAAGAAAGGATAGACAGTTTGATGCTTGATAGCTAGCTTGTTAATAATAGATAAATACTGGTGCTCACAGGTGGCTTTCATGAAGGTCGACAATGGGTGTAATACCTTCATTGTTACTAC
>OZ010582.1:120500875-120518375 GCA_963932145.1 Acanthosepion lycidas
GATAAAAGGAGTCAAGCAAGTCGACGGGGTGACCCAGAAAAGTTTTTTTTCCGGGGACTGGGTGGGAGGACTGAGTGATCAAATTCAAAATAGATACATTGAGATTATCTAGTCATTTTATGCAGAGAGAGACATGTGTGCATTTGGGGTATACAGTATATTTGTTCGTGTGTCCGTGCTATTTTTGGTCCTTATATAATTTATTCGAAAATTATAACATAAATATGTTCTAAAATAACTACAAAAATAGCCATTTTGTTTCAACACTTCTGTTGTCTTATCAAATGATGGTGCTGAATGTAGAATAAAGAGTTTTAAAAGGTTCAAAACGACCAAACACACCTCGATAGGGGAAACTCTGCTACATAAGCTGTAATAACCAATCAAAATACAAGTATATGAAAATTCAAAATAATTTGATAACGAACCTTGTCTTAATGTTAAGGTCATACTAAAATAGGAATCATTCTAATTAACATTAAATTTTACTATAAAATTGAAAATTGAAAATTATTAATTGCAATATGATTAAGTTTTAATTTCACAGTAAAATTAAAAATTACAAATGTAAAATTCTAAATCTAAGTTTAAAATTGTTACAAAATTATTCAGAAATGAAACAGTGGAAAAATATATTTTATTGTTTTTAGCGGATTTATCAGTTAAATTCGACACTGATGTAAGCAGTATCTACGATCGCTACACATATTTGATACATGGAAGTCTAAATTCAAATAAGATGATGGATAGGGAAGGGAATTTACAAATGACAGAACAAATACATCCACATCCCAATACACAAACACGTATATATAATCAAATATATAAGCACGCAAATATAAGGACAGATATTTACATAGAAATTAAAATAAAAATTCAAGAAAGGAAAATAAAAATAAAGAATAAAATTTAAAAAAATAAAAGGAAGAAGGATAAAGACAGACAAACATATAAAACCCACGCAAAAGAAAATTATGTCAGACATGTATATACAGGTAAAAGCATATACAAGCAATCACACATACCTATATACAAATAATCCGACTCGCCAAAATTCAACCAAAATACATTAATAAAACACAAACCAATTATCAAGATATTATATACACGAACAAACATATAGATGAAAAGGGGGAATCATATAAATGTAAGAAGGACAAAAACTTACATATGTACGATGCATACATATACGTAGTTGAAATACATATATCGGGCTATGGATAAGTCAGAGAAAAAAAAGCATATATACATACACACACAGACATATATATATATATATATATATATTACACACACACACACACACACACTATGGCAGTTTAAATCGCTAGTAAATAAGAGGTTATAATTAACGTGGGTGATCCAGTTACAAAAAAGTATAGCTACATGAATAACTAAAGAGCCAGTAAATAATAATAATAATACAAATTTACAATACCATTCTATTATCATTCATAATATTACTACTCATATTGCAAGATAACGTGTGAACTATGTCTACAGTTAACAGTAAGTTCATCTCTTTTATTTAAGAAACTAATCCTGTCTTTAAATCTAATAATTTCCAATTTTTCATTGAGACAAAGTTGTGACACCGGTGTGGTCGCCGCGTCAATATGTGACGTCCTCTGGTTGCGACGGCAATATGTGACGTCCTCTAGTTGCGACGCCAATATGTGACACTGCGCTGGCGGTCCGTGGTCAACTTCCAGTTGCGGTGTGAAGCTGTAAGGTTTCTTCCACCAGCGTTTGGGGTCGACCCCTTGTCGCTACCACCAGCCTGTGTCCCGGTCGATCTGGTCGTTCCCAGTTCGATACTAACTTGTCGTTCTCAGCTCACCTTCAACGTCTGGTTACCGGAGTAACTGCTTTGATCTCAAGTCTGACCTATCCACGTTGTGATTTTGATCTTAGGTAGACGAAATCAATCAGGCGTCGGGCCGTAGAGCAAGCTGAATCTGGGGTAAAGGTTATATCGCACAAGCGTAAGTAAAAGAAGCAATAAAACAAAACTCAAGAAGTTCAAATATATTGAGAAATAACAAATTATCTTTATCCGTCTGATGAATACAGGAGTGTGTTTCTCTCCCATCCCGTTTCTATGGATTCGTGACACTTGCGTTTCTTAAGCGAGTTTTGGTATCTTAAGTCGTTCGTCAATATTACTTGCTTTTAGTAGGAAGGCTAAGTCGGAAGGACGTGGAAATCTTTCGGTCAGCTTCTGCGAGGCTACACTCTCCAATTTTTCGAACTAACTCCAAACTCCAAAACTAACTGATCAGCTGCCTTGAGACGTTCGTTTATATGGATACCGACCAAAACCCGGTGTGGGGTCCTGACGTGGTTTGGGTTCCTTGATAATTCTCAATTACCAACAAGAATTCTCTTTGTTCTTAGACCAGGAAAATTAATTACTTCCCATTTTTGGAAGATTAATCACTTTCCATTTCGGGGGTTTCTCCCTCGTCCGTGAGGGAAGGACGGAGGAGAGTTATCCTCCTAGACTATTCCTCTCTCACATTGGTATCTCATACCAATCCCCTCAGTGGGTGTTAACAACTTCCCCGTCCTTCTCATACATTCACCTCCGCCTATCACTCATGCTACCACTTGACCAATGATCTTTCGGAAGTCTGGGTGTGGCTAGACTGGCCCTGTTGAAATTATTATCCAGAATTTTGTTTACAAAATCCTTTTTTCTTTTCTTTCGGCCAAAACATTTACAAATCCAAGATTGCCAAATAATTCTTATCACATCTTGATTTGGTGACACACAAAATTCACTTAGCACGGACCTCTACTGACTCATTAATCACTGTCAAAACCCGACACCTGGTTTCTCCGCCAGTCAACTTTTAACTGGGTGGTCGTGTTTACCTGAGAATCAAATTCTTTATTTTTCTCATGCCTTAAAATTCTCTTATCACCAGATGTTCATTTTCGAGACGCTGTGTTAACAGTTTGAAGAAGCAATAATAATGATTCCCTTTATGATTTTCCTTATCAGGCCAAAATTCGTGCATATACCAGATGGCTTTCTTCGCTGGAACCAGGAATTAAAATTAAATGATATCTCTAAAAGATAACTAATATCTATTCTCCATGGTGGCCTCAAGCCGAAATTTTCTTATGGCCGCATGCGTCGGTTGGCTTTGTTTTTCTTTCTGAATTCTGTTTCGTTTGGCACGTCACTCCCTTATCGTGACATTAATCAGTTTTGACAGAATATCATATCTCGCCTTTTCTTACGGATTTTCTGTCTTTTGCGTCTTTTTTTGTAAATAAAAGAAAATCTTTTTTTTTAACGCCGATCAGTCTATCTTTCGATATAGCTCTTTCTCGCCTAAAGTCTTTCTTTTTAATTTCTATGGTTAATTAGTTAGCCAATTACCATAGCTAAATATATTACGTGGTGCGTATAGGGAATTACAGGTTTAAGCCCTCCCAATTAATTTCCATTTAACAGTAGGAGTTTTGTTTTTCTCTTTTAAACTCCAAAGCGAAGTATAAGTATTAGGTTGGTGCAAATTTTTTATTTTTGCACTAACCTAATACTATTGTTGAAGGATAGTACATGTTGATACCAACGGATCTTAACCAAATTTTTAATGCTTCCAATGTAAAAATTTTAATACTCGGGGTTTCAAGTATAGAACTAGCACTAAGATAAACTAAGGAACTAGCTAAGCAATTATTTTGCAGTGGGCAATCATTAGAATTCCAACAATTACACCTGTTGGTATTAGTAAAATTATACTTAGTATCATTTTCGCACCATTGTAATACGTCATGCTTTTTGAATTGTTATATATGTTGAAGACTCTTATTGTGTTTTTTTAATTATTTACACAACCTCGAGAAAACCCGAGTATTAAAATTTTTTACTTCTTGCTAATACCCCATAGAAAAGGTATGAATCCATCTTCCCGAAATGGGATAAATGACAGAGGAGACTGGGCCCCTCTTGTCTTGTGTGGAAACCTGTCTATGGGAAGGAAAACTGAGTAAATCTAGATTGAAGAATGCTGGTCTATCTTACCCTAGATACACTATCTCTACTACAGCTGTATCATATGTGACGCTGCTACGATCGTAATAGGCCTAGTACAGTAACGAATAACAAATGACAAACTTTATAAGTAATATACTTAACAGTTTTTGAAACAATTATTTACATTTATAGAAAGGAGTTCAATTATTATTCCTTAAAACTAAATACCAATATTTCAAAAAATCTGTTTTTCAATTTTTACACAAAATTGTCAAAAAAAAAAAAAAAAAATTATCCTGTTTTCTTGAATTTGCAGGTGAAAAAAGACGCGCACATATCTCAAAAACTTTCGTCTCCAAATATACAATTTTTATCACACGCTATCAGAATTTAATTTTAACACATTTCAGGGAAAAGAAAAATTAATCTTTCTTTCTTTCTTTTTTCTTTTACTCATACACTTCAAATGGTCGTTGTAAAAACAAAAAAAAATAACTTCAAAGAACCGTTTAACATAATATGGCGAATTTCTAAAACGTACATGAAAGGAAGCTTCATTTAAAAATAAGTTTTAAAGAAACAATTAAACATGTCGATTTTTTTCTACTTACGGATGAAAATAGGGAAATAACAGTGCTACATTTTAACTGTTCCTTCCTAAATCTTTACCACGCACTGCAGGTGTGTTTCTTCTGGGTATGTGTAATGATCTTAAATTTGTATATTAAATGTACGTTCCTATGAGAATCTTAGTTTAAAACCAACGAAATCTATATTCTTTTCTCTGTCTGGAGACAGTCATATATATATATATATATATATGTCAGGCTTTTTTGTACTTATATATCTTCGATCATATTTTTATCTTTGAATCTATATCTTTCAGTTAATTTGTCTCATGTTGTAGGGTATTTCAGTTTCTGCAAATTTCATTTTATATTGATTCAAAGATTTAACGTGAATGCTAAACTATTTTCCAAAACGTATATATAAGAGATCTCGAATATTTATTTTTATAATGATCAAGCCATAGTCTTTTGGGTGATATAAAAAAAAAAGTGCTATGAACATTTTCATGAATCAAACTTTGAAAAAAAACATTATCCAATAGCGCAATGATTTAACATTTTAAAACGTAGTTTCTGCTTTTAAGAAACTTGCTATCAATTTACTAACAAATAAAGGTCTGTATACGAAACATGCAATATCTCATTTTATTTGAACAGGAAGGTCTCTACGCATATAAGCCGTTGCTGTTCGACTGAAGAGGTATTTCAGTAAATTATCAATTGACATCAAAAGTTAAAAAGAAAAAAAAATGAAAACTATTGAAGCATTTCATGTTGATCTAGCGATTTTATAAATCATCCAAAAATAATAATATCCTAGTATGCCTGTCTGCTAGGACAGCTAGCCAATTCGTATTGCAGACGTTTTCTCAGGCACATTTCTACACCCACAAACCCCACCTGTGGTTTATACTGCAACTATGCTGAGTAGACCTTAGTTACAGTTTCTGGAAGATAACGCATTATCTGGTGGTCAGCACGCTCAAAACCTAGCTGAAACATCGACGGCTCCTAAATAGTTCCGTCTGCCCAGTTTCACTCACAAGGCTTGAGTCAACCCGTGGTATGGTTTTCAAGTACTTTCCCGAACACTGGGATCGCCTCATATACCGATATCATCAAGAAGTCACTTTCCTGACAAATCAACATTCGAACCTGGGTCTCATGCTCGGAAAGAGAATGTTCTAACCACTCGATCACATATTCCAATAGTATCGTCTGAATTAATAATAGAAACAGTTATTATGCATATTTTCATAGAATCTCTTGTTACTAAGCCATCAATATATTCAATGTTGTCTGATAAACAATTTCTGGCGGGAGTGGACTTCATGCCTTCGGTGACCCACCGAAAATGTAGTGAATGAGGAAAACATATGGGAGACCCTATTTTGACGATCATGTTCTATGTGCTGCGTCTCTTTAGAACATAGGAAGTTGTGAAGAATCATGATGGCCTATCTCGTGTGGCTCTTAGCAGTTTTCTTCCTTTACTAAGGTTCTCGCTTGCAGCTTTCCCCTACGTCCCTTATCCTAAATATGCCTCCTTCCTCATTATGCGGCCAAGGAATTTCTGCTGTCTTTTCCTCATTTTGAGTATAAGTGTTCTTTCTCTTGCCATTTTCTTCAAGACTTTCTTGTTGCTTACTCGCTCCGTCCATGGAATTTTCAGTATCCTTCTGCAGAACCACATTTCTGCTACCTCTAGCCTTATCCTCATCCGTGGGAAGATTTTCCAGCATTCACTGCCATATACGCGTAAGGGGATGGATATCACATAACAATCCAGCATTCTTTTCTTTGTTTCTAACCCAAATCTTCTGTTTCTCAGCATCTTCCTCAGTATTTGGAATGCTTCTTTCGCTAATCCAATGCGAGTTCGGATCTCGGTGTTGTATCTTCTATCTCTTTTGTAATCGGTCACACGTACATAATACAAGTAATAACAGAAAGACTCCAATGTAAAATAAGTATTTAATTATCAAGCGCAATTAACAACAAAGAAAGTAAAAAGTCAACGAAAAGATTATTGATTAATTATCAGTTAATATACGACTGCATAGAGCTGCTAAGAAAGTACTGACTCATCTTGAAACACGCGTCACTCGACTTTAACGTCCGGGTTAACACAATAGTCAAACACGTAATTGTAACCAGTCAGTGGTATGATATCTATTTATACTAAATGGCGGTCTATATTTTGATAGTCTAGAGATTCACGTTCAAACTTCGGTGTCTCTTTTCATTCATATATGAATTACACTTTTCATTCATATATGACAATCTGCTAAAATGCTTCCCATATATTTAGAGTTATGCACCTATTTGATGTTGACATCTCCAATTCATAACTCGCATCTTGGTTTTTTTCTCTTTTTGATGACCATACTTTCTTTCTTCTTGCTGTTGATGGTTAGTTCTTTCTTCTCACTTTCTACTGCAACTGTCAAATTACTGTTTTAATGTCAGTGTGAAAGAGTAGGTAAATACTCAGACATTATTGCTTTCAATCATCATATACATTCTTTTCTATACCATCGCTTCCTCAAAGAAAGCAACAAAAAAAAACTTTGTTTATTCCAGAGTAGAGTAGTTTCGAAAGTCTTTTCTTGTGTACACTAACGCTTCAGGAAGTTGGCGATCATGGCTCTCCACACCTCTTTACCTTCTTCTAAATAACTTACCTTAAAATCCGTCATCAGATCTTATATAAGGGCGATAGAATCCCAAAGAGCATTAAAAAAAGAAAACGACATAACTTTCAGAAATACAACAGAAGTAATTAATAAAATGGATAGCACATGTAACTAGAAGGGAAAATAATGATAGGCAAGATGTTGACTTTCTACACTACCTTAAACAAAAGGTTAGTAAGGAAACTCGTATCAATACTAAACAGAGACATACCAATTGATACGAGAAGCCTATTTTCCTGAAAAAAAAAAATGTTTTACAAGAATGATCTTATAAATTTCAACCGACAGTAACGCTGAATATTTCCTACATGAAAATGGTTAATCTCATCATTACCCTTTCATACTTGTTCTGTCATTCATTCATTCATTATATCTCGTTAAGTAGGTTACACGCTGTTTCCTCCCGTTTCTCTTGTCTTCAATATAGATTCCAGAAAAATCAAATGTCCCTGAGTACAGAATAATATTCTTGTCTTTCACATTGTATTTTGTAACGGATTCATTACCGTGTTCTGAATTTTGCTAACAAATATTACAACTGTCGAATGTTTACGCTCATAAAGACCACCAATGTAAAATAAAAGGACCTTTTGTCAGTTAAAAGGTTGTTAAAATGGCTTTTCGGTAATAGTCAACATTTGTTGACTTATTTTACTCAAATGGACTTTTAGCATTCAAAGTAGTTACTTTGTAAATTGGAAAAATAGTGTTAACAGAAAAGTCAGTATTGCGAGTAGACTGAGAGACATTAACAAAAAAAAACTACGTTTTTGATTTCGTTTTATTTTTATTTTTTATTTTTTTTGCGGCATATCAACTCCTTATGGGTCATTTAGTACCGAAATTTAATTTTCTTCGGATCATTAGTAATTTCTTTTTTTTTAAAAAAGTGTATTACTGGTAAATTTTTTTCAAAAATATATTGGTAAATTTTTTTAACTATATATTGGTATTTTTACTATAAAAATGTATTTTTATACTTTCATAGTGTTTTGGCCCCAGTTTGAGAGTTAACTATTAGCTGGAAACTTAACAGGCGCTACCACCCTGAGACAACCTGGGAACAACAGGAATTAAGAGGTGATTCCATGCCCCCCAAAACCTCTCGACAGGAGGCATTGTTGCCGGATGTAGTTTATTGTTATACCCAGAACGTACGATTTTCATATATCGACATTAAGAGGCTATGTTATCTGATAATTCCGGGTACTTTATACCTATTCTATCTATTTTTAAATCTTTTTAATTCAAATTAGGCATTTATTATCCGGAATTTAGTTTTGACTAAATAAATAACTTGAAAAACTAAAAAAAAATCGTGAAGTCAAGTGTGTGTAAAGATGTTTCTTGCACAGTTCCTATCAAACAAGATTTTGTTTTCGATGGACTAAAACGACATATGGAAAACGACCATAATACTGAAACAATTTGATTTCACAGAAAAAAATCTGTTAACGACAAACTCACATAACAGCATTCTTTCTGATTGGCTCAACCTACCTCAGATTGTTTAGACTTTTACTTACTTTAATAGTGACTGAATATTTTATATTTTTATGCAATTAGGGGGAAAATTGAATTCATAATTTACAAAGTTTACCTGACTAGTTTCATACAAAAAGAACACATTCGTCAATATTTAACAATTTCAGAAAACACGATCCCTAACGCGTAATTGTCAGATTTTTTTTTTTTTTAAATTCAAGGTTGAAATGTTCATAAACTTATCTAAAACACCTGTTCAGTTAGACACGTTGCGCGAAATTAAACAAGAAAAAAATGGCCACAAACTACTTAAAAGTTAATTTTCTGCAGTCCTAGCCGTGAAGTTTAGAACTTGTGGAACGAAGGAATGTAGTTCGTCTGAGAAATTTCTATGAAAGTAGCGATAGAACAGTGAGAGGCTTGCGATGTTTTCGTCTGTGAGAGAGACTGAGAAGTGAGAACTGGGTAGCTCCTGCCCAAACTCCATTTTAGGCCTGATCTGACTCTTGTAAAGGTATGCGATAGCACGAGGAGTCGGGTACTTCCTAGAGTGGTACAGGAAATCAACCATTTTTCCTGCATCGTTAGCGATAGAACGTATGTACGAGTTTTGCTTGAGTTTTGCTTTGCGTTTAAGGCACAATAGTCACTCAAAGCACAGGGCTTCCCTGGGAGAACATCCATTCATCGTGACTGCAATGACCGAATTTTGATTTTCGATGCAATGAATGTAACTAGTCAGTTTCCCCCGGCTCAGGTAGATCAGAGTAGAATTCGGCTCCATATTTACTATTTAAAAATCAAATAAATGCTTTGTTATACATTTCCAATCTGGCCTTTTGTTATTTATAATTGACTGTTTTGTTAGGGGCTTTTGTGATTAAATTGCTTAGTTATTCTAATAAACCTATTTTCTACTCTGAACGACATTAGCATTTTGCTCAAAGATTGGAAATAAATGAAATTAAGTAATATTGAAGTTTTTTGAATATTATATTTTAAAAATTTAGTAATCTTAAAGTTATGTGTTGTCTATAAAATAAGCGATTACAAAATTAAATCTACAGAATTATTTATGACAATTTCGTTAATACTATTAATACTTTAGTTGAATACGCAACTAAAAAGAGCAAAAGAGTTATTTCCTTTGATCTTAAAAGAGCAAAGGAACTCGAAGAGAAAAAAACATTGCCGTTCCACGCTACTTCAAACAAAAGATTGGGAAGAAAACCCCTTTCAGTACTGGAAAGAGTGATTACATCTACAAACCTATTTTCCTGAAAAATTGTTTTAAGAGAAAAAATTTATACATTTCCACCGACAGTTGTACTGGCTGCTCGATCAATGAATACCAAATGTTTCCTTATAATGAAATGGTTAATGTGCACGCTACAAACTTTACAACTTCCAGAATGCTTGGAGGATTTTCTAGTTCTAATCTTTGTAAGAAGATGCCTGTCTATATTTTGTATGTCTTGAAAATAACCCCCCCGAATTCTATCTTTATTTGGTTTATAAGAAGGATCACTTACACTGAAAGTAACGTTTGTGATTCTGCCGATAGCAAGCTGATCTACAAAAAGATGAACTGGAAGCTTTTGCAGGATGAGAGAAGTAATTGGATAAAAGCTATCAATAATTATCCAACGTGCAAGACAGGACAAATTGAGTAGGTCCAGCAATAGCGTGTGTTCCTACACAAACTTGATAGGTAGATTGAAGTGGAAAAAACAAATTCGAGTTACTTAGAGAGAAGGGAGGTGGTAGAGGAATAGAAATGAACACAAAAGAAAGCAAAGAGATAAGTGGCAGAGAGAGAGGGAGGGAGATGAAAGCAAATACGACTTTCAAAGGCGTATTGGAATAGCGAAAGATTCCTTCCAAAAGCCAAGCAAAGTATTAAGGAAAAGGAAAATTTAATTAGAAACGTAGAAAAGAGTACAGAACTTATGTAGTATCGGTCCTTCTCGGTCGTTTGCTGAAAAATTTCCTCACGGATGATGAAGAAACTTGAGGTAACAGAAATGTGGTCCGATAGAAGGATACTGAGAATACCATAGATTGAACATGTGAGCAACAGGGAAGTTCTGGGGAAAATAGTAAGAAAGACGCATACTTGGAATAATATATATACTGTTGAAATTCTTAAAGGTACATAATGAGGAAAGACAGCTAGGAGAATTTGACACTCACAGGACATATGGATGACAAGAAGGAGAATGTAAAGCAGCGAATAACTAATCTAACGAGATTGTGAAAATGGTTGTCAGAACAGAGATTAGGAAAAAGAAAGAAAGCAAAAAGTCAAAACTTACTAAGAGCTACGAAGGACAAGAAGTTGTGGAGAGCCATGGCCGCCTACGTCCTGAAGGGACACGGCAAATAGAAGAAGAAACACAAGAACAATGAATCACAGACACCTCCAACCCTGGACTAGTGTCAACCAGTTCAGATAATATGGAAATAGCCTATAAATTTAACTTGCTCACACGTTATATTTTTTCTTCTTCTTTTTTTAAATCACATAAGACTGGAATAAAATTATTTCTATGAAACTCAATTTGAAATCATATTTAGAATCTCAGTTTAATGTTAAAAAAATCAACTTATTTTTGAAGTGCTGTAATTCCCCATGCATAATACGCATCTTTTTCTAAAAAATAATAAGCAGAATTAAGGGTGCGTATTATGCGCAGCTACAAAACATCTTTAAAAAATTGCCGTTTCATAGGTTGATTTCAGTTGCAAAATGACTACTCACCACAAACATGCAACAATTTGACACTAACATTTGTCGATTGCGACCCCATTTTTTTAGATGTCATGCGTGATACACGCTTAGGCGATCATGTATCTTTCGATTGACGAGGAAGACTTTTTTCTCGCAGTAGGTTGCCATTTCTTTCTGCAGTAGACAAGTTGCCATCCAAGGATAAAGAACCCGTTCTGTGCTATTTACCCATAGCTGGGGAGGGGGGAGAAGAGTGAATATAATGGATTCGACTGGAATTCGAACTCGGCTCTCAGATCCCTCACTCCGCCGCTATCTACCATGCCTCCCCATAAGGATGTCAAATACATTCATATGTACCTAACAATACTTACAAATGTAAAATAAGAATTATCATAAAACTAAATTACAATAATATTATTCTATGTTTAAAACCATTTTTTTATAAGAGTAGGAATCTCTGGCCGTAATGAAACTGGAGGGGTACAATTTATAGGGTTTGATTACCAAACAAGGGGTGCATATTATGCATGAGTAGAAGCATTTTTATCACCCTTTCAGCACAATTTTAGGGGTGAATATTATGGATGAAAGCGTATTATGCATGGAGAATTACGGTAATTCTTATGAATTTCATTTGGCATTAGTATTTGAGACGGTTCATTTTTTATTTTGTTTTAACGACATTCATTTTAATTCGTTTAGGGTCATTTATTTTTTATTTTTTATTTTACTAGTGTTCAATCTATACAACACCCAAGAGACACTCGAGGTAGAGGATTACCGAAGGAGTTTTCTGTATTAAACGTAAGAGGTGTAGTTTCAAAGGATAATGTGGGAAAGATAACGCTTAACTCTTAAGATTGTAGTGGTCGGGAAAGCATCTTCTTGGGAGTCGGTTCCACAAAGTAGCGGTTCGTAGGTAGAAGCTGTTCAAATAGAATTCTCACTAATGGAATACGAAGGGAATGATGGTGGTTCACCTCAATGTACGCAGCGTGATGGGTCTTTGCTGTTGGGGGGGGTAGAGTTGGGGAAATTAAGGAATGTTGTTAGTCTGAACATTTTCTCTGGAAATAGCGACAGGCTTGCAACGTTTCGCCTGTGGGAAATGGGTTGGAGGGTAGAAAACAATTCAACACCCCAAGGCCTTGTAAATGTTTTGGGACTGTCAAGACTGGAAGGGGAAGCCTGAGCAGCTCCAGCTCAAATATAGCTACAGTAATTCATTTTCGGTCTGATCTGGCTCTTTTGTTTAATGGGGGATATTTCAGTTTTCGTTTGATGGTTTAATTAAATTTAATTTTTTATATTGATCGAACCAGAATGTTTCATGACAAGTCCCTCTCCAATTTTCTAAGAGGTAATGAACTGTGCAAGGCGGGAACCCTCAACTCCCGAAATTATTTGATATATCCGCATTTCTGCTCAGGACAGTTTACATCTACAGTTCATATTAAGGTGATTAGAATATTTGTGTTAATTCATTGATTATGTGAACGTGTATCTTCAACATTTTGGTTTGAACAGAATGTTTCAATTGATTTATTATCCAAACATCCCTAAGTAGCATCAAGTAAATAGTTTTAAATAGTTTTTTTTATTACTTTTAACAAAACCGATGTTTCAGTTCGCACTTTTTCTTTGGCGACTTTACTATATACTATTGCTCGCAAAATGTCAGTAAATACAGTGAGGCGAAAATTCTTCCTACGATACAATTATTATTATTATTATTATTATTATCATTATTCCTACGATATTATTATTATTATCATCATCCTTACGATACAATTATTATTATTATTATTATTATTATCATCCTTACGATACAATTATTATTATTATTATTATTATCATCCTTACGATACAATTATTATTATTATTATTATTATTATCATCCTTACGATACAATTATTATTATTATTATTATTATTATCATCCTTACGATACAATTATTATTATTATTATTATTATTATCATCCTTACGATACAATTATTATTATTATTATTATTATTATCATCCTTACGATACAATTATTATTATTATTATTATTATTATTATCATCATCCTTACGATACAATTATTATTATTATTATCATCATCCTTACGATACAATTATTATTATTATTATTATTATCATCCTTACGATACAATTATTATTATTATTATTATTATCATCCTTACGATACAATTATTATTATTATTATCATCCTTACGATACAATTATTATTATTATTATTATCATCATCATCCTTACGATACAATTCCATTTGAAATAATTCCTTTTTCAAATACTGAGACATTTTATACTGAAAAAAATAGCTAAAGTATATAATCTTAGACAAATGAAAACACAATTCATTTCAGAAACTTTTTATTCAATACAGTAATTTTGTAAACATGGCAGTAACAAAGTAAAGAAGAATAACATTATCCGTATATTTCACCTAATAGTTTTAGTCAATATAGTCTTTCTGTCGAATAACTTGTACTAAGTAAAATCGTGAGTTTTGGGTCAAATGTAGAACATATATCCGACAGAATAAGATAAGTACCGTGTATATAGTCTTTCTGTCGAATAACTTGTACTAAGTAAAATCGTGAGTTTTGGGTCAAATGTAGAACATATATCCGACAGAATAAGATAAGTACCGTGTATATAGTCTTTTTTGTATGTTTCTTTTATAGATGTGTGTAATGAGTATATATATATATATATATATATATATATATATATATATATATATATATATATATATATATAGCCACTCGTATTCGAGGATACCCGTCTATTCTATCTCTATTGCAAACGCTTGCTCAGGCGCATTTGTGTTTATTCAACACCCGCAGAGAGCCCACCTGTGATTTATACTGCAACTATGCTGAGCAGACTTTAGTTTCAGTTTCTAAGAAAGAGCGTGTTATCTAGCGTGATCAACAATTTGAACAAGTTTACGATGATTTGTGACTTCGTGCTAGCAAGGGTTCCGGCTACCCAAATTCACTCACAACCCGTTTCTGGACAAATTAATACGTTGATAGTGTTGTCTTTGAGCTAATTTTTCAGCAGAGCACTTTCTTATGTTGGAAAGTGAAACGCCATGTTCCAAAAAGCTACCCAGCGGAATCTTAAGATCTTAATTTAAAACATCACTTTTTTTCATTATCTCGACGATTTTAAACAAACGACACAAAGCATGAGATTATCACCCGTATGTTTTACACTAGGGATGGGTTTCGTAAGATTCATGCCTTCTCCCTTTTACTTCACAACAGATGTTCATGATTCCGACTAAACAATTTAGTCTCATTACTCTCCAAAACTGAATTCCAAAAATCGCTATCTTTTTCCAAGTAGATACATGAAAATTCCAATCGAGCCTTGCAATAATGATTTCCTGCCCACTCTGCTTACTGTTTGATGCAACACATTTACTCCATTGTTTGACAAATCAGAAATTATCTTTCGACACAACTTCAGAGCTCTTTTCGAATACACGGATAATTTTTGTAATCTTAAAGAGTGCTTACAGTCATTTTAGGAAGAGTTGCAACGGATTTTACTATGGCTGTACACTCAACTTGGGCACTGAAAACAGTTTTAGTGCTGCTCCAAAATTATTCCGAATTGCAAACGTTCACGATTCATTGTTTTAAACCAAGACAACTCCCACCTTGGCTATCTTTTTATCTATTCCCAGCTTGAAATGAACTTTAGGCATGTTCATTACGGTAAACAAATTTTTATTAAGGTACAATCTGAAAGATTACCTTTTTATAATATATATATATTTCTCGAATTTCACAAATAATTAAAATAGTTTTCTGGTATAAAGATAATGTTATCCTTGTCAAATGTTTTCATGTGTTTAATGCTATTAGACTGAATAAAAATTCATGAAATGGATTATGTGTATTTATTCAACGCCTATTCTTATTCAAACTTATATAACATGTTTCAATATTTTAAAAGCGAATTATTAGGCATCACCAAAATGGATGCGTTTTTTTTTTCTGAAATGAAGCAAAAAGACGCTTTCATGTTTTAAATATTTACCAAGTAATAAGAGAATAATCAGATTTAAACAATTTTCAGCCCGATATACATTAATTAATTAATTGTATATCAAATATATTATTTTATTAGAAAACATTTTTAGAAATATTCTAGTTCCGTTTCAATCTATTTTCGATCCCCCCCCCCAATATTAAAAGTACATACGATATTATGGTCCTTTTTATAAAATATCAAAAGCGAGTTGTAACTTATGGAACGTAACACCAAAATGACAACGGGCTAGGCCTGTGTGTCGTGGTTGAATACACATTGAAAGATGCCTACAGAAACGACCATCACCTGCATAAAGGCAAAACATGTTCTTATCACTGAACACTTTTTAGAGCGTCATTCTATTTCACAAGTGATCCTCTCGCGACGCCACTGTAGACGTATTGTGTCCTAAGCGGAAGTCTGGTTCGAGTCACGGGTTGCCATTGTCCTGCCGCGTAAACGATTCCCAACGGTCATTGTTGACATTTCTGGGACATTAGCTCTGATTTTTTATTAGATTTAGGCTATAGGTTTATTTTATTTTTTATCCTGATGTGGTTGCAGGTAGTTTAGAAGGAATTTGATTTCTTGTCTGAATTGGGAAAGGTGCTCTGATATTTTGTTTAGGAGTTTATTTTGTTGTGGAAAAATGAGTATGGTTATTTTCCCTAGGCAAAGGTGACATTGCTTTGAATCATTTAGTAGGTACTGTTTATATACCTTATTTAGTAGGTACTGTTTATATATCTTGCGGACATGCACGTGTGTACACACACACATGTATATATATAACAGGATGCAAAAGCTGTGAAACCTCATTATTTCTTTCAGATCTAAACTAAAATTTAATTGTAAATGTATGAATCATAATAAAATTTATTATATATTTTATTATTTGCAAGGCCTTGATTACAAATTACTTTTCATTTACAGTCGGAATAGTTTCAGGCAACATTTTTTCTAACAAGTGAAACACTTGCCAAGCATTGGCACTTACAATGACAACACGAGAAAATGTCAAATGGATGGGAAATGCTTCACTGGTATTCTCAGAATTTAAAACTTCATGTATTTTATTCACACAACTGGCAAAAAAAATAACTGTACTGAGTTGTACATGCATATATCTTTTTTTATTTGTTTGCTTATTTGTGGTCCAATGACTCAGAGTAATGCTGTCTATAGTTCTAAACTTTCTGGTAGAGCCCCTCTTGGCGGTAAGGTCGAAGACGAGGACTCAGATTAAGCGCGATCAACCCCAAGGACCCAAAAGGTGGAACAAGCGGATGATGATTACAACAGATCTTAACGATTGAACCAGCAGATGAAAAGGGCTACGCGAGACGGACATGTTATAGAAGGTGCCACTCAAAATAATAACAGTCAGCAGCAGTCCATTGCAGTTCCATAACTGGATTCTGCATCTCTCATTCCATATGTGCTGCTGAGGAAAATAATGAAATCAAATGTGTGGTTCACCTTAAATTCTCGTCATCGGCACTTTCTTCTACTCTGATTTTTTTCACCACCAACTCTTACAAAGCCAAAAGGCGATAGCGAATGGATGACGGGGGCAGATTTTGGTGAAACTGGAAGCTTCTAGCCCTGAACCTGCACGTTGGCGGCAAATTTAGTCATCGACGCCATCATTATAAAGGAAGCAATCAGCAAAGAAGGAATTAAATTCTTGGATACGAGATAAAGCCGACGACGATTTGTTTGTTCTCTGAGAGAGTGTAAACCACTTGACTTGCAGCTACAAAGATTAGCTTTGTGTTTTAGGATTAAGAAAGTCAGCAGCTAAGCAACTTTTCTCAAGATATTTCACATTTATCGGCATTTGTTTGTTACAAAATTATTATTATTAGATTCAGAAAAGAAATAAAATTACTCTAAAATGTAAATAAATATACAGTTGCTTGCCCTAGAATAGAGGAGCCATTTTTATCAACTTTTCTACTTTGAACTGAATT
>OZ010582.1:120523375-120568375 GCA_963932145.1 Acanthosepion lycidas
CATTACTCCCTATGTCTTATAGACATTCGTGAAAGCCTAAGTTCTGTTGGAGACTAGGAGAAAGTTTAAGATAAATAAGCATCCACAAAATGGTACTAATCCAAAATTTAAGTCACTTCAAGACGTAAAATTGCTTTCTCAAAGAAAGGAAAGGATTTTTTTTAAAGTAGAGTAATTTCGATCTTTTATGTACCATGACAATTTAGGACGTAGGCGATCATAGCTCTCCGCAACTTCCTGACCCTTGTTACGTTCGATTCTTTTACATCCATATTTTCTTCGTTGTACCATTTATTCATACAAACTCATTAGGTAGGCTACTCGCCGTTTCTCAACACGAAATGCTTCATAAGACACGTGAAATGTTGGTTAACTTGCCAGATGAGCTAACTTCCTCATCAATCTGTTCAACTCGCCAAAACATCTACATCGCACATCACTTGTAAGTAAACTGGCTTAAGAATTCTAAACAAAATATTATGAATAATATTTCTATTTCAGTAACCGTTTCTCTCAAATTTCAGATATGCAAAAAAAAAAAAAAAAAAAAAAAGAAAAAGATAGCCGTAGTCTAACGTAATCATATATGGGGTCATCAAGTACAAGGCTGCTGTAGCGTTTGATGGTTTATTTTGAATGGGAGAAATTTCAAAATGTTCACACATAAACATAGCCGTAGTTAAGCAGCGAGAGAAAACACGTTCGCCCACCGAAGGACACTCATGCTCATACACAGACGCACATGCGTTCACAAACATACTTGAAGAAATAGTATCTTCAGTGCAAACATATCCACACATTGAATCATACAGACACGTGGAAGTACACTACCACATGCATTCACACACCTCATATATATGTGTGTGTGTGTGTGTGCGTGCGCGCGCGCGAAGAGAGATAGAGATATATACACATAGACAAACAGCAAAATATATACTGTGGGGGGGAAAGAAATATTCGTACACATACAAATTTTTAATTTATTGTATTTCTAACTAATGAATAAACATAATTTTAATATAATTAACTGTACACAAATGCACAATAACTAAATATGCATAGAAAACTGAAAAATTGATTTAATAGAAATAAATCCCATTTATCCATTTTAATGGATGAAAAAAGTATTTGTACAATACAAGAAAGAATACATAATCTGTATTTAATACTTTGTAGAATAGCCATACTTCACTTCTAAAGCAACCAACCTCTTGCAGTTCTCAATGATTTGAAAATTTTGGTTGATATTTTGTTCCATTCTTTGCATATGGTCTTCAGATCTGGGATGTTTGTTAGAGCTCTCGATTGGATTTGAATTTACATTATTTTTAGCAAGCCATTTCTTCGTGGATTTTGCAGTGTGCCTAGGATTATTATCTTGTTGGAAAATCCAATCAGGAGGGAGTTCAAGATTTTCAACCGAAATCATTAAATTTACTTCAAAAATATTTTGATATGCGACGGTATTCATTCTACCATCTATTACTGATATGTTGCCAGTACCTTTTTCAGAAAAACATCCCCAAACCATGATTCTGCCACCACCAAATTTCACTGTTAGAACTGTGTTCTTTTGTTTGAAGGTATCTTCATCTTGTCTCCATACCTGATTTCTAGAATTACGTCCAAAACTCAATTTTGGTTTCGTCTGTTCATAATACACTTTCCCAATAGGTTTTTACCTTGTCCTTATGTTCACGAACGAATTTCAACCTGGCATCTCTGTGTCTTTTCAATAGTAGTGGAGTTTTATTGACTTTAATTTCATTGCTTATTCTCCGTTTAGTGACACAGATTCCTGATGAAAGCAAATCATCCTGCAACTCTTCATGAGTAACCATTGGATTTTGTTTAATTTGACGCATTAATTTTCTCGATGTTGAAGAAATCTTACGTTGAACATCTGTTCTTCTTTGGTTTTCAACAGTTTTCAGTTTTTTATACCTTGCAATGAATGAACTAATGGTAGTAAATGGAATATTCAGGTTGTCTGAGATTTTCCTGTAACTTACCTTCTTTCCAGAGCTTAACAATCAATTCTACCTCTTGCCATGATAACCTTCTTGCACGAATATCAATTCCAGAATGTTCTGTTTGTATTTTAGGCTAAAAATAACTACTGATAACATTATTGGAACATTCTAAAATTTTCCATTTGAATAATTTAGAGTATTAAAGCAATTTAAAAGTTTTAAAATCTGAAATTTGCATTGTATGAATACTTTTTTCACCCATTAAAACGTATAAATGAGATTTATTTCTATTAAATCAATTTTTTTTCTGTTTTATATGAATATTTAGTTATGCATCTGTGTACAGTTAATTATGAAAAGTATGTTTATTCATTAGTTGGAAATACAATACATTATAAATTTGTATGCCTACGAATATTTTCCCCTCGCTGTGTGTGTGTATATATATATATATATATATATATATATATATATATATATATATATATATATATATGTATGAGAGAGAGATATGTGAATTGATGAGAAGATATATTATTGACAATTGTGAAAATAAATATCTTTTACGTAAGTCTTTGATACCTCATGAAAAAATACTTTAGCAATAAATTACATCATAACAGCTACAATTACGCCATTCATATTACCTCCATTGCATGTTATAATACTTATCATCACTTTAGAAGGCAAATATAAATTTATTTCATGAATTAATATTTCATTCTTTTTTTTTAAATTATTACGAAAAGAGAACTATCAGAACATGAGAAAGGAAAACTTGAGACTCATCATTCCGGAGAAAGGCTATAAGAACATTTCTAAGAGGGTTAATATATCCGATTAATACATTCATTCATCAATAGAAAGCAAATTATATTCGCATGAATGCTTACAAACTCGGTTCGTCGAACAAGAGTTCAACAATCACAAAACCTAAAATCGAGCATAACAAGAATCTAGACAAATCTGGAAAAATGCTGAAACAGTTGTATACGTTTCAACAATTTCTGGAACATTGAACGTCAAATGCTTCAAAGTTGGATTGTACAAAAAAGGCCATTACTGGGGATAACACATAAAAAAGGTTGTTTAGCATTCGCTATAATCTTTTATGTAATCATTTCACCTAGAGCAAAGCGATACAAGACAGTAACATGCAAGGAGTTACTGAGAGTGAAATAAACATATAGGATAATAAAAATACAGGATTCAAGGAGACAGAAGATGACGATTGATATTGCATTTAAAGTTTTGAAGATCGTAACTGACAGGAAAGCAGGAAGCTGGAAAAGAGTTCCAGAAGTGAGAGAGAAGAAACTATTAGGATAGAACTTAGGGTTACAACTAGCAATTTCAATGGTGAAATTATGAGCCCTACATGCCAATTTAGTACTGTGCTTAAATATTCGATGCACGGACAAATGATAGAATTTTAAATGCTCAAGATAGATTCTGGCGGGAAGATTTTCTAGCACAACATAATAGACAGACATTCCTAGTAGCAGACTTGATTGATTCATTATAATCATTATAATCATTCCACTTAATGACAATGGAAAACATGACCAAGAAGACGGAGCCAGTCTCTCTCCTAGAGGTTACCATCCACCATGGTGATAGAAGGCAAAATAAGTTGATTAATAGAGAGCCCTTTCGTTTTTGCGTCATTAAAATTAAAATGTCACTTCTTGCCCGAGTTTGTAACAGATTGGAGGTTATTTTCGTGATCAGTTCTCAACTTGATTTTTTCGAACCTATCAGGAGTGAATAGTTGTGTCATCAGCATAGATACCGAATCGGGAATTAATGACACCAGGAAGATTGTTGAAAAAGAAAAAAAAAAAAGGAAGAGAGTCGATCCAAGAATAGACACCCGCATTAATTCAAAAAGATCTTGAAGTGTGACCGTTTGCGATTTGCATTGGGCTTTAGCATTGTCTAGCGTAGAGTTGAACTTTTCAATTTCTTCTTCTGTGCTGTGCTGTCAGTGCATACTGCATCCACAACTATGATGGATAAGTTGAAAGGCTTTATCAGTTTAACGACAATAATTCTTTCAGATAATTTACAGTATGCCATAACGCATTTCCTCATATCTTAGTCTAGTATCAATCCTACTCCTCTTTCACTTTTTTCTCCTCTTGCATATATTACCTTGCGTTTGTCACAAAATCTTCATTGTTTGCCCACCTCGTTTCACACACGCCTAAAATATTGACATTTAACCTGCCGATTTCCTGTTTTATATTTTCTAACTGGCCACAGTGGTTTAATGTTCTAATATTCCATCTAAAACACCAAGAAAGTTTGTCTAGTTCTAGCCGTGAAAATGGCAAGTTTAAATTTTGAGAACAGTCAATTGAGTTTAAGGTAGAACTATCAAACAAATTGTTGATTTATTTTCCCACCAAATATTTGCATTTAAGAGTGTTTTTGCCTTGAGCGTTTTGTTCAGAACTTTACGATTGTTAAAAATAAGTAAAGTTGATTTAAAAACTGATCTTAAAATAATTATGCAATTTATTTGGACTCTGCCAAAATATTTTTTTAAAAAGCAATATGTAGCAACGTAATGATAAAAATGTTCAAAATTCCATACTCCACTATCTGTCTATATCTTCGAGATGAGGTATTATGATTACTTAAATTATTTACATTATTCGGACTGTTATCTTCATTGCCATATTCACAACGTTTCGGCCGTTGTATGTTCCGGCCTACTTCAGATGATCGGAATTTCGAACCGAACCCATGATTTCGTCCACTAGGATAGATTGTTCTAGTCACCAAGGTACCCACTGGGGAAGCACTCAGTAGTTAGGGACAGATTGGCCTCGGACTCGTCCCTAGGAGAACGGACCAGTATAACAATAGATAACTTGATGGAGATGCTGACTTTCTGTACGCAAACAAACAACACACTTTGGAATGGGATCAGATATATATTGACAGGATGAGGGCTGAGCAATGGGCTTACCATTATCACCAAAAATGGCAAACCTATATATGGAATACTTTGAGGAAATGGCATTAGAATCTACATCACTAAAGCCAACACTACGGCTGAGATATGTAGATGACACCCTCATACTCTGGCCACACCAAGATGAAGTCCAGAACTACTGGACCATGTGAACTCAATAAGATCATCGATATAGTTCACTAACTCGTTGAACTAACTGAGACATCCGAAAGAGGCATAGTACCTGGAACTAAAACAATTTACTCTGGTTCGAAATTCTAATTACCTGAAGAAAGCCGAAACGTTATGAATATGGTAATGAAGATGAGAATAACAGTCCAAATATTGTCCCGTATTCCAGTTTATCACGTGTCAAATGCTTTCTCATTATGACGGAATTGACTTACCTTTATAATGTCGAAATTATTTATAAAATATTGATTTTAGATATTTAATTTCAAGCAGTAAACATTAGATTTACATAGATACTTCCCAAGATTCGCGATAAAAATGAATTTTTAAAAATGAAAAATCTTTGAGGCGTTTATTAGGTTGGTGCAAAAATAATGACGTAATAATGTCGTTTTTTGACGTATTTTGTAACGTCAGAAAACGACATTATTACGTCATTATTTTTGCACCAACGTAATAGTTACAATTTCAAGCTAATATCTAATATTTCCAATATGCAAAATACTTTTCTGTATTTCAAAACTAATTTAAATTGACTGGAAGTAATTTTTGTTTTGAAATAAATGTCGCTGACTTTAGCGCCTTTATTAGCCCTCTGTCATGTAATTCTCTTTATTAAAAATCTCTCAAAAATAATATACTTTTCTGAAGTTTTATTTGAGCAATATTAGCTGGTTCCAACTGTAATGAATCTTATTTTAAATAAATATTACTAAGTTGAAAATATTGTAGAAATTCATTAATACTACGATAATTGTTTATTTAAGGTGTCGACAAGTTGGTAGCTTGGTTTCCAGAATGTTAAGAGACTTCATGAAGGAGCAGTGGATGGTTGTTGCCTGAGGGATTTTAGAGTCCCAACTTGGTACCATCAGACTTACCTGTTTGGGTCGAAGGAGGAGGCACTCGGAGAAAAGTAGTTCTCCACTGTTAATGTTAAAAAAAAAAAAAAAAAATCGCACATGGCTAAGAAAGCAGCCAATAAACTTCAACGTGACGGTTATATGCGCCCTCATTTTAAAAGAATTATGTTTACAACTCAAACTGGAATAATGGAACTTTTGTGTATTCTTATATCATGTAATTTCTGGGGTGAAGAATTACCATTATTATACACAGATTTATTCAAATTAATATCCTCATCTTGGTTTTTATAGTCACGAGATTTTAAGGAGGCACTTAAAGGACAGTGATTCTCCAATGATGAAGTGAAAGTTGGGGGGGGGCAAGAAAGCAGCCTCCTCAAGATAGGTATATATGCCCTCGTTCAAAGATGGAATACCACGATTGAGAAGGAAAGAGAATATTTTGAAAATTAGACTGTTATGTTTCTATTAAATCTGTCGTAAGTGAAGGACAAATATTAACTTTTTATCAGCCTACGTACAACTGGTTTTCTTAAATTACTGACAGTCAAAATGTCCTTTATTACTATATAAGTGGGTAATGGATTTTTCTTCTTCTATCCACCCGACCTCATTAACTGAACCCGTGATATCACGAATTGACAGCAACCCCTGATATCACGAATTGACAGCAATCCGTGATATCACGAATTGACAGCAACCCGTGATATCGCGAATTGACAGCAACCCGTGATATCGCGAATTGACAGCAACCCGTGATATCGCGAATTGACAGCAACCCGTGATATCGCGAATTGACAACAATCCGTGATATCACGAATTATACAAAAAATAGCTAGTGAGTATGCAAGGTGCTATCAAAAAAGTTCCGGGGATTTGAGCAGATTAAATTAAACGGCGAAAGTAGATTAAATTAAACGGTGAAAGTAGGTATATAATGTAAATTTTATGCACGAACAACAGTTTTGCTAATTGATCTACAGTGACGCAAAGAGTCTATGACGAGAATTGCAATTAGCGCAAATTAAAGTTATGCAAATGAGGCCGACTGTTCTTAAGTCATCACAGAACTTTTCCTTTTCCCGGACGCGCCCACTTTCTAAATCTTTTACTTGCTGTTCAACAGGTAGCACGCCTCAAAGCCGTAACCGAAACAATACGGAAGAAAGAGAAAAGACAAAAAGCCAGAAAGAGATTATTAATAACTATTTGTATTTATAGACCATTCGACGCGTTGAGAATACAAGAATTCACTGGAATAAGAGAAGATGGCGCCGGAGTCAACTGAGTGCAGAAATCTGTCCTGGTAGGGTCACTAAGGGCATGGGAATTTAGCTGAGCTTTTTTTTTCTTTCTTTTTTTTTGTAACAAAACAAGTGGACGGATATTGTTTACGAAGAAGTTCTCTTCTTTAACTATTTCATTACGTTGTCTTTTTATGAGACAGATCCTTCTGTTTCCACCCTCAAATACACACACGGTAACACATAAGCGAGAACATTCGTAGTGATTGCAAGCATATACTTGTATACACACAAGCAAGCACACATATGTGTACACATATTTACAAAAGCAAGGCTCTCCAGAAGAATTATCGGTAATCTCAAAGCGAATTTGACTTCTCTATTGTGATCCTATGCTGGAGTAAGTTTAATAAATATTTACATTTTATTTTATTTAAACAAATTCAAACATTTATAAACATGCAGTGTATATATTATCTGTTTCATAGCAAAGTTAGCTCGACTCCAAGAAGAACTATGCAACTATGAAACAATTCAGGAGAAAGAATTAGAGAGACTGATGATTTTCAAAGCAAACAGGTATAACTTTCCTAACGATTTTTCTTTGATTTGTTTTTGCGTACAAAAAAAAAAAAAAAAGAAAAGTTAAACTTAAAAAATACCTATAAGCGCCTGATTTATCACAATGGCTAACATACAAATTGTACAATCTATGAATGATGTATTCATTCCAGACGAGGTGCTCTCTGAAGATCAGAATTGTCTGAAACAAACGCAGTTAAATGAATAACTATAAGGGCAAAGATATAGTACGCGGAGAGAGAGAGAGAGAGAGAGTATTGATGCCTATGACAATTGGATGTGAAAAATGTGTCTCTAAGATCACTTGGGGGAGGGTAACTCGCATTCAGACAAAATAAAAATTTCACACATTTGTTGGATAGAGAGTCTTGGCGCAAGATAAAGTTTGAATATTTGGTGAGGATTGATCTCATTTTCAGTCGCTTGTGATACCAACAAACATCACCGAACAATCACGAGATTATGTTGAAAATATATATTTCTTGTGTAAAATAAATGTTTTTTTTTAATCATTAAAATATTTATTGATATACTGTTGTAACCTAGAAGGGGTTACTGAAAGAGGAATAACCGGAATGGAATGGTGATCTTTATAACATCAACAAAATACAATACTCGCCAGCGGCGTGAAGTAGGTAAACCACTGCTAGTGGTGGACTACTTAGACAGCATATTACCCCCACCCCTTACAATAATGTCCAACGTATTTATGAGGATTGAGACATACTCATTAGTGTTCATATATATAACATATATTTAAACATAAATTTACTTACGGCCACATCACATTGAAACACCAGTTCACGTACGATAACCGAAGTTAAGCAACGTCTAGTATAGTCCGTACCTTGATGGGTGGCAGCTTGCGAATACCAGGCATCTGTAAGCTTGGATGTGTGGATGGAGTAATGGATAATGGCTCAGAATTTTTAATCAGAGAGCCGAGTTTCAATTCCCGTTGGGTTCATTATATTCACTAACGCGCAAATACCTTTAGGAAATCCACCCAGGTATGGGTTAATTAGTAAAACTTGTATCACTAAACGATTATTATCTAAAAATTTCTTTTTTAAATTCATACAACGAAAAATATTTTCTGGCTTTAAATAACCTAAGCTTTAGGAAAGGAATCAATAAATCAATCAATATATAAGCATACATTTCATTTGATGCTGAGAATAAATTAACGATATAACAAAAGGATTTGTTGTGTCAATATTCCAACTGAAAAGATATGTACAGAAAATTTAGCATTTGAATTCTGGGCTTTTCATTTGGACTCAAACATTAACCACTGGCGGCAGTGGCAAATATACAAATACCTAACATATCAAGCAGATGTAGTGATATACAGTGATGCTTATTAAACAAGATGAAAGTGAAAGAATAACACTTTAATTGAGCATGAAAGTTCCAAGCACATTTGAGCAAAATGCAGTGGAATCTCGGTTCACAAATTTAATTCGTTCCTGAAAGCTGTTCGTAAACCGAAACTATTTTAAAAACAGGAATCAATGTAGAGAGAAAAAAAGTCACAGTGCATTAAAATTAGAAAAGAAAAGCAGGGAACAACACACGAATGTATACAACACCGGAGTCGAGTCAGAAATTATTCCGTTCGTGTTAACTCGGTTCGGCAATGTTGTTCGAGAACCGAATTTTTGTTCAATAACCAAGGCATTTTCATCTCAAAATTTCTGTTCGAAAACCGATTTGTTCGACGTGTGAGACGTTCTAGAACCGAGGTCTCTCTGTATTTTCAACAGAAATAAGTGTCGGTTGAAATCTGTCATCTATGACTTTTGCTAAATGAGGGAGGAGTTCAAGTTCCATAAAAGAGGAACTGCTTCGACAACTGGTTAGTCTACTCCCACCCCTCGGTGAGTGCTACAAAGAACCTTATTTTATACTCTTTGCTTTCCCTCTTTCCAAAGAGATGGGATGACTACTAAACAGTAGTCATCCCATCCCACTGTTGAAGCATATGAATAAACCAAAATGATTCAACTATTTTTCATTGTCTGTGATTTTTTGACAATGGGGGTCATTTTTTCTGCACTCACCTACAGCAGTGTCCTAAGAAGCAGTATCTGAAATTGTTGTAGAGTAAATAAAACACCTCCGGTAACACAAATGCACTAGGCAAGACACCTTAAATAAAGAACTCAGAGTGAGTCAGGAGAAGTACGTCGGAGTCGGGCAGTTAGCTGCCAGGCTCGCGGCTGACATCGAACTCTCTGCTTGCAGAGAGGAAACCAGATGAGGCTATGCTGAAGGGCAGAATTTCGTCTGTGTATGCGGGGTCTACGGGGAATTTTTTGCCCGAGTCTACAGGCTCGGAATTGCCCCACAACTTGTGGGGAGGTTGGTAAATACCAGTACGTCGGAGTCAGGTATTCTGCTGTCTGGCTCGTGAATGACAAGCTTCGGGAAGAATACGACTCAGTTGGGGCTACGTTTACATACGGAAACTCGGCTGAGAAAAATAGACAATGGTAAGTGCCAGATTCCACAGATGTTGGGGGGGTGGCCTGGGGAAATTTTGGGTCGGGTTCCCCTTGTGTTACATCTTGTCTCAGTGGGGAAACTGGGTAAATAGCAGTCCTTTGGATTCAGTCGGAGAGAATTCAAGTGACGTCACGGCGAGTAGCCTAAGCAAACCAGATCGAAGAAGATGCGTTAGCAAATATATTCTCAGTGAAAAAAATTCAAATTTATACATGGGAGGAGTTTTCGTTTACAGATGGACCACAGACCTCTATTATCAATTTTTGGTTTGAAAAAGGGAATTTCTACGCAGACAGCGAATAGATTACAATGCTGGTGTACCATCTTATTAAATTATGATTTTATGATGGAATACCAACCATCCAAAAAATTAAGACATGCTGATGATTTATCAAGATTGATACCAAAAAATACTGAACTGGTTGAGGACACTGATATTGCAAGTGAAATAGAAATTAAAAATTATGGAATTTAATACACGAACTACCAGTCACCCTGGAAGAAATAAAAGTAAAAGCAGAACAAGACATGTTTATTTTGAAAATAAAAAATAAAAGAGTGTAAAAAGATAGTAAGTGTTCAAATCTGGATTGCATTCTAAAAATCGTCTATGTGACGGAGTACTGATGTTTGCGCAAAGAGTAGTAATACCTAACGTATTACAAAAGCTGATATTAAATTAATTTCGTAATGGATATCAGGGAATTTGAAGGATGAAATCTCTTATGAGAAGCTATGTATACTAGACCAAAATAGATCAATACATTGAAAAATTAGTAAAAGCCTGCAGAGGTTGTGCTCTGGCAGCAAAATCACCTATGACGAAATTACAACATTGGCCAAAGACAGATATTCTGTGGTCAAAACTGTACATAGATTTCAAAGGTCCAGTAAACAGATTGCATTCTTTTGTTGTAGTGGATAGCTTTACTAAGTGGCCTGAAATTTTTAAGTGCGGAAAACCAACTTCCGGAATGCCATATTTTGCAAATATTTCATGTAAGAAAATTCACTGTAACCGTTACAGTGAATTTTCTTACATGAAATGTTTGCAAAATATGGCATTCCGGATGCCATAATCTCAGATAATAGTACACAACTTATTGCTTACGAATTTAAAGAATTTTGTAAAATGTTCTTGATTGAACATATTACTGCCCCACCGTGTCACCCAAGGTGAAACGGATAAGCTGAACGGTTTGTGGGTACTTTTAATCAAGTAATGAAAAAGTGAGTGAACAAACACAACAAAAATTCTTTAGAGTATACTGGATAACGCTGAATCCCAATACAATGGTAAGTATGTCACCAGCATAATTGAAGTTTGCAAGAAAAATTAAATCAGTGTTTGACAAGTTGTTACCAGATCAAAAAAGAATAATGATGGATAACCAAACTTTTCAAAATGGACAAAAAAGCGTTTTTTAAGAGTATATAAAAATGGAAAAAAATGTGGGAAGACGGCCTAATTAGATCACGAATGGCAAGAAATGATATATATGGTAAAAGGAAAAAAATGGGAACATGAAAGGTACTGCAATCTGTTAAAAAAAGAGGTTTACTGAAGAAAGGATCATAGGAAAAGAACCTATGCAAGTACTGTATGATATTTTGATGTACTAACACCCCAAGAAGTCATGGAACGTACAAGTAGGACGACCAGAAAAAGAAACATATGGAGAAACTAGAGGTTGACCCAAAATGAAAGAAAAAAATTCAAAGTTTGGTACGTGGTGAACTTGACGGAAAGCGGAGGCGGCTGAATACTAAGAAATAATATAAAATAATATCTACTAGTGTAAAAGATAAAAATAAAAACTAAAAAATTTCAAAACGCGTGTATTTTGGGGAGTAAATAAGACACCTCCGGTAACACAAATGAACTCTGCAAGCAACCTTACATAAAGAACTCAAAGTGAGTCAGAAGAAATCAGCCGCAGTCTGACCCAGGCTCGTGACAAGACGAGACCTCTGTCTTTGACCAGAGGGTGACTTAGTCAGGGCTCTGTCTTCAGATAGAGACTCAGCTGAGAAAAACAGACCAGTACTGTACCTGAGCCAGCACAGGTTCCCCTACAGTAAACTTGACCTTGTGTTGCATCTAGTCTGCAGTGGGGCAACTGGTAAATACCAGACAAGACAAAACCTCTGTCTTCGGGCAGAGGGTGACAAGACCTGTCTTCAGATGGAAGATAACTCAGTCGGGTTCTGTCTTCGGATAGAGACCTAGCTGAGAAAAACAGACAATTTGGAATCAGGCAGTTTGCTGTCTGGCTTGCTTCTGACAGGACCTCTGTCTTTAGGCAAAGGGTGACTCAGTTGGGGCTCTGTTTTTCACAGCCAAGTTTCTATCCAAAGACAGTTCTGTACTCAATCCCGCTTTTGTTGGGGCTGGGTAAATTTTGACCACTTGCCCGGGTGGAAACACTCGGGTTCACCACAGTAAAGTTGACTTTGTGTTGCATCTAGTCCACAGTGGGATGACTGGTAAATACCAATCTATTGGAATCAGAGAGAATTCTAGTGATGCCACGGCGAGTAGCCTAAGCAAGACATAATATTATAAATGCTAGGAGCCAGTTATAACAGAAAGCAAAGCAAGTTTTGGTTGAAGGTGCAATGCTACAGACCCTTATTTATTTATTGAACTTTATTTAGCCTGGTACAAGGATACTCTTAATGGAGCACCCTGTACTCATCAAAACAAGTTTTAAGCCACAATAATTTAGAAGAAAGCTATCTACGCCAGATACATCCTCATATGAACTCCCCTGACTCTCTGGAGAAAGTCAGTCTGCCTGCCTTGAAACTCACCATTTGAAACATCAAATTTTACCTGGGCTTGAACTGATAAAAAAAAGCAAAGCTTTAGATCTCTATTCAATCAGAATATTTTTTTTGTAAGTCTTTACCATGTTCTTTATTTATAATGAACTGTGCTTATGATCAGATTGAATTCTTACAACTTAATAATAGGTATTTACAAAGCTTACATTAGTCTTGCACAGGCCCACAAGCATGAGGCACCTCTTTTGGATTGAACTCTGCATTTAGTTCCACCTTAGATAATGGCTTTACAATAATTCTCAAATGAGATTTTGCTTTATATTCTCTATAATAATTATATTGAATATTATATATACACATCAATTGTTATATTTTCACTTACTGGAGTTAAGCGTTTGTGAGGATGTTGTCTGGTTTAGCACTTTACTCTGGGCTACTTTGATATATGGACTACAGATTCTTTGAATGTTAACTTCTTTATCTAGATTAGGAACATTAAAAAAAAAAAAGAAAGAAAGAAAGAAATATAGAGTTTTGTTTATTTTCCTTCAATGCATACCGAGTTTGGTCTGATGTAGGCACGGAACTACTATTCTCCTGATATTTAAAAAAAAAAAAAAAAAAAAAAAAAAAAAAAAAATCACTGGTTAATCTCAAAGTATAACATTTCCTGGATTAATTTCACATTGTATGTGACCCCTGGGGACACCTTGAAAAACCTTTGTTACTGTGTTATTTTCCTGTAATGAGGTTTGAAGGAATTCACAGGACTTAACAAAAAAGTGTTTACTAAACTTAGCTTTGTCTAGCATATGGTCAAAGCACACCTATTTTTGTATTGTGAAACATGCTTCAAAAGTATTTCGGCCTCCAGCATGATCAGACTATAATTAACACTGATAAATAAACTAAGTCTTATTGAGTCTACCCCCTCACATGTTTACACCAAGTATGTGTGTATGTTAGCATGTAGTTATCATGGCATTTTTGGTGTTTCTGATTTTGTGTGGGTATGTGTGTGTGTGTATATATATATATATATATATATATATATATATATATATATATTAAGTGTAACAGTAAAAATTGTCCATTTGTTAGATTAAGCCTTGAACCGTTGTATCTTAGAAATGATTAAAGCTATCTTATTGGAATTCTGAGATTTTATAACACTATTCGACTCTACTTTGAGCAATAAGAATGTATAATTACTCTCCAAGCTTAATAGAACTGTGATGGGATCGATCATAAATGAAAATTACATGTTCATCATTAATTAATCATAACTAAGGATCAGAAGCTCATGAAGGATTGAAATGAAGTTCAAATATATTATTATTAATATTCCAGGATCATTTTCCAACTTATTCAAGATGATCTTCACCCTCTCTAACCTTCTAACTTTCCGTCCTGGTGTAACAAGGGGCCTCACAGGTTTCACATACAATTTCATTTTCAAGTCTTTTTCACTGCTTTTTGAACTGTGATAGCTAAAACTCCTCTCACACATGCCAAAGTTCTTATGGACTTAGTTGGATCTTTTCTAATTGATCTCTTTAGCTCTAAGTTGAAATGATGATCCCTCTTCCTGTTGTGACCTTATGATCCAGTTTTTCTCTCTACTGTTCCCTTTTTTAAAATTATTCACTGTTCTTTTGATGGCTCTTGAGTGGCCAGAGTATGAATGTTGGTATCATTACTGAAGGCCTGAATGATCTTTTTTCTCTCAACACTGCATTTAGATTTCCAGGAAAGATGGAAGAAAAAAACTGATTTTAGTGAGAAAAAAACATACATAAAAAAGGGAAATGAAAAGGGAGATAGACAAGGCAATAATGCTCTCATGCATTTAATGTCGGCTTCAGTGAAATGGAAAACCTCATCAGTTTTTTTCCATTTGTATCGTCTTACTTCTTTAAATAGTGACCTGCATTGATACTTATGATTGTTATTGCGATATTTTGTGAAAGTTAATTTCAAATATTTAACAATGCAATAGGAGAATTTCCATGGGTATTTTATAGTCATGGAACTTTGCTAGGGTTCTGTCCAATAATTAAATTAAGAATTATGATTCATCAGAAAATTCAAATAGGAAAACTGAAATTTTCATGGTTATTGCTAGCAATCATAATTAGGCATAGTTAAAATGGAGAAAAGCTTTTCAATATTTTTATCTGCTTTTCTGAGGCAAAATTTCCCATTATGAATTGATTCATTTGTCATCTTTATCAGATCATTTTGGCTGTTGCTGCCTGTCACATTCAGAAACTGAGTTCCACAATTCCCCTCAGAAGAGCACTGGATATGACAGGTATTGTAATGAGGATAAAGTGTTCCTCTTCAGAATTCTGTAAAGTTAGCAAAATGTGACAAAATTAAGGCTTTACAAAATGTTATGCAAAAATTTAGAGAACTTCAAGTGAAAAATAACTTTCCCAAACAAAGAAAAATATAGAAAATGCGTGCCTAGTGGAGTAATTTTGAAGGATTTGCATTCATATTAAGTTGGTGCAAAAATAATGACGTAATAATTTCGTTTTTTGACGTTAAAAATACGTAAAAAAACGACATTATTATGTCATTATTTTTGCACCAACCTAATATTACATTGAGTGCATAATTATGCTTATGACTATCATGTTCTCAGCCAATCACCAAAATTAAGTAACATTGATCCGGGTCAGTATCTAGATTGGTGATTACTGTCAAGTATTAGGCCCTGTAATCTATGTGACAAGCCTAGCATGCTTCTGATGGACAGAATCTTGCTATTTATATTAAAAGAAATCCTTGATATATGAAGGTACTTCTGAACAGACAGGTCACAAAGACCTATTTGGATGGAGTTTGCTGAGTGAAGTGGCATAAATATACAAGTTTATTTTTTTTTTATCATTTTACCCCAAGCAAGGCAATAAAGCCACTAACATGCAAATGGGATGGCCACTGAGTGTGAGGTTTGGTTTGTTTTACAGCATATCAACCTCAGTGGGTTATTTTATGCCAACAAGATTTTTATTGCTGGTAATATCTTTTTCTCGAATGTATTGCTGGTAAAATTTTTTTCTTTCAAAAATCTATTTCTGGTAATACTTTTCTTCAAAAATGAATCGCTTATTATTTTTTTTTTTCAAAAAAGTATAGCTGGTAATATCTTTTCAAAAATGCATTGCTGGTAATAATTTTCTTCAAAAACTTATTACTGGTAATAACTTTTTTTTTTTTTTTTAACAAAGTATTTCTGGTATTAAAACCTATTTTTAGACTTTCATAATGTTTTGACCCCAGTTTGGGGGTTAACTATTTGCCCATAGTTGGGACCCTAACAAGTGCTACCACCCCGGGTCAGGGTGGACCTAGGAACACCAGCAATTAAGAGGTGGTTCCACACTCCTCAAAACATCCTAATCAGAGGCTTTGCTGTTGGACGTAGTTTATCATCTTACCCAGGACGCAGATGTAGTTTATCGTCATACCCAGGACGGACTGAATGTGAGAGAATGAGAAAAAGAAAATATTAAGGCAAGGGAACAATTAAAAGAACAGGAATTAAGACAGAAAATAATGATTGACATTACATTTAAATTTTTGAAGATCAAAGTTGACTAGTAAATAAGAAGCTGTAAGAGAGTTCCACAAGTGAGAAGTGTGAGAGAAGAAACTGTTAATATAGAACTTATAGTTAACTGTAAATTGATTTTTTTTTAGAAAGTAATATGACATGTTTGAATACAGAATAAAATCCCTTTGGAATTTTCAGTGTAACTTTTAGAGTAATTATACTAAACATAAAAGTGTGAAGAATCAGCTTGGAGATAAGAATGAAGAATATTTACCCATCACAAAGAATGAGCCAACAGAAAGTTGTTAGCAATATTGTGTACAAACCAGACAAATGAAGTTTGTAGAAAAAGTGTTCAAGAGAAGAAAACTTCAGATCTGAATCAGCTACAATATTGTGGTAAGGATGTAAGCAGCACAAAGGAAATGAATAGTCTGAATGACTTTTGCAATGCAATGTAATATTTCAATATGGCCTGAGAAAATAGACCAAAACACAAACTCGAGTCTGGTATGTTTTTTAGAAAAATCTATATAAAAAACAAGTAATGAATATGCATGACCTTTCATATATATAAATATATGTATTTAGTAACAATAAATATTTGTAAGAAAAAATATTCATCAAAATAAATATTACTACTTCATGAATATATAAATAGAGAAAGTGTGGACACAGGAATCAACACAGTATGATGACTCACAGTTTTGTGTATCAAGCAATCTTCAGACCATATGTCTCTACTCTTTATAGGGGCTTACAGCCATATCACATTGAAACACTGGTTCTCGTATGCTCACTGATGTTAAGCAATGTCAAACCTGGTCAGTACCTAGATGGGTGGCCACTTGAAAATACCACATGTTGGAAGCTTTGATGTGGGGCTGTTGAATGAATAATAGCTTGGAATTGGAAATCAGAGAGCCGAGTTCCAATTCCAGTTGTGTTCATTATATTCACTTACATGCAAATACCCTTGTGAAAGGTATAAATCCACCTCTTCCCTCTCCATCTATGGGTTAATTAGTAAAATTTGTATCAGTAAATCATTGTTAGTGGCAAAAATATTTTCTGGCTTTAAATAATCTGTAAAGGCTGATATGCTGTAATAACAAGTCAATCAATCCTTTTGTGGGCTCCATATCTAGGCAACAGGAGGATTAAGGAAGGAGAAAACTTGCCAATATATGTACGTATGTTAAATGCACATGGATGGAATCAAAGGTAATTGATAATGCAAGAATTAGAAGATCTGGAGATTTTGTAGACTATCTGGAAAGTATCATTAATGCCTTATGTAGGCTTTTTTTTTTGACAAAACATCTCATTACCCAGTTCTGTCAAACCTGTCACACAGGCTCCTTACAATTTTTGACTTTTCTCAAATCCAAAACTGCCATTGAAAGATAAAAGATTAAAGAGAATGCAAAAAGGCAGTTGATGGCAATCATTCCACTAAAAAAAGTAGAATTAAAAAAGTCAAAAAAGAAAGACATTTTTTTTAAAAAATGGAAAGGATGTTGAGAGATAAATGTGAAGTTTGAAAGAAGTATTTTAGGAGATTCTGGTAATAGTCTTCAGTTGGCTACATTTTAGCTAATATTAAATAACTGGTTCATTCATTTCTCAACAGTACTCATCTTCCTGATCTCTAATCTTCCCTGCTACACCATGGTTCAATGAGAAATTAAACAGTTTACAGCATTTTTTTTTTTTTAGATAACAAGCAAATTCAAATTGGGAAATGGAATTTCTTTCAGACAATTTTCCAAACCTCATTTTTGTTTTGAGTTATTTGAGACAGAAATTAAATGGTAACTATGAAAAGAAAAAAAAGTTTTTTTTTGTCCAAAAGTTTTCTTACAAGTTTACAGGCTTTTAAAAATGTTTTTGTAAATTTAAAAAATTAAAAACAAACATGCTATTTTTAGTTTCAAATTTTCCCTCATAGATTAAAGGATTCAGTTTGAAATTCCATGAAAGTTAGCTGTATCAATATTCACTCCCTGATAAAAGCTGGAATGTACAATGGTTGAAACATGATAACAAAGACAAGAACAATAATCCAAGTGTAAATAATGCTAACTCTTCATTATAGAGATTCAAACAAATCTTAAATTTATATTTGAGATATTTCCTATTAAATTATTTCAAATGGTCATTTTTGCTATTGTGTCAGCTGGAGGCTCACGCTACTAAACATTCTAGTGAATTTGACCTTTACTGGGTGCACCATGAATAGCTTTATGCCAGACTAAATGTTTTTGTTGAAAGAATTTTTTAACCTTTTAATCTGTAGTCAAAAATTTAATCATTTTTCATGGCTGCCATTCAAATGCAGCCTAACTCTCCTTGATAATCAAATTTACAGCATAACTCTTAAATATTTTTTATTGATCTTTTACAACTAATTCTGTTAGCTTGTAATATTTTTCTTTAACATATAATGAAAAACGTTACTGTTTATTAATTTTCTGTCATTTTCAGTTGCACCTGGTGTATTTTCTTTCCAAAGTTTATTGACCAGGTAAATGCAAGTACTGCTTTCTTCCTATGGATCTTTTTTGATGAGAAAGTCATAGAGTAAGAATTAGATATTGCTTCAAAGTTTGTTTTTTTGTTTTTTTTTTAATTTCAATCATCAATCAGTTACAGCTCATTAAATAATTGTTTGGGTCATATTCTCATTTAGTTGTAGCCTCATAAAAGAACATGATGTTTGTGTAATAATTTAATTTCAATATTTGCAAGTTCCTAATAAAAGATTATAAATGCAGGATTTAACTCTAGATAAAAATGGTAAAGATATTGGTACTAAAAAATATCTATTAGTTTATTGAAATTGAATGTTTTCATAGAGAGTAAAAGCTATATAATCACTTGTCTTTTAATGTATATTATTGTTCAGGATATGGGAGTTTTTGTTTATTTTTATATATTGTTTTAATAATTCTTTTATTAAACAAGTGAGATGTATTTTTGTGAATGTGAATAACATGAAAATCTATTATGTTAAAAGATGGTCACCGAGTAAATAGACAGTTGATATGTCTATTTAGACCCTTTGAAAAAATTGTCAAATTAAAAAAAAACAATATACTTTATTATGTAAATATTAGTGCATTGTTTTATTTCATTTGAAAAGTTATTTGCATGGACTTATTATTAATATTCAGCTTGGGTATTGTGGATTTTACATGAATAAAAGTTTTTTTTGTTTTGTTTTAAGTAAATCAATATTCTAAGAAAATGTAATGATTTTCAAGAAAGTATTGGCAATAGAACCTCAGTTATTGTTGGCTTGAATCCAATACTCTACAATTGAGTAACTGTCAATAGTTTTTCAAGAATTCTAAACCTAAAATAAGATGCTAACATTTTGTTTTCATCAGTGAAATGTTTTATGCACTTTTCAATTACTTGAAAATTCTTTTTAATATTGACTGTGTGGGGCTTAGAGTTAAAATGGTGGATTAATTAAAAGAGTTAAAATGCTGGATTAATTAAAATATTCAAGTTTTCCTATTGGATGTGAATTTAATTCTTTATAACTTTGTAAATGATAGATTAGTAACTGAAGCACATGTTTTACAAGAAAAAAGTTTAATAAAATATCAATGGCTTAAGTGAACTTACTGAACAAGATCTGTTGAGTTTTGATTTTAGTTCTTTTAATTATAGACTAATAAAATATAATAAAAACATTTGAACAAATTTGATGAAGTGTTGATGGGAAGGATTATGAAACTAAAGTTACTAATTTGATATTTTTCTAATTTATTTTCTGGATCTGATCCTTTACATGAAAACATGGCCTATTATGATTTGTATAAATTTCATTTGCTAATCACTGACAGTATTTTTATTAATAATATTCAAAGCAAAAAATTACTCTTAATGTTATATGGTAAAATAACATTTTTGAAAATGTTATCCCACTCCAATAAATGCTTAAAATTACTATTGCTTGTTTTTCTCAATAATCTTATCAATTTAGTTTGTTTAAATTTATTTCATAACATTCATCAGAAAGATCATGAAAAATAATTACTTCAACTCAGTAGGTACCCCCAAAGATTCGCTAAATGAATATGATAAAAAAATATGCCAAATACTTTGGTCTTTCATCTTAATATTAAAGATTTTGTTGACAATAAAACTAATTATTGTCAACAAAATCTTTAATATTAAGATGAAAGACCAAAGTATTTTTTGATTACTAAAATAATTAAATTAAGCCTTTTTTAGCGCCTTCAACGCCTTTTTGCGGTGAAAATCAATTGAAAAATTTTTGCAAAAATTAGATAATTGTTGAATTAGAAATTTTAATGAAACTTCCAGAACTTATTCAGAAATGAATTAAATTATTTTAAAAACGTTCCTTTTTTTTTTTTTCTTTAATCTTGGTAAAAAAAACTATTTCTTGTTTGCATCTGTTGCCCCTTATTTAATTTTATGAAATTAATTTTTGTAACACTTTTATGTATTAGCTAGAAAGGACAAGTCTTTGGAGAATTTAAATAAATCCTCTTTGGTTAAATTTTAAAACAAGAGCCCTACTTACAGATCTGCTCTGAATTGTAAAATAAAAAATGCAATAAAAAAACAAAACAAAAAAAACAAAAAACTAAGACATTAGAAAAGCTTAATTACTTTTTTAGGAATATCATTTTGACACTATTGTATTATTCAATTGTCTTAAGAAAAAAAGATTTCCGATGAATTTTTTTTTTTTTTTTTTACAAGAATGTTTTTCATTTTTTAACAATTATAACAATTTATAAAGTTTTAAATCCTTAAAAATTATGTATTAATTTGTGGAGATTAGATACGGATATCCATACACATCAGAAAACAAGAGCGGTAACTATAACAAAGATAAAATTTATTGATAATTTTCTAACATTTGTTGCTCAACAAGCGTCTTAAAGCCAAAATTTCTAAAATTCTATAAAAATTAGAATGTTTAAAATATTTTTAATTTTTAAGATGACTGAGTAGTTAAAAAATTATATATATATAAAAAAGAAGGCGTTCATGTTGTATTGGTCATGTACACAAAACTAAAGTCTAAAAGTATTTCACCCCCCCCCTTTTTTTTTTAAACCAAAACCTCGCAATCGTCAGATTATCAATGTGTCAAAGGCTAAGCAAAGTCCTCATAAAAACACCCACCTCCATTTTAAAAAATATGCTTTTTTTGTGACATTTTAAAAACTGAAAATAAGTATTTGTTTTAATTCAGATTATTAATTAAACTTTTTAAATCAGTTAACTTCCTCAAAGTTTCAGAAAAAAAAGTATATTTTTTAAAAGATTTAAAGAAGAGAATAAAAATGCTGTTGACAGATTTATCAATAATGGTCGATTTTAGCAATTTTAGCGATTTCCAAAAAATATTAATGTCAATCAGTTTATATTCTAAAAAGTAAAAAAACTGATTGACTTTTTTAAACTTTAAAATTAAATTCGCTTTCAAACAGGGTGCAAAGTATTTTGCTTAGCTTAAAATTTAAAGCTTGCAATTAAGAAAGAATCCATTTTTAAACCTTAGATGACTTTTTTAGGGGGAAAAAAAAATCAAAAAGTTACTAAAACATTGACGAGAAATTTTCAGTCAATATTTGCGAATTTGCTTCCTTGGTTCCAAGGCAAGCTTATTGTCACTCATATGATAAAACTAAGGAATTTTTATGAAAATCTGTGAACTTTTCTCCCCTTTTGCTAAGAGCATGTTTCAGCTATTCTTGATTATTTAAAAATCCGACAAAAATTCACCACGCAGGACGCAATAAAGATCTGCTGTAAAGAGAAACTGGTGCGTTGCCACTTGTTCATCAACCGTTTATACAGCAACAAATAAAAAGCAATGGAACAAAGTTTGTCAAGTGCGAGCTCTCCACACTTTCGGCTGCCAAGGGAGATAAACTATGTTGTTTCCTTCCATTTCCAAACGAAGGTAGGAAAAGCGGGTTTTAAACCCTAACCCACGCACACTACACACAAAAGAGCGGTTCTTGTCTTTTAAAAATAATTCTCTTCACTTTTGAAATATTTTTCTCATCCTGTGGAGCAAAAGACGTGAGTAAAAGAAAAAAAAGCAAAAACTACAAGATGAATGTCATTGTCAGCAGTTCATTTCTGAATTATTTTTTTTTAAACACGTTGTTTTACTCTTTTTTTTTTATTTTTTATCAAAAATGTATTTTAAAGGTTTAGAAAGTTATCTAGAGAACGGGAGTGAATTCGAAATTATATATAATGGAGCTAACTTATTTTGTCTTGTTTTCTTATTGCTTTTTTAATTCTGTTCTCGATGTTAGCAATGATTCTATTCTAAAAGTCTAAATTTAATTTACCCCCCCCCCCATTTCCAGGGAACTTGTTACTTTCCCCGCTTCTTTTCATCATTAGTTTTCGATTGTTTCAAGGAATTCCATTCCTCATGTGGATCGTTCGATATTGCCAAAATTTGAAATAAACTTTCCATTCAATCTTTCTTGTTTAGTTTAATGAATAGAATGGATTATGTGTTTGCTTATTATTGATATACGTAAAAAATAAAAATAGGGAACACCACGGACTTTCTAAAAAAAAAAAAAGAAAAAAAAAACTCATTTTAAATAATTTTACACGCCTTTGAACGTAAATTTCGGTTCCATAAATAGCCTAAAAAAACTAAAATGAATTAAAAGAAAAAATTCCATAAAGATTGTTTAGGTTTTAGTTATTGATATTTTTTCGTCACTCAACGGTCCGCTATTGTATACGAAAAAAAAAAATGTAAACAAACTTTAAATTTTCTTTAAAATCCAATATTTGTCAAAAGAGATCTTTTTCCAATTAAATGATTAAGTAACTGGATTGGATTGTCTAAAAGTAATGCTTACATTTTATTTTATTTTACTTAAAATTAAAAACAGCATTAAAATAACGTTTTATTTACGATGCGATCCTATAAGGTCAAAGGACAGTATAAAAATTACTAATAATTCTACCCCTATCCGAGAAACGCGGAAAATGTAAAAATAAAACCTAAAGAAATACTTAAAAGTCTGTACGATTTTGAACTGTCCCATATTTATCAGGTGCCACTACGGACTTACTTCACAAAAAGACCCTGAAAAAGTCTAGGTGCCTCCAAAAAACTCACCAAAAACGGGAGTGATTTCAGAAGGGGAATATTTTACTTTTTTTTAATTATTATTTACTGAATTTGCAGCCCACCATGAATGTAAAAAAACTTCTCCATAATCCATTCTGTACTAATGAAAAAAAGAATGAAGATTTACAATAGGAATGCACTTTTTGAGTGGGACAATCTTAGAAAGTGAGGGGGAATAAGTGAAAAAGGGTGCATTGGGTAAAAAAGTTGCAAACCACTGGGTAAAAACGACGATATAAAAAAAAAAGCCAAAACAAAATTTCATCATCATATCCTTTTTTTGGGAAATTTTGGTTAAAAATCTTGTTTTTCTGGCAGTGAGACCTTTGTATTCAAAATTTGTATGTCTTTTTGCAGTGAATTGAACTTTCAGAACGTATAATCATTATACGTTCTGAAAGTTCAAAAAAAAAAAGCTTAAAAAAATAATTTCATTATACTATAGTTATAATGAAATTATTTTTTTAAGCTTTTTTTTTTTTTTTTTTTTTTTTAAATCTTTGTAAAATATCTTTGGTTTTACATCTGTTACCACCATAAATTTTATAAAATTGAGAAATTCTTTTTTGTATCACTTAATGTTTATATTTCTTATAAGGACAAAAATCCTTCAAGAATTAGTTTAAAAGTCAATTTTGGGGGTCAAACAGTTACAGAAAATCTGCTCTGAATCAAATTAAAATGCAATAAAACTAATATTTAATTAGAAAAGATTTTAATTTCTTTTATGAATAAAATATACTATGTAAAAGAAAAAAACAAAACTTCAATGAACTTTTACAAGAATTGTTTTCTTTTTTTTTCCTCTTAATTTGAATTAGAATAATTTATACTTTTAAAATTCTATATTGGTTTGTAGTGGTCAAGAAATACTAATCATAAATGGAAAAGCTTCAATGACCCTCATTATTTAAAAAAAAATTTTTTTTTGTCTGTAAAATATGTCAATTTTTGTAAATACAGATATTCATACACAACATTATCAGAAAACAAGTGCAGTAACTATTTACTATAGTAAATTTAAAGTTAACATTTCCTTAACCATTTTCATAGGTAAAGCCATAAAACCAAAGTATATAAAATTCAATAAAATAAAAATAAAATGCTTAAAATATTTAAAATTTTTAAGATTATTGAGTATTTAAAAAACAAAAATTATAAAAATGGTGTTGACGTATTTGTTGAGTTTTTCTTTTTTAATTATGACCCACTTTCTTAAATTTCTCGAACATCAGGTTCTCAACACATCAAAAAACAATCTGTCTTAAAAAAAAAAAATTTTTCTACAGTACTTAAACTATAAGTATGTAATATTTCTTCCAATTCAGATTAATTAAACTTCAAATCAGCTAACTTTCTCAAATAACCTTTCAAATGTATATTTTATTTTTAAAAGTTTTTTTTTTTTTTTTTTTTTTTTTAATAAATAATTTATACATTGATTTGTCTATATGGACAATTTTATAGATTTTACTGATAAGGAGGGAGAGTGGGGGGGGAAAAAGTTTCTAATTAATTTAAAATCAGTTTAAAATGCACCAAAATACTTTGCTTATTGAGAATATTAAATTAAATTTGGTGGTATCTAATATTTATCTATCCACACTTGAATTTGCATCTAGGGGCAGGTTTCTTCATTAGGTACACGAGGTCACAAAACTGAATGATTTGCTTCATCTGTAATTCATATACTCTTAATTTGAAGGGGATTTTGCAAAAATTCTCAGCCAAACTAAGAATTTTTTTCACTCCCTCTTATATATTAAAAACAATAGAAATTAAGGTATTTTTTTTTTTAATCTCATGTGTACAGAAACTGATTTCAATCCATAAATTTGTGTGCTATGTCTTGAGGAAATATGGCTCTCCACAACTTTTGTCTTTTTGCTATCCCTCCTAATCCCTGTTCTGCTAACCATTTACATAAGTTCATCAGGTTGGCTATCTGCTGCTTTCCTGGCCTCTTTACCTTCAACATGACCCCTGAGTGTTATATTTTCCAATCCTTCTTTCCTCATGTGCCCTAGAAATTTCAGTTATCTCTAACTCTTGGTATAAATCTTCATTTTGTTTCCATTTACCTTAAAACTGTCTTTGCTCACATGTCCTTTCTATGGGATTATTAACATCCTTTTGTAGAACCACATTCTTTTTGCATCTGTGAAAAGATTATCCAGCATTCACTCCCATATAGGAGGACCAATATTGCATAAAAGTTCAGCACTATTTTCTTTGAATCTAATGAAATTTTCTCATTTCTCAATATTTTACCTAACTTTTGGAAGTTTTCTTTTGCTATTCCAATATTAATATCATTAAACAAGTATGGAGGACTAAAAACATTACAGTCTAGAAATTTGTATTGTCTCATCTTTAACACTGCATTATTAATATTACTTCCCTTTCCACTGCATTCTTTTTCTGGGCTCTCAATGGCAGTATCCTTACTGTTAATTTCACTCAATGTTTTCTGTTGCCATAGGAGATGACAACAACTATGAAATTCAAACTATTTTTCAGGGATCAGAGGCAGGATAAACTTTTTGTACAGCAAATGAAGTCACAGTGATAAAAGTTAAATGTTATAAAATAAATTGTCTTTAACCTTATATAATAGTTTAAGAATAGTTTTTTTATTCTATATGATTTTATCAAACTTGTTAAAATAATTATACTTTTTATACTACATTAGAAAAGAAATTCATTAAAAACTAATTAAATACTTTTGAGCTTAGTTTATTGCTTTTTAATTATGATTTTAAGAAAATTTATTAAACGAATGAAACTTTATATTAACATTATCATTTAACTTGTGAAAATTGCAACACTATTTTATGAAAAAACTTATGTCCACCATTTATAAAATGGCTTCTGTTTGCTTTTTTATGGTAGAAAAGTGCAAATTCTATCATAAGTGAGTAAATGATTTTCTTTTGCATTGTCTGAAAATATTTTGGCAACATAAGTAACCTTTTCAATTACTAAGAAAACAATGATATAAAGAGATTAAAAAAAGAAACAAGATTTTGTAATGCAAAAAGCAAAAGAAAATCTCACTAAATCTCACTGTGCCATCTTTAGTGTTAGAAAAATTTACACTATTTACATTCAAACTCGTATCCTCATCTTTGTTATCACATTTCTGCCATTGTGTCCTTTGGACTTCCTCAGGTGTATATTAATCTGGGTAACCTACAAGGAATTATAAACTGAACCCTTTATTTAATCTACAAGGGTAGACTGTTCTTGTTCCACTGCTCAGTCTATCCACTTAGATTAAATAAACGGTTCAGTTCAGAATTTCTTGTAGGTTACCCAAATCAATATACACCTGAGCAAGGCCAAAGAGCATAACAGCCGAAACATTTGCTTATCTATAAATGAAATGTTGGTTTTCTTAATAATGTATTAAAATTTGATTTTCTCTGCAATGCAAAAAAAAAAAAACACTAGAGGAAAAAGAAATGCAAAAAAAAAGTCAAAGGGAAATTGTCCAATTCTTATTTTCATATGTGAAACTCATGTTTGTAAAAAAACAAAACAAAAACAAACATGAATGGACAACAAAAATTGGAAGGGATAAGGAAAAGAATGAATGAGAAGATACAGAAAAAAGGGAAAGTGAAAAACAGAATCAAGAGATGGTGGATAATCTTAGTTATCTAACATCTGGGAGTAAGTCCAGACGTTTATGATTTCATGTATAAAGTGATAAAGATTTAATGCTGAAAAAAAAAAAAAAAAAAAAAAAAAAAAAAGCATCCAACCCTTCTCTTATAAACTATCATTAAACTCATTTAATTAATATATTAAACTGATCTTTTTGATGAGGCCTATTATATAAAGATGTAACTTTTAGAAATTGGGTTCAGGCTCAGAGGTGTACACCTTCACCTCCCTCCCCCCACTTAACATTTAATTCTAAGAGTGAAAGAATCATATCATTGGTGGATTATCTGTTTCTTATTTCACAACATGGTAACTTCCAAAGCAGTCATGATGAGGTAAAGTTTCAAATAGCCATTGTTTCTAATTTTCTTTGATATTTGCAGATTTAACACGTACAAAACTGACTAGAGGAAAAAAAAAAGGCCTTAAAAAAAATTAATTAATTAATAGCTAGATAGAATGAAATAGAGTATTGCATTTAAAGAATTTAATTTAAGGGTTCAGTTCACCCTAATAAGAATATATGAATTAAACATTTACACTAGAAAGTTTTTCATTAAATTTTATGAAAATTACTATTTTATTGTAATTTACTATATAAAAATAACATTTATTTGAAGGGCTTTGATTTCACTTGATTGGATCACTGTCACATTTAAGCTACTTTTAATGAATTTTTTTATTAGTTTTCCAACTTTGAAATAGAAAAAAAATGTCTCAATATTTGAGGTCTTGTTTTTTGTTAACTTTAGACATCTGACAAAAAATGATCCTGCCAGTCATATTAAAATAAGTATTTCTCATGTTTACATTTGAAATAAAGCTTACTTTGGTACAAGGACTATTATTATTACAGACAAATATATATTACACATGCATTGATTTTAGTAGCAGATCTTGTTTCATTTTGATATTAGCTCTCTTAAACTTAACTGTGTGTTGTTAGTTTTTTTTTGGGGGGGGGGGTGTTTTGTTTTTTTAAGTAGATCAGATGAATATAAACCCTTAACTCAAAATAACTTGAAAGAAAAAAAATCAAATTGAATTTAATCTAATATTACTCTTAAAAATTTAATTATTTCAATACTAAATATCTCTGGATGCAAAATTGAAAACTATTGGACAATCAGCTTAATGAACCATATGACTAAACTTATTAGCAGAATTAGATCAGAAATAGGGCAAGATTAATGTGACTTTATTTAAGACATTGGAACAAGAAATGCTTTCTTTATGATCAGAATATCAGAGCAAGCAGAACAAAGACCTTAACCTATGTTTCATAGATTACACAAATGTATTTGATAAGGTACAACACAAAGACCAATTTGAAATACTAGAAAAAAATTGATGTATATAGCATTGATTTGGTTGACCTATTTTTATGGCTTATCAACCTTTTGTGAGTTATTTAAAACAAACATTTTGGATTGTGAGAATAATGATTTTCCCAGACAAGTCCTACTGTTTAACCCATAACTAAGGAGATGGATCCATACCTTTTCCAAGGGTATTTGTGCATAAGTGAATGTAATGAACTCGATTGGAACTTGAACTCTGCTCACTGATTTATCACCCCAAGCCACTATTCATTATATCACATGCACATCTGATTTACATGGGAAAATTATTAAAGTTATCTGTTGCCTCTACTTGGAAGAAACAGTCTGCATGTGGATAGAGAATGAGTTCAGTGAAGATGCAAAAATAGAAATACAACTAAAACAATGATTCATTTTCTAACCATATTTATTACAACTATAGCAAGATGATCCTAAGAAATCAGTTGATTGACTGATTAATATTTTACAATTTATCAACCTTTTGAGTTATTTAAAGCCGAAATATTTTGGATTATAAGAATTCTTTTCCCATGAATGAATATTACATTAACAATTTTTTTTGAGTACAACAATGATTTTTTTTCCAAGATACAAGTTCTATTTAACCCATAGATTGGGGGAGATGGATTCATACCTTTCCCAAGGATATTTGTGCATGTGAATGTAACAAACCTAACTGGTATTCAAACTCAGCTTGCCAATTTTCCATTTGAAAGCATTATCTATTATACCAACCCTAAGAGAACTAGAAAACCTATCAAGATTTGTTATTGGGGGACATAACCTTAATACAGATACATGGATAACACTGTGTTGATGGCAGATTCAGAAAGGAAACTGAAAGAATTTTTACACAAGGTAGTAATAGAAAGCAACAACAAAAGATTAAGTATTAACGACAAAAGAAAATGGTTGTCAGTAAAAAAGACAGCTCAAAATGTCAGATGTTGGAGATGTCAATATCAAGCAAGGTCAGAAATTGAAGTATTTCAATAGTAAAATAACAGACAAAAGAAAATGTAATAAATCCAAATATGCATAGGAATAGCAAAAAATGCCTTTCAGAAACTAAAAGTATTCAGAGGTAAAAAATGCCCTAAGAAACAAAGAAAAGAGTGCTGAACTGCTGTGATATCTTGTATGTCAGCTAATATTTTTTCTTTTCAACTGTTTTAAATGTAAAATAAAAATATCTGAAGACTACCATTAGTCTAGTGACTTTCTTAACTCACAAAGAATGATATAGCTATATAGAATAAATGCAAAGCTGTTTCAAAAGATTCCTGGTGTAATTCAACAAGTCAGTTGATACAATTCCAGATACCTTCAAGATTATTCAAAATCCAACTGACTTCCTCAACTTTCTTGAGCTGCCTAGTGTTCCTTTCCACAGGTTCAACTAAGTTAGGATACCTATCAGACTTTTCAGAAATCTGTCTTCTAAGTTATGTCAAGCAGCTTTTTCCACAGGTCAAAAAGCAACTATCCTGACTTGGGTATTCAAAAAGGACAATGTCTTCATTTTCAGGAGCCCTTGTAATTCCAGCAGACTTGCTAATAGACAATTTTTCAAGATTGCTGATCTCAATCTGACTTTTCCCGATGGCCAGCTCCACTGATTATTCTTGGATCCTCAGACAACTTTTTTTTATTCTAGCACCTTATATAAAAGACTCTTATGTACCTAGAATCACAGTCATACTAAGGAAGTACACCATTTGTTTTGGTTATCAAAATATTCAGTAACAGTTATTTTTTCAGCTGTAACTATTGTAAATGTTTTTTTTCTTTTTTTCTTACTCTTGTGATGCTATATTTGAAGTTATTTTTTCCCCAAGCAATTCTTTGCTAGTTTTAATATGAGGAGCTGAAATGGAAAACACAATAAATGACATTTTCAAAATTTTTGAGTTAAAACTACAAAGGGTTTTGCATTTCATCACTACTACACATCAAAATCATTTTTTACATATTGTGATTTTTTTTTTTTTTTTTTTTGCTTTCAAAAATCTGTTTTGCAGCAAAACATAAGTGCCATATTGGATTTACTGCAAAAGCCAATATATCCAGAATGAATTTAGACAAAGAAAAAAAAACAGCCTTAAAGTTGGGAAAAAGAAAAAACAATGGAGATATTAAGTTTCAACCTCCAATTTTAAATAAAACTAAACATTTCATACTTTTCCAATGAACAAACTATTTACACTAAAAAATAAACATTTAAAGTGTTCTGTGAGATGCAGTACTAAGGATTCACGATTATAAAATGAATACATTTTGTAGACTAAATTCAATTAAAGAGACTATAAGTTACAGTTTAAAGAATTAGTTAAAGTTTATAAAGATTTTTAATAATTAATAACATTACATTTTGAACAATATATGGTAGATAATAATTGTAAAACTCAATTTTGTTTAGACTGAATTCAAAAGTTAAAAAATGATTCACAAAATGCAGTATTTCCACTTTATTCTTTTGTTTTTGATATCAATAATTTAATTTTGACTGCAGAGAGCTATAAAAAATGATACTTATACATTTAAATATTGTTTTCAATTAAGATATCTTTACAAATTCTAGATTTGAAATTTTTGTCTTTTTTCCTCGTCAAATGATGATGTTTAAAAAGGGAAAAAGTGGGTCTTATCCGACCATATTTGAGCTGAGATGTCTTTTTCTGTTTCAAGAAATTGGATTCATCATGTTTTTGTGTTCAAGCTCTTCGTATAAAAACCAACCACATTATTTATACATACAAGAACAGTAATCCATTTTCTTTGGATGTGCAAAAGGTAACAAAAGGACAAGCTGGTTCATAGAATATTTACAGTTGTTAACCCTATGATATTAGTTTTTCTACATTGCAAACTTTGAGGTGATGTTTAATTCAGAATAGCAGATATCTGAGAAATTGTTGTTTCTACAAGTATTTTTAGAAACAACACTACATTCCTTTGTTTTGTCTTCAGGTGATTAAGGACAATAAGTTTGATTTGCTATGGAAAGAAAATTTCATAATTGGTACTGTGACCAATAAGGATGTCAGTTCATCATAAAATCACATTCTCATATTAACAAAATAAACTGGAAGATTTTGTTCTTAAAACCAATATTTATAAACCCTGAAATATTTTTGAAATTTTAACTTCCTCCTTCCAACATTAACATACTTTTTTTTTAATCGCCACGAACCAATTTCTGACAATTAGTTTCATAATTATGCATGAAAATTCAACAATTTTAAAAATAAATCTTCCATTCTATGCTTTGTCCAAGAATTTGGTATTTCAGTGAAGAAATAAAGAAATCTCAAACCTTCATGGTTTTACATTTGCCTGAATTATATCAATTTTTTGACATCCATAATTTCTATAATTAAATTTAATGATTGTTAAAATATTGACAGTAATGCAATTTTAAAGCTAAGATGGTTTATAGTTTTTCTTTAAGTTAAAAAAATCTTCTGATGCCAAATCTCCCACCCTTCTTAGATTGAGGGTCAGATTTAAGATTTTCAAATGATGTATTTGGATATTATTGTTCTTCAATTAAACTGCTGGTAATTTTCTTTTTTTCTTCATTATGACTTTCTAATTAATGATTTTGTATATGAACAAGTTAAAAATTCCTCCATGTTTCTATTTTTCTATTCATATTAAATTTATTTCCTGTTTTCTCTTAAGTGTTTTTGGAAAGAAGATATAACTCTTAAGCATTTAGTCAAATTGTATCACTCACTCAAATTGAATATGATGAGTAGTGGATGAAAAAAAAAAAAAATTAATATTTTTACTAGGAGATTGAAGAGGAAAATAGTTTACCTCAGTTAAAAACTTGCTTTTACAGAAGATAAAGAAGTATATGGTAACAAGCTTTATGGATGGAGAGATTCAAGATCAAGCTTTCAGTCTCCTGTTTTAATTTCCACTGATACAGGCAGGAATTTAAACATTTCTAACTTGAAATATAAACGCATTAAACAACTTTATCCTCTCTTTAAATCTGATTTACTTGGCAAATGATCCAAGTTTTGGGCAATAATACCATTCTCCTCTGATTCTTTCTATTGTCAGAAAATCATGTAGAATTCTGGCTTTTCATTACTTGCACAAGTATTATTTCTCTTTGATTTTTTTTCAGTAAGTCTCCTCAGATATTCTTGGCACTTTTCCAAGTATGTGACAGGTATTTAAAATTACTCCTGAATCTGTAAACTGTCTTCTCTCGAGTATAATTGGGATATATGTATTTTTCAAGAATTGACTGTTTCATGAAAAACGATCACGTCTCATATCTGTTTTAAAATAATAATAATAATAAAAAAAAATAAAAAAACAAAAAAACAATTTTCTTTTTCAATGTATTGTTGTTGGTAGACGTAGAACATTTCATGGCTTAGTCTAAAAAATTGTCTGAGATTTGAATTTTAATTAGTTTGATCTTTATGCATTGTTATTTGCAGTAATCCACAAGTAAATTTTTTTTTCTTCTCAAAGCAATTGTTTTTTTTTTTTGTTTTTTTTTGTTTTTTTTGTTATTTATACAAAGTTTGTTCAGGAATCATCTAGCCATTTTTTTCTAATATCTCAAGCACTTGTTACATGGCTTTGTAACTTAAATCAGGGAGATCCTCACTGCATAACCACACTCTTGAACAAGCTTATGTACCATATACCTGCCATGCTTATGGTCACCAAATGAGCAGATCATTGAAAATTCAATTTTTTTTTTTTTTTTTTTAATATAAGGAAGGTTGATTTAGAAAATATTTAGCCATGTTTTTTTTTTTTTTTTTTTTTTTTTTTTTTTTTTTTAATATCAAGAACCTGTTGCATGGCTTTGTAACAGGTCAACAGATCAGAGGGGACATCACATGCATATGGACCCTCAAGAATGAGCTTAGTGTTCCTGTCATACAAAAAAAAACAAACTTTTCAATGATCTGCTTGGTTGGAGCAGATCATTGAAAAGTTTTTTTTTTGGGGGGGGGGGGTTCCCCAAGAATTGACTGCTTCATGAATAAGGATCACTTCTCATGTCACTTTTTTATTTTTTTTTTAAATGTTTGTCTTTAATTATAATTTTCTATCATTGAATGTAACAATGCTGTAGCACCGTTTTTTGTTTAGCATTTAAAATATAAAATTGTCTGAGATTTGATTTTTTTTTTTTTTTTTTTTTTTTTTATTATTATTATTATTATTATTATTTACTAGTGTTAGTTCTTTACACATTTTTATTAGCTGTCATCCACCAGTGAATTTATTTCTCAAAACAATTATTATTGTTTCTTTTTTAGTTCATACAAGGTCTGTGCAGAAAGTATCCACCTATTCTGAATATCTGGAGAACCAGTTGTGTGGCCTTGATATAATGTGGAAACTTATCAGAGGGAACCTTACTGCACGTGCTTGAATAGACACTCTTCCATGAAGTTACTCAGTTGGTAGTCTGAGAGCACTGACTGAGCTTATTTACTGTGTGACCTTTGTATTCACAATGACTGAGCGAATAGATCAGCGAATATGCATCAAGTTTTGCATGAAACTTGGACATTCATCTGCAGAAACTATTCGAATGATTAAGAAGGCTTTCAAGGATGAGGCAATGAGTGACGCCCAAATCAAATTTTGGTATCGACGCTTCAAACTTGGGCAGAAATCTGTTGAAAGTGATCCACGTTCTGGAAGGCCTTCAACGAGCAGAACACCTGAAAATATCGAACGTGTACAGGTTGCAATCAAAAGAAATCAGCGATTGACTGTGCGAGAATTAGCAGAAGATCTGGCAATTCCACGGACTATTGTTTCAGAAATTTTGACAGATGATCTTTGCCTGAAACGTGTAGGGTCGAAATTTGTTCCACGGACAGTGTCACAAGAGCAGAAAGAATGACAAACATGAAATTAAATAAGTAGCTTCTGTCATTATTTAAGACTGTCTTATTTTTTTTCTTTCCAGCACATATAGGGAAAATATATTTTTTATAAGCTTAATTTATATATAGTGTAAATCTTGATTGACCTAAAAACATTTCTGTAAATTTTTCTTTAAATTATTACTATTTAGTTCATTATAATACAAACTTGTTTTTTCTTTTTACTGGTTTAATACAAATGAAAATCATGAATTTTTCAGTATCATTATCCAGATAGACATTTGGAGAACAGGATTTACAGGTAATTATTACATCATGGGGAAAAATATGTTTAGGAGAACTTTCCACATTTTTGCAGGCCCTCTGGAGGCCAGCAAGGTTTGAACTGGAGAACTAAGCTTTCTTTTACTGATGGATGAAGTCTAGCAAATGCAGGAAGCTGTGGTAATACTTTTCTGTTGTTGCTCTGCAAATTGCTTTATAAAGGAAGGTTGTCTGATAAACCTTGTCTTGCCATTTGTGTTAGCAATCTCTTATCTATTGGCAGTATTTAATCCAACAGGAGACAAGAATCATTTTAAAGTAGTCTTGTTTCTTTAATGAATCCCCTTTCTCCACTCACCTGAACAGGATGGTCTTTGGAAGACTACTGTTTTCTTGCCTTGATGCAAGACACTTGTGGCCATGACTGATTTGAGAAGCTCAGTGTTAATGATGAATTCACTTCAGTCGTGATTATAGTGCCTGGGTATACCAAGATGGTGCTGGTATAGGACCCAGGATACAGTCCCATGTAGAAATGCAGGCAGCAGAATGACTTTGTAAACATTTTTTGTATCTTTCCTGAGATTGTTTTTGCAGTTTACTAAAAGCTTAGTTTGCCGTAACCAATTTTCTGTCTGTCCAGTCCAGTGTAGGAGGATATGACAGATATAAGCTATCTAGAGTCCTGTACCATTTTCAATCATTTTATGGTCTTTGCAAAACAAGATGTTGCCTGCTGGATCACTACATCTGAGTATGTAACTAGTACCATGTCATCTGCAAGCAGGAGTTCTGACCAGGTGCATTGTGGTCTTGGTGGTGTTTCAGGTTGAAAAATTGCTGTTTTTACATGTGCAGATATACACGACCTTGTCATGCTTTTCCTCTGTAGCCTTTTCAGACAGCATTATCAAAAATCAAGTCAGAACCAGGACACAACCTTGATGCCATTTGCAGTAGAAAGAAGATTCCTGACACAATGTTTCCTCAATTATCTAGGGACTGGACTTGCTTATAACCATCAAAGACCTTTGTCACTTAACAAAGATGAAATACAGCCATTTTTTTTATTTATTTTTTTTTGTACATGACATTTTTCTTGGGTCTGTTTTAAGACCTTGTCATTACTGCTTTAATTAACTATAAAGCCAATTGACTCCCAGAAGAGTGACCTTCAACAATATGATTTACTGATATACAAACAGTATGACTTAATTTAGCTTTGGCTAAATAGGGACAAGCATGATACAGAGGACATCTTGAAAATTCTGGCTTTTACCAGAGTCTGAACATTGAATTTTAACACTGTTGGGAAACATCACCATTTCAGCAACAAAAAAGGGTCATATAGATGTTAATTTGGTTTCATCACAAGATCTGCCTTTTTCAATTCTGTTTTTCTTTGGTAAACGAAAGAAGAAAAAAAAAATTCTCACAAAATTGCTAAACCTTTGTTTCATTAGTAACACGTTTATTTTTAGGTTAATTCTCTGACTTTCAGCAACAGCTAAAATGTATATCACATTTACATCAAAGAGAAGATACAGACATAATGAAGATGTTGACATTCCACACTACAAATATAAGATTAGGAAACAAAACCTCTGTCAATACTGAAAAGAGCTATAACAGCTGCTGGACTTGCAAAATCAATTTTATTGAAAAATTGTTTTGATGGAAATATTTTATAAATTTCAACTGAAAACAGCACTGACTGTTCGTTCAATGAATGCCAAATGTTTTATGAGGAAACAGCTAATATTACCATTCGAAGTAGATTTCTTTTTCCTCTTCACTGAACTTTTGAGCACTAAAACTGGTTGAACAGAAAAAAGGTATTAAATCAAAAAAGATAAATGACCAACAACGTAAATACCAACACTTCCAAAGTGAGATGAAATCATTTTTGTTGTGCAAGCAACTTGAACCATGCCATTTTTTTCTCCCTTTTGTTCTGAGAATAAAATCATATTGGGGAATTCCTTTGTTGGTATTTCATTTTTATTACTTAGAATACAAAAGAGAGGATGACATTATCATGGAAATATCATCTCCATATTATAAATTGTTTTTTTTGTTTTTTTTAAGTCAATTTAATACAGGTTTCCAGTCTTGTAAGTTTTGGCACAATAAATGAATGCAATATTGAATTGAAAAATCTTATTTTTAGCATTTTAATGTGAAGTTTCCAAACTTTTGGAAGGAAATGTGAATTAAATTTTCTATTAGGATTGATGCTAATGTATAAAAGTATATTACATTCTGAGATTTGGGTTAAATTACCATTAATCTTCTCTTTATTTACTGGATTTATTCTTTGTGCATGCACATTATTAAGCTATTTTTATATATATATATATATATATATATATAAAATCAGTAAAAGTTTGTCATTTACCTTATTGATGTTACCTTTAACATCCTGACTCCAGAGTCTCCCAAATGGACTTGTTCATCCACTCTTCAGTAGGTATCAACAATTTACTGTTTATATTTTTCGATTTTTTTTTTGGTAAGTTTTTTTTTTTTTTTTTTATATTGTTTGTATTAGTGTGTGCATTTTTATGTGTGCGGCCATGTGCCCACTTGCAGAGATGTGCATATGTGTAGGGTGTCATGAACATTTTTTTTGTTGTTGTTTTTTCACTTTACATTCACTCTTTAGCCTTTTCTCTTTTTTTCCTCTTTTCTTTTGGCAGTTGCTAGTTGTAGCAAATTATTACAGTCTCTCGACATGCCACTGTTTTTAATTTTTGAGAGTTCTATTTTTTTTTTTTTTTTTTTTTTACTTAGGAAAGTTATATTTCGTTTTTTACATAAATAATTGATATTAATGCGTAAATGATATAAGTCCTTAAATGACCCATGTCCCTTGTGTCTACATGAAAAGCTACATATTAAGTTTCCTAAAAAATAATAAGTTTCATTAAAAATAATAATAAAAAAAGAAAGCTATTGTTAGAGATAGACATATCTCTCATTTTTTTGTAACTTAAATGTATATTCTTAACTGTAAATATGAGATCGTGTCTTAATATGACAGTTCCCAGAGACATGTATGAATACCCCCCTCCAACATCTAACCTATATTTTTAACTTTTCTGCGTTAGCTGTGAACTGTTTTTTGATTAGTCAAAAGAGAGATACCCATAAGATTTTAAAATCTGGCTCCCCCTCCTACTTAACTCTTTAATAAGCAAACGTATTGTTTTCAGTTTTCAAAAGTAAATTATTTTCATCAAAAGTTACTGAACATTGCCTGATGACGGAATAAAAAAAATTTAAGTCCCGAAACACAAAAATTTTCGTGTCGTAATGTAAAATATTTTTAAATAAAAATATTCTCTACGTTGTATTGAGCACTTTTTTAAAAAAGTAAATGCTAAACAACTGTGGATTCTAATTCTGTTTGTAGTTATTCTTTCTTCATTTGGAGATATAATTCTGTTTATACGGTATTTTTATACATACAGTTATTTAAGTAAATGCTCGGTAAACAGTAATTACATTTATCGGCCTGAATGTCCGGGAAATTTCGTATAAAAAATGTGTCATTTGGTCTGACATGCTATATACCATTTAGCTACAAAGAAAGTGTCTGGTTATCAAAGTCAAATTACTGTTTTTAAACAAATTTCCCACGATCTTTATCGAACGATCATATCTACTCGAAGCGTATCTTAGTAAACAAATGACAACATATATTATGAAATGGACAATTATTTTAATATATTTTGTTTATACTTTTATTTCTACGAAATTTCTCAGGCCGGTAAACAGCATTTACTTAAAATTGTATTTATAAACTTAAACTTAAAATTGTATTTATAAAAAATAACGTATGAACGATTTTATAGATAATCAGGAAAGAAATTATTTTAAATTCGGTTTGAAATACAAAGTATTTTGCTTATTGGAAATATTAAATTTAATCTATTAGCTTAAAATTAAAAAAACAAAAGCTTCAAGTTTGTTTTTTTGTTGTTTTTTTTTTTTTAACCTTAAATATCGCCCCCCCCCCTTTTCTTTTCGACGGGTACCTAAATAAGAGAAAGAAAGGCATAATAAATTGATGTAAGAGTAATTGATGTAGGTAAAATTGCAGATAAGGACCCAGAAACCAATTTAAGAAAGAAGCACAATTTCTGGTGAATATTCCAAAAATGTCATTAAAAATTTGCGGAAACCTACCGTTTAGGAGATATCGACAATCTTAGTTGGGTTTTTTGTGTCTCGACTACAGCCCGCCTGACATTTGGTCTTTACTCTTTCCTCTTAATAATAACAAACATTTTGACTTTAAAACTTTGTTTTTATTAATATTCTAAAAATAGTATTAAAAATATGCGGAAATCTACCGCAATCTTACCTGGGTCCCGGGGACAGCACGGCCACCTTTACGGGACTAGATTACTGCGCAAAAGTTTACCCATTTATTTACTGAATAATTAAAAAAAGAAAAAAAGCATCCGAGCACTTTCACAGATTTCTGGCTGAGGCAGCCAAGCTATACACGGGACTCAAATAAGATTGTCAATGCCCTCCTAAAAGGTACTTTCTGCTCTTTTTAATGTTGTTTTGGGGAATATTCAAGGTTTTGTTTTTTGTTTTTATACAAACACACACCAGAAATCATTTTTTTTAAAAATTGGTTTCTGTCATAATTTGCAATTTAACCTTCGTTTCTTTCTGTTGTCCAAAATCGGAATTTTCCGCCCGTAAGAAAAAAAAAAATCATTTTACATTTTGAATTCAATATTTTTCATTTATTACTTTGTAACAACTTTCAAAATTTTTTTCAGTCTTTAATTCTTGAAGTATTTTTATTTCTTTTTCACTCTCCCCCGCACCCAAATGACCTGGTCTTCCATGTCTGTTTACATTTAAAATAAATATTAGGATGGTGCAAAAATAATGACGTAATAATGTCGTTTTTTGATGTATTTTTAAGGTCAAAAAACGACATTATTACGTCATTATTTTTGCACCAACCTAATAGATAAAAAACACCCGCAAAACCCTTACGTCGACGCCCTCTTTTGAAGTTCCTTTTTCAATAACCATTTTTATTCAAATTGTTGTCATAGATGTTAATTGTTACTGAATAATTATTAGGATGCTATTATTATCTAATTTCTCCCACCACCACTTATGGATGATATCATATCTTATCATTGTTTCTCTCCCCCATACGTTTTTTCTATGATGACGTTCTTGTATTTCTTCAAACACCTTTTTTTTTTCTTCTTAGTATATGAATATAATAAGACCACCGCCTCTAAATCAGAAAACATTACATACGCTATGCTTTCGCTTTCCGGTGATAATTTTTTCTTTTGTTCGACTTTCTTTTAGTTTTAAGCTTAAAAGGAAAATATATTTTTTCCCATTCCTCACCCAATCCATATGTGGATGCAGATACATAAGAGAAGGAAATTCAGAATCATGCGATCATAATTAGGAAGTTAAGAAATAAATGACAGAAATCGATTAATAAAATTATGTATCGAACAGAAGAAAACTGCAACAGTTGAGCCAACATCGCAAGCATTTTATTTTGCGCACTGTACAACCGCCTTCGTCTAATTACGTTCCCATGAAGACACAAAAAAAAAAACCTCACTCAAAAAAGACTATTATTCTGATCAAGGATTTATTCTTCCAGGGAAATTTTTTTTTAATCTATTGTATAAAATAATGATTTTGATTCGGTTAATTCTTTGTTAATCGGTGATAATTTTTAAATAATATCACATGTTGGGTTTAATATCACGTCGTGAACAGCAGTTTATGGCGTTTTTTTTTGTTTTTTTTTTGTTTTTTTTTTATGGCAGAAAGGACTGACGAAAAATGCTCACGTGTTATTAATCGCTTTGCTATTTCTGAAATGTATCATAGCGATTCATTTCGCGTGGAAAACGTCACGTGCGTTTTATACTTTTATTTATACTTTGTGCTGAGAGAGGGGAATGAATTTGCTTGCGTATTCATATCACCATGACAGCTGGCTGCCCCAGGCAGGACGAATAACACGTGTGTCTTGACACCAATAAGCTTACTGACTGAATGGGTCACTGACCACTTTCGTCACTGTATGAAGGGACATCACTAAGCTGGCGTCACGTGACTATCTCGACCAAAAGTAGATAATCGCCTTTTGTATCCCGACAACTTGGAACTACAGGCAGGTGAATAAGTGTTGCAAAGATATACCAGTGATAGTCTGAAGGTGAAAAAAGTCTGGAGAATATGGAAAAACATTTGCTACGTTGGATTTGCAACTTGGGGACTTGGCGTCGTCATGCAAAGAAAATAAAATCACCGCTCGTTTACTCGCTCAAGAAAAATACTTTAAACTTCTTGTTCCAAGCCACAATTTAAACAAGCTAACTGATCAGTGTTACGCAGTTTGTTCAGATTCCAGTAATTCTTCATAACAAATTCCCTTTGAATCCTAGGAATGTCGGACTTTTAATGAGTATTATTAAAAATATATATAAAAAGCAGCTCTAACTGGGTTTTATTTGAAAGTGATGTTTCCTGAATCAATAAACCCGCGAAAACTGATACAGTTGTGGAATATTGATCTAAAATTTTCAATGAATAATATTAGCTCAATAGCGAAGCATTGTGTTAATCCTGTGACCTGTACGGGACACCATGCGTACTGAAGCCACAGTAGAAGTGGTGTTTCTTTGGCAAGATAGCCTGACGGAGCCCAACCCTCTCAAGGCCGGTTTTGAATTCAGAGTTTTTCCTACTCCTAGACTGGTTGCCTTCCAAGGCTATAAAACTAGGTCTATCCTGCTATTAGGTTGGTGCAAAAATAATGACGTAATAATGTCGTTTTTAACGTCAAAAAACGACATTACGTCATTATTTTTGCACCAACCTAATATTTACCCTGGGAGGGGGTGGGAAGAGGCTTCATAACTTTCCAAAGGGTATTATCACGTAAATGAATGTAATAGGTTCGACTGGAATTCGAACTCGACTCTCCGATTAACTGCGTTACGAGAAAATAAATTTTGTTGAAAAATATAGATAGACTTTCTTTTTTAACCTTTCTATTGCCTGCGTCTATGCGTATAATTCGTTGTGTACCGCGCGTATATTAGTAATCCTTTTAGTATACAAGTAAAAAAATATCTATATTGAACATGTAGCTCTAAATATCTACTATTATTTTCTTCCCTCACGGGTTCTGCCATCAAAGGTATAAATACCTAATAACATTTACTCTTTTGCGAGATATTTCTGGGATCTTATGTTGGTTGTATTGTTTAGCGGGATATCAACCTTTATGGGGTATTTAATATCAAAATTTAAATATTTTGTACGCATTTTTTTTTTTTTTTTTTTGAAGTAACGGATTTAGTGATACACGTCTTAATAATTAACCCATAGCTGGAGGAAGAAGAGGTAGATTCATGCCTTTGACAAGAGTATTTGCGCGTAAGTGAACATAACGAACTTAACTGGATTTAATTACACCATCCACACATCCAAGCTTACAGCACTGGTATTCCCAAGCGGTCACCCATTGAGTTACTGACCAGGCTGGACGTTGCTTGCCTTCGGTGATCGTCCGGGGAACCGGCGTTTCAATATGATAGGGCCGTAAGCTATCTTAACTATGATAATCTTAGCCCAAAAGAGACTTTCTTGACGGCAGCTCTAAATTGTGCTAAAATAGCATTTCTTGATTTCTGTAGTTACTATCAGCAGGACTGGTGCAAATGTTTCATGTCCCTTCAAATCTATGATACGCCCCCCCCCCATTCTATGATACCGACTCCGCACTACTACATTTCAATTTTCATAAAGGTAGTATTCAAATAAAATACAAGTTTTATTGTAACGTAATTATGTACAATAATGGATCATATGCAACAGAGGTGAACAATTAAACTAGAAAAATTGAAAATACAGGGTGACCCCCACCAAAAAACGGGAACATTTTAACAATCCAATAAAACCAAGAGTGATGGCAGAAAAATATTTTATTCACAGTAATTGAAACCTTAAAACATGCCATTTAAGAAACAATGATGGAATTTTCATTTTTTAAAAATGACGTCCTGTAGATGGCGTCCTCCTGTACGAATGCATTCTTGAAATCTGCTGTTGAGATTCCTCATTGACTGCTGCAACATCTCAGCTGGGATACTGTGAATTTCATCTTGAATTCTAAATGGCGAAATGTTTACTGTCTCACAGTGTTGCCACTTGCTCATGTCTGGCAATACGCACTTCAAAATTTCCCATTTTTTGGGTCACCCTGTATATACAATGATTATTCCAATATAATTGGCACAAGATCAAAGTGGAAGTCGGGTGAGACTGGTCAACACTGACTATCCTAAACCTAGCGAATCTGATTCGAGACCCATTCAGCCAAAAAATTTAATCAAGAACTTTTCCATCACCATTCGATCCAACATATACCACAATACCGCATATTCACAGGGACCCAACTAAAATACACGACAAAAATTTGATAATCTACAAATTGTCTTTTTTTACTTTTTTGCAAAAATATATAAAAACATATGACATGAAATGAGAGGAGGAATGTACAACATTCAAAATAAAATAAATAAAATGTTAGTAGAATGCGGCTACCCCACAGAAAAATAAGACTGGCCACTCTATTCTGTCGCTAAGCAGAATCAAGCGGCTCACTCGTTAGAAACAAGGGAGGGATAAAATAAATTACGGAACGGGAAAGTCAAACGCTGATAGTCAAGATAAAAAAGGAGACCAAAACTGGAGAAGTTGGGAATCATGACCTGGGTCATAAAGAGACAGCCAGGAACAATAATTATTCACATTAACTAGGTAAATGAAAGAGTCTAGCTTAACCAAGGGAGGGGTCAGTCAGGGAACTGTCCCGTTGTGTCTAAAGGAGACACAAAAAGAAAATCAAAGCTGGCCCCGTTCACGCGAACCAGCCTCGCGACTTTCACTCACCTTTGTTATCAGCAGATTTCAGTTTCGCTGAAATCTGCTGATAAAAGCTATCAGTTCCGGTCTTCATCAACCAAATCCTGATGAGAATAACGTTCGTATCGTAAGATTGCATCCATCCGCATCATCCACAGCACTATGCTTGCCACGGCTAGCAGCGTCAGAACCACCACCCGTTTCATCCCAGAACAACGGGGGCGACACATTATCGCACGCATATGCGAAATCGATGGACACAAGCTGTCAACTCGCCGAAGACAGTAGTAGAATGCGCGCACAGCCGTTTCTTCTAATCCAAGGTCACATCGATGACAATCAGGCGTATCCATCCAGCCTGCTCTGAAAGCCACGTCATTGAGCGATATCGCGCTCCGGATCAATCGCTAGGTAAGGGAAGACTCAATATCGCTGAAGGTCATTCACTGCTGGCGGCCAGGATCAGAAAGAGCGCAACTTGGTCATGGACTAGCCGAGCCCCTACAAAGTGGGTTCTGATACAAAGCCCTTTTGGGTCATTAAAAGGTCACTGGATCGAGGATTAGCACGCTTGGCCTTACGACATTCAATGAAGAATTTGGACGGATTCCGGGTTTTACGACGATTCAGAAATGAGAGGAGTGATGGTAAGGCTAGGGAAGGCGTCCGTAAGACTCCTCGCCAAGAGCGAATTTTCAGTCAACAATAGATACAATGTATCTAAATAAAAATTTAAGACTCGTCGTAATAAATCATTAAATAAACCAACAATGTTTTGGGGCGATTTTTGACATCAACTTTAATTTTTTCTTGTTAAAAAGTGGAGTCATTCTAAACACTATGGATAAAAAAAATTATAAATTTTATATATATAGTGTTTTTTTCTTGACTTAGCATGGACAAAACATTCAGATTTGGACGAAAAAATAAAGAATTTTCTTCTTCCTTTAATAGTCAGTTGTGTTTAGTTTAATTTGTAATGTATATAAATCTAGTTAATGAGCAAATGTTGATGATAGTCATAAAGCACTGCCCGGAGACCCCAATCAGACTAA
>OZ010582.1:120579448-120591948 GCA_963932145.1 Acanthosepion lycidas
TGGCCTTCTTCAGGTGGTTCGAATGTCGAACTTAACCCTTTATTTCGCTCACTGGGGTAGGCTGTTCTAGTTCCACGTGCCTTGTTTAATGGATGTCAGTTATCTTCTGTTAATTCCCCTCTAAAAAAATCTCCTGAGCTGACGAAGCATAGAAATGAATACAATATGGGAACCAGTAATAAGGAGTACCAGTGAAAAGCGATAATAGCAACAAAAATTGCAATATGAACACTGGTAAAAATGGTTGCTGAAAACATTAGGTTTATAATACCCAGGAATTCATACACAGATGTCCTGAAGGACACATGGCACAGTGGATAAAGGCGTTAGTTAGATCCAGTGACAGGACTCAAAGAGTGTGAGTTCGGTAGAGAACTTTAAGAGGGTAATTAACAGGAGATAACATCCATTAAAACATGGCACGTGGAACTAGAACAGTCTACCCCAGTGAGCGAAATAAAGGGTTCCAACCACATGAAGAAGGCCGGAGCGTACAACGGCCGAAACGTTGTGATAAACATGCCGACAAAGATGAGGACAATAGTCCGAATAATGTAAAGAGAGTACTTGACATCATAGTTATCTAACTTCTGATGACTTGTCCTTTCAAAAGGCACTTTAACGGATGTTTTATGAACCCTAGTTTAATAAAAGCGTTTCCTTTCATTTTACGCACAGTTAACAGAAATCTATAATTACAGACTTACAGAAGGTAGATTATTATACTAAACTATGCTAATAATTTTTATAATAACCAACCTTTCCATATTCCATAAATATCGTGGTTTATCGAAAGTTATATATAACGCTTATGTAAGGCTCTGAATATATTATTTTTTTCGATAATCTTAGCTCTTCTAAAGGGTGGGGGGAGAATGAAATAAAGGCAAGAAAATCTTTATCAGACGACCATGAGATTCTTGAACTGAGGCAATTAACATCCGCTGGATTTAAAAGTTAGCCCAGTTCAAAAAATACTATTCAATATCAAACACTGTCGATGGTTGCAATATGCAACAGTAGCCGAAAATTTTTTAATTTTCCCTTACATTTCAACTAAATAAAGAACATAAAAATGCAACAATATCTTTGACATTACTTATATATATGAGAGAGAGAGAGAGAGAGAGGGAGGTGTCAGAGATTGTCATTAAGTCTGTACATGAAGTATCGTATCACTCATACGACAACCTCATTCAATAATCCTCTTCCTTGAGTGTGTCTGGCTCGTGTTTTGGGTAAATATTAGTAAAAAGTAGAACTGAAGAAGAAACATTTTTAAATCGTCTCCCTTTACTATCTGTGGCGTGTCTAGTGTTGCTGTTCACCAATATGAATTAATAATTAGCGCTTTCAGTAGCAGCAGGAGTTTAGCTGGTTTGATATTCGTATTGAACATGATATTTAAGGCCGTGCTCCTCCACTGGACACATATGCATGCAAATCGTCCTGTCTCCAATATATTCGGTTAATCTATGCAGACACATTGATTTCAATTGATGTCCGAATTTACCATAATTTGCCCAGGATGTGAATTGTGTGTGTATTTGTATGAGTATACACGATAGGACAGGTGGAAGTTACTAGCAAAAAATCATACTTCCAGAAAATCAAAGTTTTTGATTGATTTGTTTTTTTGTTTGGTTGTTGTTTGTTTTTTAATAGTTTATTAAGCCCTAGTGGGTTATTTAAAGCCAAAAAATATTTCGGATTGAAATAAGAATAACAATAAGCAAAAAATCTTAGTTTTAGCCGACGCGTTTCGTCTTCCGTCTTTATCAAGGCAAAGTTGAAGCGAAATGTTTTTGTTTTCATAGTTACATCAAATCCCAAATTTAAAAAGAGCGAGATGCTTTTTTGTAAGCCTCTTTCTGGCTAATGTTAACTTCCTTTATACAAAGAGTTTTTTTTCCATGTCGACAATATAATAAAATTCCCAGAACAATAAAGGAAGTTAACATTAGCCAGAAAGAGGCTTACACAAAAGCATCTCTCTCTTTTTAAATTTGGGATTTGATGTAACTATGCAAACAAAAACATTTCTCTTTCATTTTTGTCTTGATAAAGTCGGAAGACGAAGAATGTCGTTAAAAACTAAGATTTTTCCTATTGTCATTCTTATACCAATTTGTCTTATCCACAGAATTGTTCTGGAGAATTTTACTTATATATATATATATATATATATATATATATATATATATATATATATATATATATATATATATATATAAGCAATAGGAAGAAATTTTCGTTTTTGCAAAATTGAAGCGAAATGTTTTTGTTTTCATAGTTATATTAAATCCAAAATTTAAAAAAAGAGCGACGAAAAACATTTCGCTTCAATTTTGCCTTGATAAAGTCGGAAGATGAAACGCGTCGGTAAAAACTAAGATTTTTTCCTATTGTCATTCTGAGACCAATCTGTCTTATACACAGACTTGTTCTGGGATTTTTACTACATTTTGGATTGTAATTTTTTTTTTGTTACTAGTGAATGTTGCATTAACAACTTTTTGGCAATAACCTTTTTTTTTTTAAAGGAGAAGTCATACTATTTAACTCATAGGTAAGGGGAGAAACGATGGATTCATACCTTTCCCAAGAGTATTTGAACGTAAGTGAATATAACAAACTCAACAGGAATTTGAACCCGGCTCTCCGATTTCTCATTCCGTGCCGTTATCCATTACATCACCCGCACACACAAGCTTACTCTAAATTACTTAACATTAATGAATTCATAGAGAAATTAAAGTATGAAGGTTAGACGCTTCAAAAATAGATAAAAATAGATTATCTAATTGAATACACCTTAAGTATACGAGGGACAGTTTTATGGAACCTCTAGGTAAAAGTAAAATATATTAGGTTGGTGCAAAAACAATGACGTAATAATGTCGTTTTTTGACGTATTTTTTAACGTCAAAAAACGACATTATTACGTCATTATTTTTGCACCAACCTAATATTTAAAAAGAGAGGGAGAGATGGAGAGAGATAAAGAAAAAGGTGATGCAAGAAATCGGTTACATAATTAAAATAATAATTAAATAAAAACGGGCAATGTTTAACCTTCGTACCTACAAAAAACAAAACACCCCCCCCCAAAAAAAAAGTGTATCAAAAAGACGGTTTTTCTTTTGACACCGGTATTATTTTAACTACCTTCACTCTTTGGCAACATTTGTTTTAAAAACCGAGCATTAGAATTTTAATAAAACTTAAAGATATAAAAGTGAATTTATACATTTCATTTGTTCTTGAGAATTTTCAACAAAAATATTAAAAACTACTAGATTGTTTATTGGAATAGTTGGCAAAATATTGGCTAAATACCAATCGATTTGTACTTTATAAACTGATAAATCATAAGAATTTCATTGTTCACATATTTTTATAATTTAGTAAATGTTTATAAATTTCTGAATTAAAAATTGTCATACTTATTTCTTTATAAATTGGTAAATAAAAAATATTGCATTAATTTTAATAAAATTGTTTTAGTTTTTAGAATATTGTAAATGATATAAGGAACAAATAGGAAAAAGTTTATCGAATTCTAATTCGTATTTGGCCTCAATTCAATGTTGTAAACATAAAATTATTCTTGTAAATAAACAATCTAATAAAATAGTGTTTAATATTTTTGTTGTCAATTCTCAAGAACGAAGAAACTGTATAAATTCATTTTCATCTTATGTTAGAATTTATTAAAATTTTAATCCTCACTTTTTAAAACAGACATTGCCGAGGAGTGAAGTTAGTTAAAATAAGTGATATCAAGAGAAAACAGCTATTTTAATACACCATTTATTTATTTATTCTTTTGTCGGGCGCGAAAGTTAAAAATTGCCGAAAAACGTTAATTTACAGGAAATATGATTTCAAAAACTTAAAATTAATGTGTTGCTACCATATATATATATATATATATATATATATATATATATATATATATATATATATATATATATATATATATACTAGCATATATGCAATTAGTATATTTACGTACAGGTGCCGAAAGTAATCCCGAAAAAAGTGAATTATGATTATAAACTTTCATTTTATGATGTTCCATTTATGTGATTAATTGAAACTCGTTGGGTTAAGCGCATTAACCTCTTAACTGCTGTTGTTCCCAGGTTTACCCTGACCCGGGTGGTAGCATCTGTTAGGGTCCAAGCTATGGGCATGTAGTAAAAACTCAAACAATAATTGATAGTACTTTTTATAATAAAATGACCAAGGATACATTTTTATAATAAAATGACAATGTAATACTAAAAAATATAAAAATACATTTTTATAGTAAAATTACTTACAATACTTTTCATCATCTACAAAATATATATCTAAAAAAATATACCTTTACTCTGAAATTATAAAATTATGTACAAAATAACTAATTGAAACCTTAAAATTACGTAAAAAATATTTAGATTTCCGTATTAACCCATAGAGGTTGATATGGAGTCAAACAAAATCAACCAACCAACATGAAAGATTGTATCCTACAATTTCTTAAAGAAATCAAACTGTATTCCAAAATATAACTTCAACAAAACTACAACATATCACTGCCTCTAGTAATCATGTCCACACAAACATGTATATGCACAAAAGCTGAGTATCATCTACCATGTATTCAACTGTGAAAGTAGAATAACATATATCATATTTTTATTTCTTCAAAGTTCCCGAGAAAGGTAAATTTTTGCATTAAATCACCCATGAAGGAGTTAAACAAAGTAATCAATAAAACATAAATAGTGTAATTGGATGTGCGTTTAGCGTAACAGTTATTGACACTGAGAGTCAAATCCAAGGTCAAATTCGAGTGTAATCTTTTACGTTCACAGACACACTGATGCCCTTGTAAAAGGCAAGAATTCATCTCTTTTTTTTCTGTGGCTGAAGGGCAGACTAATTTTGGGTAGCACGAACCAACAAGACATTCTGGCCTTGTTCAAACTATTGATCACGCCGGATTATGCGTTCTATCTCAAAAACTGTAATTAACATCTTCTCAACATAGTTGGAGTATAAACTACAGGTGGGCTCTGTGTGCGTTGGCTCAAATATAAATGTGACTGAGCAGGCATCTATAACAAGGACTGGCTAACTGCCCTAACAAATAAGTGTACTCGGAAACGAGTAGCCGGCTATTATTATTATTATATTTACTACTACCACTACTACTACTTGTTTGGCACGGACAGAGTATTGACCATGGAGACGGTTTATTTTGCTATCCTTTCTGCATTTGTTTCATTGCTTTATTTTTAGATTCTCTACCAGTGCAGTAAAAGTGGAGTATGGCTTTGTACTTCATCCATTTGAAATTTCCTTTTGAATTTGTTGGCTTCCTTTATTACTGATGAAGTTTCTTATTTCTTTCATGTTCTTTGGCACAGGTCATCATCCAGTCTTCTGTAGTTTCTACGTACCTTTTGAAAACCGATTATTGTCCTTTCGTAAGACAGTTTTTGTGTCTCCTTCGGATCCGGAGACATACATCAACATTGACCTTAGGATGATGCATAATGTGGCAAGTGAGAAGTTTTCTCGTTTTGAAATTCTTTATACTTAATGTCAACTATGGATGTTGAAACTGTATTGCACCACAGGGGCAACCAAATTATTTATGGCTGATATTCTCTTTTGTAAATTCAATTCTGTATTTAACACCAGACGCACACTTCTGTAGTATTCTTTTCTTGCTTTCGCTTTCATTTGGGTATGCTGTATTCAATCTCCTTCGCTGACTTTTAAGTATAGGCTTCTTCTTGCTCCAGTTCCCTATTATTATTATTATTATTATTATTATTATTAACAACAACAACACTAGCGATTGTGATCTTTACTAATTCATCTTCACGAAGATAAATTTCAGTAAATATCGTCCCGATTTACAGACGGGATAATTGCATTTTATCCACTGTTGCTAGTGATCGATGTTCGATCTCAGGAAAATGCCAGAAATTTTGTAATCAACTTAACTGTTGTAAAATGGTAGTATTCAACTAGATGTAAGCTCTTGATATTTAGTTGGTTTTCTATACTCCAAAACCAACTGGAGAAGTGGTCGATAGAAGATGAGGTTGCGTCAATCGAGATGGAGGTCTTTTTTTCTTTTTTTTTTTTACTCGAACAACCGAAGATGCCAGTAGGCAAAATCCCAATTACCTCTGCCACAAGGCCGGTCAACAGAAATGTCCTCCTTCACTCTGCTCTAAAATAGTTTTTTCTTTCCCCTTCAATAAATCAATGCTAGCAAACTTCTATCTGGGTGACATTTTTAACCTTTTTATTTATTTTCAATATTCCCTCAAACTGTACAATGACGGTGCTAAACCAGCGAATATTGAATATCTAACTTACGTAAAAGAAGCACAAAAAGGACTGTATACACACACACACACACACGTTCCTGAGCACTGGTCACGTGTCCCATATCTGCAAGAAAAAAAATAATGACCTCATCATATTCTTTTTCATCCATTTGCTCTGTTCTTTTAATGTTCTTGCGGCCACCTAATGAAAGACTCATTATCACGTTTTTACGATTATAAGATTGTCATCAGACTGCCAAATTTTGATCGAGTCATTGATATTTTTTTGTTTGTTTGCTTGCTTGTTTGTTTGCCTTTCCTTTCTTTTAGTTTCCGTGTTTTGTTTTGTCATTGTTGTCTCCGGACATTGTCTTCATCTGTGAGGGCTTCAGTTGGGGTGAGATATCTCTTATCGTCTGTTTGTTATTTTCAAGTTCCTCCTTTACCCAGTCGACGTTCCAATCCAATACACATATCATTTTTGAACGAATCTACGCATTCGTTTTATTATTTATAAATCTTTCTCAGAAACTGTAAATAATCATCAATTTGAGTTTCTTTTTTTTTCCTCTCATCTAGCTTTTATTCTTTTTAACTCAATTTTTCTTTTTGAAACTTTTTCTTTCTTTCTCTTTCCTTTTCTTTCTCTTTCCTTTTCTTTCTCTTTCCTTTTCTTTCTCCTCTGTTTTTTCTCTCTCTCTCTCCTCTGTTTTTTCTCTCTCTCTCTCCTCTGTTTTTTCTCTCTCTCTCTCTCCTCTGTTTTTTCTCTCTCTCTCTCCTCTGTTTTTTCTCTCTCTCCCCTCTGTTTTTTCTCTCTCTCTCCTCTGTTTTTTTTCTCTCTCTCTCTCCTCTGTTTACTCTCTCTCTCTCTCCTCTGTTTACTCTCTCTCTCTCCTCTGTTTTCTCTCTCTCTCCTCTGTTTTCTTTCTCTCTCCTCTGTTTTCTCTCTCTCTCCTCTGTTTTCTCTCTCTCTCCTCTGTTTTCTCTCTCTCTCTCTCCTCTGTTTTTTTTTTCTCTCCTCTGTTTTCTCTCTCTCTCCTCTGTTTTCTCTCTCTCTCCTCTGTTTTCTCTCTCTCTCCTCTGTTTTCTCTCTCTCTCCTCTGTTTTCTCTTTTCATCTTAAGTTGTAAACCATTACTTTACGGCAAGGTACTTAAACTTAGGCAAAGCTTCAAGTTTTGGTCACTCACTGAGGATCAAGTTGACTACAGTAATAGCCTGCAGGACAAGCTTGATAACCATTGTGCTACAGAGTTTTTTATTTTTCCAATTATTTTACACCGCTTTCTTTCATATTCTCTCTTCCTCTCTGGTTTTGTTTATTTATATTGTTTTCTCAGTAATTTTTTTTTATTTTCCTCTCTTTTTTTTTTTAGTTTTCTAAATTCTCTCCCTTCCCCTTTATTTCACAAGAGATAATAAAGGCTAGCAGTTACCTTCCATAAAACAAGTAATCTTTCCGTTTGGCTGCCTCAGTCGGAAACTCTGAAGGTGACAGTGGGAGGTGCCGTCACAAAGAAACATTTCAGGGTCGAACAAAGCCGGAAGCGAAGTTAATGGCTCGATCGCTGATCCTCCCTAAATCACGGATCAAGTGTTAGATGAGTTGAGACTAATTAAAAATAGAATCAAATGAGACGTTAGGTTTGCTTTGAAAGAGACGCTGAGTGAATAACTCGGCCATTCACTGCACTGACTCCCACCAAGATGAAGCGATGTGGTTTGAATGTTTCTTTTTTTTTCCTCTTTATATTATCAACTCACAGTGCCGCTGTGACACTCTCCCGCAGGTTTGGTAACCCTGGTTGATCCTTATATCCGCCCAATCTTAGAGGAGGAATAGAAGTAAAGGTTGTGATCTTTTACGAAAGCCACGTGCGAATTGTCGTCGGCCAAGTGATAACAATAACCCTTTGGCAATTTTCTAAAATAATGAGGAATAATGAAGTTACAGTTTATCTCCAATCCAGTCGGGAAGAGAATAGATGAATTGACTCTTTTACTTCTGGTTGGCCGTTCGTGTCTTTTTGCATCCATAATATTTCTCTACTCTGTTCATTAGATATTCCTTCTTTTCTGGGATTTTTTTCTTTTTATTCTCTACCCTTCCCTCAATCATTTTGCGTGTTTGCATGTATGTTCATTTGTATATTGCTTTCAAAAGTTTTTTTTCCTTCTTCGAAATCGAATTCACTTTCCTTTTGTGTTTTATACATTTCTTTATTTCTAGTTCTATTATTTAATAAACTCACTTTCCTACAGCACAAGACCAAAGGATAGCTGTAGAAAATTAAAAGATTGTATTGCGGCAATCTTCGAAGAACCTGAATTTCGTTATTTATCTTTCTGAATTTCTTTATTTACATATAGACTATTGTCCTCATCTTTGTTATTTTTATTTTTTTTTTAATTATTCACACCAAGCAAGGCTATAATGCCACTAGGATGCAAGGGGTTACTGCAAATGAAAGGGAATGAGAAGACTTTAGTGAGGAGACAGGACAATTGAAGAACAGGATCAAGGAAGACAAATGATGGCGATTAGCGTTTCATTTAAACCTTTGAGGGTTTCAGGTGACATGGAAGCAATAAATAGGAAAGGAGAAAAGAAACTATTAGAATATAACGTACGATTGCATCTAGCTATTTCACAACTTTTTGGCCTATGTGTTACCGTCCCCCCCACTCCTGGCTTTCGTTACGTGTATGTCGATCCGGGTAACCTACAGGGAATTTAGAACTGAACTCTTTATTTAATTTACGGCGGTAAACTGTTCTCGTTCCACTGTTCATATCTAGGTATATGTAAAAACATTATCTTTTTGTGTGTGTGTGTGTTTTTGTTTTTTTTTTACATTGATTTTTACTAAACTGAGGATAATAGGAATAGGAAGATTTCTGTTAAGTGAGAAAGACTTGCCTTGAAAATCAGGATTCGAATTCAGTTTTTATAATGACCTCATCATATTCTTTTTCATCCATTTGCTCTGTTCTTTTAATGTTCTTGCGGCCACCTAATGAAAGACTCATTTGTTATTACTACTACTACTACTACTTCGAATCAATCACCAGAGGGAAATACGCAACTCTTCCAATCACTAAGCAGGTCATGCATGTTCACATTATTCAACACTTCATTTTTACTTCTTTTTACCTTTATTTTCGTCTTTGGTATTTTTGCCCGTTCCATTATTTACTGGTCAGATCAAAATTTGATATGGATGCTATGCATAGTACCAAACACGTTCAGAAATATCTAAACTGTCAGCTGCATACAGCTGAGAAATATAATAATGAAAATAAAGCTAAGACGGAAACAAACACCAAGACAGTCAAACATCAAATGACAAAAAAATGGTTTCTGAGTCGGAAGATTCGCGCATCCTTCTGGTTGATTAATTAATCCTTTGAAAATAAATATTTAACATTTTTCAATCAACGGGTCGCATTTCCACCGACAATTTAAAAAAAAACAAAAAAAAAAACATGCTTCGTGATCCATTTGAAGAGCATTTAAGTAATATCTCTAGACGGACAAAACCAGTAAGGAGATAGAGACGGTAACATACGACAACAATTTACGACGTTACGTGTTAAGAGATTCACTTACTCATTCACCCGTCTTCCTCACCAAGTTACGTGACACTTACACTTTCCTCACCACTTTCTTCCTTGTCTCTCTTTTTCACACATACACGCAAAGAAATCACATTTCTTTTCATCTTATCAAAAAATTACAAATAAGGAACTTTAACGCTCATACACGATAATAATTTAATAGTAATTTTTTTTTATATTTAAAAAACCTTACCCACCTTTTTCTTTGTTGCGGGTTGATTCAAATCCGCAACAAGCTTATCAGCCAAATTTATTCAACACAAAAATAAAAACGAGAAAATAGTTTTCATGTCCTGAATTGATCTATAATCGAAGAAAGATCAAATTCGGATTTATAGGGTTTTGTTGGTTTTCTTCAATAGTAATTCATTATAACAACAAACATATTTCAATCACGGATCAATTATATATTAAATTAAATAATAAATTCAAACATATAATTGCAGTTTTAAAAAATCAATAAAAATCAATTACAATTAAATTTAAATATTAAATCAAGTAAAACCTTTTAAAAACGATTTTTAATGAAATGTTTAATGTAACTTTCGGTTTTCAGCAGAATGGGAATTGATATAGTTTAATTAAACTGTAATTAATTCCTCCGAGGATATTAGTTCAAACCTAGATTTATATAGAGGGTCGATTATTCGATATATTGCACAGCTACGGTCCCCGAGTACCCTTTAACTTCCGACTTGATACGAATAAAACCTATAAACACTATAGTCATGTATTGCCAGTTTCCATATATCTAAGCTATAATTTGGGAAAGTGAAAAATTAACTTAAATATATGAGGAAATTCCAAAGATTTTGTCTGAAATCAAGAAGATACGAAATTTAAATGATGACAATGTACGGAGAAAAGAAGGATACGAGTTAAACATTTAAAATTTATTTTAAAAATAGAAAAAAAATGAATCGCTCTATAGTAATGTATTTAGCCCACTAGTATCACGTGAGTAGACAGTTCGCGTGAAATGTCTCTCTACATCAATAACTGATGAGAGATCGCGCGACAAATATCGGATAGTAAACAATGGTGATCTGAAACAGTTCGTCGGTTTTAACGCTAGTAGGTAAAATTGTGATTGTCCTGCGGCAACTAACGCGATATTTTACCGTATGGTTGACACATAAGATAGCAAGATATAAAATAGCAATTGGTTAATAGATTAGAAGCTTTGTCATCAGGTATCAGTAATTCCACTGGCATACAATTAATAGATTGAAAGGTAGTTTTCTTTGCTCGAAATTGACGCTTTAAATGTCTTCAACATTCTTTTTTTTTTTTTTTGTCAGTTTTTAGCCTACCCAAATCTTTTTCACTCTTGTTGAATAAATCTATTGCTGATTGACTTCGGGAGTGTAACCTTACTCACCACGCTTGGCCAATTACGGGTTGGTGAAGGTATTTAACCCATAGTTGTGTTGGATGGCTGTTGACACTGAGAAATTAAACCACCCTTTAAGAGCCCTTGTTTTTTGTTCCACTTACCCTTTTCGCTAGACCAGGGTGTGGTGGAGGAGCCGGTTTAGTCACTGAGCAGTCACTCAGGTTTTGAATTCAGAGTTGACTACCCAAGATACGAATCCATACCTATTCCCAAAGTACCTAAGGATGGAACGAATTCTACCGGAATTCGAACTCGGCTCTCTAATTCTTCAATTTGAGCCGCTATCCATTACTTCACTGTTAGGAAAAACCGTCTTTGATTTTAAAAAGGTGAATTAAATATGAATATTTAGGTCATAAAGAATTTCGATCAGTAAGTCGTTAAAAGTTTTGATTTACGAATAATAACTTTATATTAGTACAGAAAGTTTATTAAAAAGAAAATAGCTATGACATTAACCTGGACATTTGAGCTGTATCGCAGAGGGAAAAGTCTTCTGGTCAGACGCAGTCGAGAAGTGGTTAACAGTAAAATCTAAAAGGGTAAAAAAAAGAAAAGGTTGATTGTTGAATATCGTCTTCCGTAAACAAAGATGGTGTGAACATCTTGCTTTGTTTTGCCCTCAACGTGATGTACTGGCGAGAGAGCGATCAAAGTGCTTCACCGAAACTGGTCAGCAGAACAACATCACAAGAATGGTTTTCCCACAATCTCAGTGAGGTCATTCAGTGCATTTTTTATAGACCATGTGGGCCTTCATATATACGCACGTACATACATACATACATGGAGGTGCTGAAAAGTTCTTCAACCAACCCACCTTCCAAAATCAGTATTCTGATGTTTTAATCATTGAAATACTGGTTTTGTGAAATAGGTCTGGCTTATAACATTCCAGCACCTCACACACACACACACACACACACACACACATATATATATATATATATATATATATATATATATATATATATAAGAAAAGGAATATACAAATAATACATCATTTTTATCTAAAAACTTAATTGTATATAAATATATATTATAATATATATTAATATTAAAAACTTAACTGAGATTAATATTAACCGCTAAATAAAGAACATTAGCATAGGAGATTATATCGAAAAATAAATAGTTCTATAAAATAAA
>OZ010582.1:120596948-120626948 GCA_963932145.1 Acanthosepion lycidas
TGCTTTTCTATATAATTAACTGTACTCAGACATAACTAAATATGTATAGAAAAAATTGTTTAATAGAAATAAATCCCATTTATCCATTTTAATGGGGTGAAAAACGTATTCGTACAATAGAAATTTCAGATTTTAAAACTTTTAAATTACTTTAATACTCTAGATTTATTCAAGTGGAATATTGTAGAATGTTCCAGTAATGTTATCAGTAGTTATTTTTAGTCTAAAAAATACAAACAGAACATTCTGTAATTGATATTCGTGCAAGAAAGTTTTCATCATGGCCATAGGTAAAGAATTGACAAATTCACAAAAAGAAATGATTACGCTGTGGAAAGAAAGGAGCATATCAAAATATTTTGGAAGCAAATTTAATGATTTCGGTTAAAAATCTTGAATTTCCTCTTGATTGGATCTTCCAACAAGATAATGATCCTTAGCACACTGCAAAATCTAGAAAGAAATGAATTACTGAAAATAATGTAAATATCTTGAAATGGCCAATGTAAACCTAATCGATAATTTGTGGCGTTATTTGAAAATTGAAATCCAATCGAGAGCTCCAACAAACATCCCGGATCTGAACACCATACGAAAATAAGAATGGAACCAAATACCAACAAAACTTTGCAAGTCATTGAGCAAGAAGAGGTTGGTTGCTGTAGAAGTGAATAATAGCTATTCTACAAATATTCAATGAAGATTATATATTTATTTGTATCGTACCAATACTTTTTTCACCTATTAAAATGAATAAATGGGGTTTATTTCTGTTAAATCGAATTTTTTCTGCTTTCTATGCATATTTAGTTATTATGCATCTGTGTACAGTTAATTATATGAAGATTGTTTATTCTTTAGTTGGAAAGACAATAAATAAAAAATTTGTATGTGTGCAAATATTTGTCCCCCCACCATTTTATATATTATATATTTATTGAATGAAAACTCTAACATTTTTAGGCATTTAAAACAACATTCCTGCCCGCACACACAATTCCGTAAAATACTTGTCGAAAACACAATTATACTTCGACATTTGAAACCCAACCTAAACAAAATCAATTATGGCATCTCTACAAATATTCTTAAATGTCTATAATTGGTAACAGAAGCCATTGGTTTATAACGGTTTTCCATACTTCATACTTCTCCAATTCATTCTCGTGTGGTCATGTGTGACGTCATGAGATGCGGTGCGATTTTCGCTTCTAGCGTCTTATATGCGCGTGTTTATCGTTGCTTATAAATCTTCTATGTAAACATTGACAGACTATCATCACTGTCGTGTCCGTATATTGCCTATGTTGTAATTGACATCTTTGATAATGGCTTAAGCCGAAAGCTTAGATTGTATTAAAAAAAATATGGATCAATATTGAGAATTTCTTTCTTCGTTCAACGATAACGTTATTAAACTTATCAGACGTTACGAAAAAAATTTACATAAAATAAATAGACAACACTTGTCTATATTATTTAATGAAACGTGTATGTATGTATATATATATATATATATATATATATATATATATATAATCTTATTTCACTCCAGGCAAAGTGGGAGGAAATGCCACTAGTAAGCAGGGAGTGAAAGTGAGAGAAAATACTGAGTATAGGAATGATTGAGGAAAGGACAAAAGATGAACGGGATCCTAGAAGATAGTGATTGACATTGCATTTAAATTTTTGAAGGTTATAGTTATCAGTGAAGCACGGAAACGGATGGAAATTCTACTGTCGGAGTAGAAGTGGCAGTTGTATTTAGCTATTTCAACAGTAAACGGGTGGGACCTAGATGCCAATCTAGTGACACACTTAAATTCATGCAGTCGGGACACCATAAAAAAAGCTCGTCAGAGCAATTTTCATGAAAATATTTGTAGAAGAGACATGGGGAAGCCACGTCACGTCGGTGTGAAAGTGACTGAAGTCGGGATCGAATATATTAGAGATCCTTCTTTGGATTTTGTCACGAACCTCGAGATGAAGAGCACCAGACCAGATATATCAGCAATATTCAATGCACGATTAAATGATAGATTTGTAAATGTGCAAAATGGACTCGAGATAAGAGAAATTTTCTTGCACGTACACACTCATTTGAAAACGTGAAGTCATGAAGACGCATATATGACAAGAACTTCAAAAACCTTTGTCAACAGATTTTTTAGACATTTATATTTAACTTAGTAAAATGAGAATTTAAATTAGCATTATTTAGAAATAAATAAAATCAGCATTTTATATAATTTTATTACCAAATGCCATGTGTTTCAATTGAAAATTCCAAGAAATTGTTGAGGTAATTATTTCACAAATGGAAATTGCCTATATCCTAAGAATCTTTGCATTGTGTCCGTTCAGAACTTAGGCAATCATGGCTCTCCACAATTTCCTGTCCTTTGTAGATCTTAATAAATTTTGTCTTTTCCCTTATTTCTCAAACCCTATTCCGCCATCCATTTGCTTAAGCTTGTCAAGTATGTTATGCGCCGTTTTCCTTTGTCCTTCTTTCCCTCAATCTGTCTTGTGAGTATCAGAATTTCCAAGATCTCCCGCCTTATGTGACCCAGAAATTTCATCTGTCTCTTCCCGATGTTAGATATTTCTCTAAAATCACATCGTTACTCACATGTTCGATCCATGGTATCCTCAGCATCCTTCTGTATAATTACATTTCTGTTGTTTCAAGTCTTTCCTTATCTTTGACATTGTTCACTGCCATAGAGGACAGATATCACGTAACAGTTCCGTACTCTTTTCTGTTTCTAACCAAGTTTTTCTGTCCTCCTTATGTCCCAATCGGTATATGTGGAAGGTGGATAGGGTCCGGCCATCCTAAGACTATATCGCAGTAAGGGGCAACAAATTTAGTAACGGTATTCTGAAGAGATTTTTTTCAAATACCATCAAAACAATCTTGTCATAAAGACGAATCATTTAAAGTACACTAAATTGAAATCGTCATTAAATAGAATGAATCTGAAAATGCCCCCCCCCCACACCTAATTCACGATTTTGTTAAAAATATAACGTGGAAACTGTAAAATACTCAGTTGAAATTATAATATAGGAAATGATTCAAAGAGATAGAAAATGTAATTATTTAAAAGAAAAGGATATCATATAATTTGAAAGTCGGTGTAGCCAGTATCCGGAATTGAATGTGAGGAAAAAAACTGTTAAAATATCCTAAAAAGAAAAGTGGTGGATAAATTTTTAGTGACTATAAATCAGCTTTATTTTTCACTTTTTTGTTCTTCAAAGTGAAAAAAAATTGTGGTTGTTTTAATCAAATGGAGCTCGTCTGAAGTACTTATATTGTATATTATTTCTTTCGAAAAATTGAATTGATTGAAAATACCTAAAACATTTGCTTCGTAAAATTTTTGTATTACTTGTTAAAATCTTTATTATATATTCAAAATGTGTGAAAAATGTTTAGATTAATATGGTGTTTGATTTGTCGCCACTTATTCTATTTAAATTTTAAATTAAATCTATACTCAGAATTTAAAATTATATAAACTTTTATTGCACTTGACTTTATACTGAAAACCTTTGCTCGAGACACACGCACATATTTTAGAAAAATCTGTGACAAAGTAGAAATAGTTTTTTTTTTTTTGTGTGTGTGTGACGTGTTTCGTCCTTGAGGACTTCATCAGACTAAAGTTGTGTTTACATTGATGCTATTACACATGCACATAAATGGAAGTGGACGCTAACATTTAAAAAAATTTTAAATAGGTGTTTTGTTTCTTGACCTATAAAAATATATATCATTTTCCATAAATCTATAATATTTCTTGATATATAAGGTACCTCCAAAAATTTTATAAAAAAGAACATACGGTGATGATAAAAGCAAAGCTTTATCGTCAAAACGTTTGTTATTATTAAGAGGCAAGACCAAAGTATTTTTGATTATTTCATTAAATTTTTAATCCTTTCTAGCACGTTCAAAATTTTTATTAAAAATCTTGCTTTCTTGTGTTAGTGATGGGCTAAAGATTAGTATGTGAAATTTTAGCGTATTTTTTTTTTTTTGTGGGGAGGGGGTGTTGAAAACACATTATATTGGAAATTCTTGTCGGATTTTAATGAAATTTTCAGTACTTATTCATAAACAAATGAAATTATTTTTTATTTTAGAAAATCTTGGTAAAAATATTTTTTTTTTTACATCTGTTATTATTTACTTAATTTTATGAAATTTCGACGTTAAAACTCCAGCCTTTCCATATTTGTATGAGTTAGGAGCAGGACTCCTTGGAAGATTTAAATCTTCAATTTGTTTTTGTCAAACAAAAACACCATTTACCGAAAACCTGGCCTGAATCATAAACATACTATAACATTATTTATTTAGAAAAGTTTTTAATTGCTTTTATATGTAAGAAATATTGAAGATATTATTCTCTTAGAAATATTTTTTTACGATGAATAATGATTTTTTACAAGAATTGTTTTGATTTTTTTTATTTTTATTAGATAAATTAAGTAAGTTTTAATTTTTTTTAAATTCTGTATTAATTTCAGCATTTTATATATTATTAAGTGAAAACTGTTTACTAATCATAAATGGAAAAGCTTAATACAGATCATCAAACATCAATATTTTTAAAAGAATTTTGAATTTTTTGTATGTGTATAAACGGGCCGATACACGATATTATCAGAAAATAAGAGCGATAACTATAGTAAACTTAAAGCCAACATTTTTTAAATTAAATAAAACATTACATTACGGAGAATATTTTCCTAAATTTTTAAGATTACTGAGTAAAAAAAGGCGCTCACATCATTTTCTTCAATTATGTTTTATAGAGATAAAGTCTCCGTAAAACAACAGTATATCTGTTATCACGCTGTCGGGTTTTAAAATGCATTTCTACGATAAAGTAAATTATACTTTAAATCAGTTAGAAAAGTATATTTTATTTTTGGAAGATTTTTTAATAAAGAGAATTACATTGTGATGAAAGACTACTAAAACAGAGCGCTAATCAGCTATTTTATATATATAAAAAAAACTCCAATCAATTTAAATTAGCTTTTGAAATACAGCAAAATATTTTGATTATTGAAAATATTACATTTAATCTATTAACTTGAAACTAAAAAGATTTAAAATTCATTTTAAACCTTGTGTATCGCTTTTTTTTGTGTAAGTCCCTATATATATATATATATATATATATATATATATATATACACACTCGACCCTCCCGTCGAATTCGACGTATGAGGGTCAAGCAGATCGGTTCCCAGGAAACCGACAGCCCGACAACAGCACATGAGATTTGATTATAGTGGTGAAGGTTTCGTGCAGGGCCATCCACACTTTTTGAAGGGCCGAATACAGAGACCTGGTGCACTACGTGCCACAGCGTCCCCAAACGACCCTCCGCAGGTTTTGAATTCAGAGTTGTCCTTCTCCTAGACCAGTTACCATCCAAGGCTATAGAACCCAGTCTGTCCTGCTATTTACCCATAGCTGGAGGGAGAAGAAGAGGATTCACACCTTTCCCAAGGGTATTAGCACGTAAGTGAATGTAATGGATTCGACTGGAATATATAAATATATATATATATATATATATATATATATATATATATATAATATCTATTCTTTTTTTTTTTTTACAAATTGCTTTGTTTACGTTACGATACGAAACTGAGCAAATATATCTGTTAAAAGAGCCAGAGAAAAATCTGTGTTTAAAGGCACTATTCAACGGTGGCGTAATTCCAGTCGAATCCATTACATTCACTTACATGCCAATACCCCTGGGAAAGGTATGAATGCTCTTCTCCCCCACCGGGTTCTATAACTTTGGATGGCAACTGGTCTACCACAAAAGAAATGGCACGCTACTGCGGAAAAAATCTGCCTCGTCAATCATGTATCGAAAGATACATGATCGCTTAAGCGTGTATCATGCATGGCACATAACTGACTGATTCAACTTTGCTTTGACATTGCCACAATCTGTAGCGGAGATGTCAACGCATGTCGGATTTAATGTCGGTTACCCCTAGGAGAAAGCTGGTTCTAAATCTGTCGGAGAGTGCATATTTTTCTCTAATAAGATTGCTCAAATATTCAGGCCGGTAGACAAAAACAAATATAGCGTTTAATAATTAGACGGAGCGTCTGCTCAAATACGAGTATCCACTAAAAATAACGTTTAAGCTTTATATATATATATATAAAGAGAGAGAGAGAAAGAATATGCTATGTACAGTTTAAATCACAATATTTAAAAATAACTGGGCGAACAATATTTAAAGAAATTTGCATCCATTTCCGTGTTGTTTGTCTTTCAATGCCTCTTTGGGATGCCATTCCCACTCATTTCACCGTTAAAATAAAAATGACAACAAAAAAGAAAGTGTAATTTAGAGAACTCGCCGTATCTGATAACTGTTTTATTGTTGATTGTTGTCAACCATTCCAGGTCGATGAAGAAATTTATCTAAATTTGGAAAAACATGACCACTACAATATCCGCGAGTTCGTCCCTTGAAACGACTTCAACTTTCCCGTGAGAAACGATGTGTTCTGCTTTGTTTTAATATACTTGTTCTTTCTTTCAGTGGAGAGCAAGCAAAGACAAACACCGCCATCTTCTTGCTTTATTACAACCACGCCCTTCTTTTTCTTCTTCGTGCTCCTCACCATTGTAATTGTTTTCTGTTTCTTTTTAACTCTCCCTCTTTCTTTTATTGCTTTTTATTCTTTGCCATTTCTATTTCAAGTTTCTTTCACCTTTTTTGTTCATTCGTCTTTAACGGCATATTCTCCACACTTGTTACTTCTTTCTCTGTTCTTCCCTTTTTTATTTCTCCCTTTTTTCACCCTTTCTCTCTCTCTCTGTTTCTCCCTTTTTCTTTCTTTCTCAGTTTCTCCCTTTTTCTTTCTTTCTCTCTGTGTCCCTTTTTCTCTCTATCTGTGTCCCTTTTTCTCTCTCTCTCTTCCTTGCCTTCTCTTACTCCTCTGTTTTTTTTTTCTAATATGACTTCATCTTCCATTATGTTTCTTCTTTTTCTCGTTCATTTTTATATAATTTAACCGTTTAAATTTTTTTTTATTTAATTTAACCGTTTAAATTATTCACAAACTTCAAGCAATCTTCGGTTACTTTTCTTCAAAATTCCTTTTTTTTTTCTTTTTTTTTACTCGTACGATTTCCTTTTCTTTCTTTCTTATTTTTTGCCTTTTATTTGATCTTTTTTCATATTTCACTGCTACTTTTATTTTATACCTTATTTGATTCTGCTTTTCTTTCTTAAAAGGAATTAGTACTTTATTGCTATTCTTTCTTTATTATTTCTACTTGTTCTATACCTTTTCTCTCCCACATCCCCCCCACCAACTTTTTTGTTTCTACATCCACTCCTCCTCCTCCTCATCATCATCATCCCTTATCCCTTTTTTGGCTTTCAGAAAGCCTGTACACCATTTGGGTGAGCCTGTGGAACTGAGACTGCCATCAAAACACAATGGCTGCATTTTTAAAATTTTGTTTTTATCTTCTTACCGATTTTTTTTCACTCGCTATCAGTAACAGCCAAACGACAAACACTGTTTCCATTGCACCCTGTAAACATGATCAAATAAACAATGTAACAAACAAACCTTGCGCGCCCCGTGACTCACTGACTGACCGTTGGAGCCCCACTACCCACACACCGCTGTGTGCAGAAGCCTGCAGTAACGGGTGGACTGACTGTGTCGTTCGAAAACCGGCAATATAATTTCCCGCCTGCTGTTGAAAATTCTGACCGCAACGGATCTTAAAGTTTCCAATATTCAAAAATTTGTCGATTTTTTTTATAATAAAAAGTTATTCATTTAAAAAAGCCCACCCCGCCAAAAAAAGAAAAGCTAATCACTATGAATTAATCTAGTTTTAATTACAGTCAAAATGATTAGCCCACGTACCGTTGTTATCAGTATTACCATCACCATTAGTACTAAATAATAATAGTAATAGCAACGAAAAATAAGATTGTGAGTTTCAGCGTTGATCTGAAAGAAAGTGAAAAGGTAGATGAGTATTGCGACTTTACTTGAGAGATAAATGGTGGAACATGAAAATAATAGTTGTACCAGTCTTTATCATAGCACTAGGAGCAGCCCAGAAGACCGTAAAAATATATTCAGGCAATGGAAACTGTTAGTAAATTTGGAGCTGTTAAGATGATGACATTATTGAAAACATCTAGAATAATGACAGTAATAAAAGTGTTAGTGTATTGAGGAGACTTGCCATTATTTAATCTCCAGTGAAAGTTACTGTTTACTATTTGGGTGATTAATCAGGAAGATGACGTCGTTACTTTACTGTGGAATTTCACATACAGCGACCGCATTATTAGAAGCTAAGAGACCAGATATTGTCTTAAGACTTCAAAGAACATAAAAATTAATCATTATCGTACTGTCTGATAAAACATTAAAAAAACAAAAAGAATTAATATTATCCCATTAGTTACAGGATCGCTAAGAATGATTAAGAAGAATATTGATATATATACATTATGGAAATGATCTACCTCTATCTGAAATACAAGTATCATAAGTAATACTCAATACTTAAAAATAAAAAACTTCCTCATCACCGTAACATAAATTCCATATACCACTTTTATAAATACCTTCATGGTAATTGTCCTGATAACCTTTCCTCTTTGATACACAAACTTTATTAATTTAAGCGTACTATTAGGTTGGTGCAAAAATAATGACGTAATAATGTCGTTTTTTGACGTTAAAAAATACGTCAAAAAACGACATTATTACGTCATTATTTTTGCACCAACCTAATATTAAATTACAGTTGAAATGGTTAGATGTAACCATAAGTTCTACGCTAACAATTTCTTCTCTCGCACTTCTCACTTGTGGAACTGTTCCGGCTTCTTGCTTTCCAGCCAAATTTGATCTTCAAAAATTTTAATGTAACAAACGTTACCTTCTGTCTTAAGTTCTTTTATTGTCCTCTCTCTTTAATGTTTTTTCTTTTTCTCATTCTTTCACACTCAGTAACCACTTGAGTCTTAGTGGCTTTTCTGCCTTGCTTTGGGTGAAAGTGATAGGGTAAATGATTCATTTTTTTTTTTAAGTCTCAAGTAAAAGTAGTAGTGAATGTGGATCATGCGAAGATAGAAATTAAACGTTCAATTACACAGAATTATAAAGATTGCAAAAAGAAGCATGGCAGATTGGGAAAAAGTGATTTTTCTGCAAACTACGCAAACAAATAACATTTAGCTGTAGAAATCATTGGCATGCGCCTAAATCAGAATCTGTCTTAGAAATTAAGACATAAAATTTTCTGTGACTTTGAATTTCAAACGGTTCACTCAATTCAGACCAGATTTTGTAAACAAGAGGACAATTGTCCGACAGTGCATACTGCTTACCCCCATTAAACTAAAGGGAAACTGAAGAAAGAAAAATATTTGAAACTTGAGACAAAAGTAAACAAATGTGAGAACTTCAAGATTTTAGTTGTACCCATCATTATTGGCCCGCCTAGAATATTCATGAAGTGACTTGCAGAGATTGGAAGAACTGAAAAATTGAAGATTTTAAAAAAATAGCTCCAGCCAACAACAGTATTATTAAAAATCAGCAAGCATAATAAAGATACTGTTGAAGAAAGTTACTGTTACTTTATTTGCGTTGAAAACAATGAGATACGACCAAATCTGAACGAATACAATTAAAAAAAAAAAAATAAGCACGCCAGAATAAGAGCAGTGATATACTAGGAACTGTGCAAATGATTTGGGTTCAAATATGTAAAAAAATGGCATGAAATTTTTTTTAGTAAATAGTAAGTAGAACACCCGTGGTAGAAGTCGAGACGAATCCCGCTATTTAAGTAAGAATAACGGATTTGATCGTAGTAAACAGGGGAAATAAATTTTACCATCTGGCTGGGCAAGCAGGCCATAAACTGAAGGCAAAATAAATCAAAACTTAACAGGATCTCACCTGGGAAGTGATAAAACTGCGGAACATGGAAATGTGGTGCCTATTATAATTGTGACTGTGCTACCCCCCCCCCGCCCAGTGTTAAAACTGAATAAATTACTTATGAGATTGTTAATCTAACACCGTTAGACTCAACGAGAGTACTGTCATTACATAGACGTATATGCAATTTGCCCTCTTTAAGATGTAGATGATTCAGGTAATGTAAAGAAATATATATACACACACGAGTATATGAGCATAAACTCCATGATTAAAAGGGTGGAATCGGTTATATGCAGCTCTGTGGGCTATTTGATTTGTTTCCTGAATGGTATGGAAGGGTCTGTAACAACCACAAAAATTCCTCCAAAATCTTCGATAGTGAAGTTAAGTCATGAGATGCGTATACACAGTGTCTTATATATGTGGATTAATGTCGCCAGTTTTGGGCACCATTTTTATTTGCCATCGTCCTAATAATATAAATGTTGAAATTAGCCGTTTCCATACAGGAAATATTTGTCACTTATCGAGCGAAAATTTAGCGTTGCTGTCGGTTGAAATGTATTTAGTTTTTCGGGAAATTATATTTCTTAGCTGTTATCGCTCTTTCTGGTATTGATTGGAGTTTCCTTCCTAATCTTTTGTTTAAGATAGTATGGAAATTCAACATTTTGATTATATCATTATTTTCCCTTCTAATTGTAGTCTTACAGCCAAATCACGTTGGAACACCGGTTCTCGTACGATCATCGAAGTTAAGCAACGCCGAGCCGGGTGACTAAATGGGTGACCGCTTTGGAATATCAGGTACTGTAAGCTTGGGTGTGCATGTGGTGATTAGATAACTGGCTCGAAAAAGAAAATTGGCCAACCGATTTCCAATTCCAGTTGGGTTCGTTATATTCACTTACGCGCAAATACCCTTGGGTAAGGTATGAATCCCCCTCGTCTCTCTGCCAGCTATTGGTTAATTAGTAAGAATTGTATCAGCAAATCATTATCTACAAAAAATTATTACGATCTAAAAATATTTTCTGGCTTTAAATAACCTGCAAAATAAGCCGTAAAAAAGAAATCAGTCATTTCTAATTGTACATCCTTGTGCAAATTAATCGAAACAACCGTTTTAGTTTCCTTTCTTTCACCATACGGTCAGCTTTAGACCCACTGGAATGACAGGGTCTAATCGATTTCTATTTTTTCTTCAGATTAGGTCATTTGCAGTGGTGTGCAGTCATATGAATCTATTTTCGGGGTGTATGATGAAATTTGTTTGGTCTTGAAAAATATTGCATCATCCGTAATTGCATCAGATTTTTATCACGCCCGGATACTATTGTCTCGATTGTCGATTAGTTGTCCTATGGCCATTGCCTGCGACGGGCGTTACTCCAAGAACGCGTACGAAAATTGCAACGCTGCACGAACACACTGGCAACCCTTACCAGTGATCAAATCAAACTACTATAGACTGGCTCGGAAACTCTCCCGATTTAAATCCACTCGAGAATTTGTGGTCAATCTGCAAGGAATGACTTCATGGAATGGACATACGAAGTATTAACACGTGCACTGGGTCATGTTTCATTGGAAAAATACGAAAAGAATAGTAAATGATTAAAATTATTGGATTTGTTTCAATTAATTTACACAAGGGTGTGTGTACTACCAATAGCTGTTGTAGTTGTTGTTAGAAGTCTTCAAGTGATGAGATTTTTGTTATTTGGTAAAGCTCTTATGATTTTGTATCGCTAGTCCATAGAGTCTGACGAAAAGGACTCATTCACTTGATGACATTTTTAATCATTGATCTGCAAAAACGATTGTATAAAGTTGATAGTTTAGACATTTTTGAACGAGTTGGCATCCGTATGAGAATCTAGATCTGACGTGGATATTTAAGAACATGACTACAGTTTTCTTAAAGCGTTGGGCAAACTTACTTATAATTCAACTTATCTTGTATATAAGATTTTCATTTCCTATTCAAAATTTATAAATGATTCTTACATCAAGGGTATAGTCAACAAATCAGCATCATTAATACACAAATACTTTCACTAGGTTCCGTCGTCCACTTTGTTGATTTTTGTTTTTTTTTCAGTTAAAACCCGCGCTATTTTTCCATCCATAAAATAATTGAGATAAAATGTTGCAAAATAAATAAATGCAAGTAGCTAATACGAGAATATATTTTTTCATCTTCAAGCGTCAAAAGTCAGCATTATTATTTTGACTAAACTTTATAATAATTATCGTACCACGTGAGTGAAACTAAACAACAAATGTGTACCGGTTGTTTCTTATTGTTTTATGATCATGCAATTTGCGCCCTGGTTGTCTCCGGTCGTCGGCGTTGAGCTGACGATCGCTGTGAACCAGCCTTTCAATTTGGTTGTGTCGGAGCGTTGTCAACCAAGATGGACGTGCGTGTCTGGTGCCCGCGAGTTCTCAACGCGCTTTTAAAATTTAAAACTAGACCTTTTCAACTTTCTCATCATTAGTATTCCAACAAAGAGGAAAGGGCTTTGGGAAAATGTACTCATCTATTGTCTCCCAGTAACAAACTTATTGGACAATAGAGGGAGTTATCACCAACTGCATGTTTTTGTCTTTCTCCTTATTTCTTCTCTCCTCTCTCTTTCTTTCACTTTCTCTTCCTTCTTGTTTTTCCCCTCTATCATAAAAGCATAGCAACACTCTCCTTCTCTATGCGTCTTCGGTAGGTGTTTTCTAAAGATAATGCGCATAAAGGACGCACACGCACTTGTCTGATGTAGTTTATAATTGTGCATGCGTGTATTTGACTATATGAATGTTATTTATTTCTCTCTCTCTCTCTCACTCACTTTTTCTCTCTTTCTCTCTCTCTCTCTCATAAATATATCTCCAAACGACATTGATTAAAAAGAATCGACACGGTTGTCTGTCTATTTTTATTGTATTTTGCCAATTTTCGAATAAGGTGTTGGATACTGGAATCAAAATTGTGGTATCTGAGTCGTAAGCAGAATTCCTTTGTCTACATCCTGGTATTCTGCCTATGACACAGACACGACATTAGTTCTTGAAAATGACTGGGACGATTGAAAGTACTTAAACAAACATGAACTTCGGATAGTTTATTCATGATTTTGATTCTACACATATCATATTGGAGAACCTACATTTTTTTTTCTAATCAAATTTGTTTGGATGAATACTTGCTGCCTAAATGTATAATTCCTCATCGGTAGGATGACTCTGAGTTTAATGTACAATGTAATCTTCAGGTGTTGAATCGAGACTGACCGTTATATGTTAGATGTATATTTATTAATATATAATTTATAGCTCTCTTATAATACATCAAACACTATTTAATTAACAACATCACTCAATGTGCGATATTATCTAATATATATATATATATATATCGTTCACTCGCCAGTAATTTACAATCGTCTGATGTGATGCATTTGATACGCATCGAAACACAACTGCGGCTTTTGACATGTTATCGATGTAATATCCTAATATATATTGGTGAGTACGCGTATATGTGTGGTTTGGTTTATGTATATATGTATTAAAAGTTTATATGATAGTATGATTTCATATTTATGAAATATTTATAAATATTTTCAAATATATCTACATTCCTGTACATTTTCAAATCATGTATCGGTATGTAAGTATTTTGATATCTACATACATACATACATACATATATATATATATATATATATATATATATATATATATATATATATATATATAAGAATGTGTAATGACTATTATTAATAACCTCTGCATTCTGTTGGACCAGGAAATAATTATGGGTTTTATTCAGTGATCAGTTTGGGAACGATTTATCTCTATATGTAAAAATGCTTTTAAGCATAGGCATTAACATACATTGATAAGCTATAAATTGTTATTTAATACGATGCGTAAGCATATGCTGTATTATAACGTTTTCCGATGTGGAAGCATATATTGTATTTTAATCTTTTTCGTGTATATTATCGATAGAAATAAAATAAGCAAAATTAATGCTACTCTGGTATAAAAAAGCAGAACATAAAATATGTTTCGCTTGTGGAACAATGAGTAATAAAAGTTTATTTCTGTACTTTTGTAAACATTGAGGATTATAAAGTATCTTCAGTAATGCAATTTTTTAAATATCTATTTTCATTGTGTAGATAAAGATCTGAATGAGGTTTTGTTTTTGATGATGATAATTTTGTGCCATTAGTTGATATAATCACTATAGTATTTTGATAATTTATACTTAATAACGTGTTTTCTTATTTACAGAGCATTTGTATCTAAGATATTTTACGTAAACAGTTCTTTCTGCAAACTTTTTTCTGAACTTCTTTATTTGCATGTAACGCGTGAATATTCTGTAAAAATAACCATATTCAAATATATGGAGCACAGTAAGTACTGGAAGTAATCATCAAACCTGGTATAAAGAAAACGACAGTTAATTGATGAAACCTCCTGAAGAGTGGATTGAGCAAGTATCAAAGAAGTAATCTGCGAAACTTGAGAGTTAAGGTGCGGATGAAGCTGAATATAACGTCAGTCAGTTAAATGATAAATTACATTTATTTGTATTAATCCTATCTATCTAGATATGGCTGTTAAAAAAAACATACGTATACGTACATATTTATTTTTTACTTAGGTGTTATAAAAACAGTGCTCAATGCTATATAACAGAACTATTAGGTATATATTAGTGAATACACGTGCTATCCCACGTCGATTGTACGACTCTGCGTTTCATGCTGAATACTCAATAGTATAGACACTATTAAATCGACTCCACGAGAATGCGAATTTCGCAACGCTTAACGGTCAGCAAGTATGTCAGTGGACAGTGATCACCCGTCTTCTTAGATTTAGTCATTTTTACACTAACAAATATCTTGTAATTCTGCCTGACCCTCTTTTAGTTAGCACGACCATTACGCCCTACCAATACCTCATGAATAATGGACTATTTCGTTTTGATCGCGTGGAAAGACGGAAAAGACATATGAGACGCTACTCGGTTTCAGTGAGAAAACCAAGAACCTGTGAGATATAAACTCTTTATTCTATAAAAGATTATATCAGAGAGTATATTCTTATGCGTATAAGCGAATATAATATCCGTATTTAAATATCCTTAAATATAATACGCCCCCATATATATATATATATATATATATATATTGTGCGTGAAAAATTTTGACACGAGCTGAGCAGAAGTCATGACTCCATTCCCGTCCACACGCAAAAAGCTGCCGCGCTGACAAACTACAAAGCGGTCCCCTTCTTTCCCACTCTCTGCGAACTACGATCAAAGCGAAAGGAGTGACTAAAAGTAGCCACGAAAAGAAACATATAGACAACTGCAAAGCAAGAAAGAAAGAACTAACTAACTAACTAACTAGGCTGAGGTTTATATTTTATTTCGGCTTGAATTAAACATCACATAAAGTTACTTTTCTTCGAGGTGTCTTGGATTATGAGATCGACTATCACTAGCGATGATGTTCTAATTTCTCAGCAAATTTATCTCTCAAGAACATCGAAGGTGTGTCCCAAAAGCGCGCATACAAAAAATATGCGTGGGTGCACGTGCACAATGAGGATAGAGTACGGATATCTTTCGTGAGGTGTTTATAACTTGTACACTCTTCAATTATTAACGTTAACAACGAACTATTTTAAATTACGAAATTGTACTTAGATTAAACGAAAATTACTTACGATATAAAACATATTACAATACATTTCTTCTGGGTGTCAGTTTTGCCGGGTACACTAGTATATTAATAATTTTAATACATTGCGTTAGTAATTGCCGTTTTGAAAATGACTTCTTTATCGACTGATTTGTGAGGCGTTAGTTTTACGCTCGGTTGCGAAGTTTCAAACATCTTGCGTAAACAGACGAGTAAATCGTTCGTCACTTATTATTAATAGTAAAGCAAGAGAATAAAAGATAGGAAAAAAAAACCAGTACGTCACGTAGGAAGTGAACAAGCTGCGGAATAGGATTGAACTCATGCCCATGACTGGCGCGCTTGAAAACGTAGCAAAAAATCACGTGAGGTTGGAGATTCATTGAAAAGTGCCGCAGTTTTGCTTGATGAGAAAACTTCAAATGAAGCCAAATATGTGAAGAAAAATAACTCCATGAAGACTATAAGAGACAATACAGATTGTAGTTGAAATGATCTGAGTTCGGTTATACAAAGGAAATTTGAAGAAGGAAACAATCACTGGTAGGGACAAACCAAAACATGTTTATTCGAATGGAAATTAAAATTTAAAAAAATGCAAAAGTGGTAAAAAATTCTAATAGTGAAGCCGCTCAGAATTAATAGACGTAACTGAGAAGAAACAATAACGCATTTGGTACTGTGCAAAAGATATAAATTTGAACAGATGTATACGCACAGATAAAAAGCTATCCTAGAGAATAAAAAAAAAATAATATTCTATATAACATTGGCTTTGAAATGGAAACCAAATAAACAAAAATAGACGTGACTGGGTAGAAACGGTGATCCACTTGAAATTGTGCAAATGGTACAAATTTGAGCATTCAAATCAAATGTATAAGCGCAGATAAAAAGCTAACCGATCGAATAGAAAGAGTAAAAATTTTATGCGCGTTTGAATTTGAAATGAAGACAAAATTTTGTCATCATACACAGAAAAAATATTTCAGACAGTGAATGTTCCTGCAAAACAATAAAATCACAGAAGCTGAAAAATATGTGGAACTTGTCTTGAAACTTTTAAAATCATTTGGGACAATTTCGAAAAGCCTTGAAAAAAAGATTATAACTGGAAATTCCACAAAAACTGAATTGATATTACCCAGGCATTAGTCATCAGCTATGACTACTGGGGAAAATTCACTCAATTCGAAGAAAACTGTGCATGCAACCGAGTCATTATCATTTAAAAAATATCAGGAAAATATCAAAGAAACTTTTACAGAAGACAGAATGCAAACCATTCTTCGACTTGGAGATAAAGGCAGGTTAGAAGATACTAGAATAATGAAGAACATAATTTTCTATATTATACATGCTGTTAAATTAAGCAATTCAGTTTTTGGAGGTTTTGTTTTACTACATATCAACCATTCTCTGGTTATTGAATGCTGAATTGTGTCGTTTTAATAAATAATATCTTGGTAGGCATAAGTCTGGTTTTCCCGAGAACTAAAACGGTAGGTGTAGGTCCGGTTTGCCCGAGAGTCAAATCAGTAGGCATGGGTACGATCTTCAGGAGAGTCAAAACGGAAGGTATGAATGCGGTTTTCAGGCGTGTCAAAACGATATAGATATCTTAAAAGCCGGGGCCTTTTTTTTTTTTGTTGGGTGTTACTCTTCTGTATGGAGATGCAGTAGTTTAATACACCGATTGCATGTCTATGCAGACGGATAAAAAATATACCGATTGCATCCCATGCAAAAGTGTTAAAAAATAAGTAACATAATACATGATTAAAATTATATGTATAAATGGTCCCGTAGAAATTCTGTACATGAAATTTCAATCCGAGCATTTGTTTGTTAAATAATTCAGTACATTGTATGAAATTTCATTTTCACCAAAAGTATTAAAAACTAATTAGTCATAGCGAATAGAATTACTTTCAAAAGGAAGAAACTCAGTAAAGTAATAATTAATGAAGACTATAACTTTTGAGAAAATACTATGAATCTGTCCCTTCTGATCAATTCACAGTGTTTTTTTTTTTTTAAATCGTTTCACCCCAAGCAAGGCGAGAAGCCACCAGCACGCAAGAGGTTACAGAGTTGGAGCGAGAGCAAATAGGAGTGATGGAGGAAAGGATGAAGAGAAGGATAGGGGATAGATCAAGGCATCTGGAGACGTCGATTGACATTACATTTGAATAGTTGTAGATTATAGTCATCAGGGAAACAAGAAAAGTGGAGGGAGTTCCAAAGGCGAGAGGTGCGAGACATGAAGCTATTGGAGAAGAAGAGACGGCTACATTTAACAGTTTCGACAATGAAAGGGTGAGAGCGAGATGCCAACATAGTTGAACGCTTAAATTCATGAAGTCTGGAAACCAGCGAAAGCAGTTCATAGAGAGCAGTTACCGTGAAAGTATTTGTAAAAAAGATAGAGGGAGGTGACGGCATGCCAGATCAGGGCCAATTACATTGCATATCCGTCTTGTTCAAGTTTATCGTTTATATTTTTGTATTTTATTCTTTTGTGACTTGGATGCAATATTTCGATCCAAGTTAATACTTCTTTTTGTACTGAAGCGAAAAGTTTCCATAAATTAGGATACATGCTTTTTTTTTTTTAATTCACTACAGACAAAGCAATAAATCCAATAAACCACAAAGAGTAACTCAATGTGAAAGAATAAAAAAAGAAATCATTATTTAGGAGCGAGAACAATAAAAGAGGAATCAAGAAGTGAGTGGATAACGATTGACATTTCATTTAATTTTTTGAAGATTAAAGTTGGCTGGAAAACATGAAGTCTGAAGAGAGTTCCACAGGCGAGAAATGTGCCTGTTAGCAAAGAATTTAGCGTTTCATCTAGCCAATTCAACTGTAAAATTATGAGACCTTGTTGCTAATCTAGTACTACGATTAAATTAATAAAGTCTACGTACCATAGAGCAAAGTTCATCAGAACAATTACAATGATATTATATATAGAAAAGGCAAAGGGAAGCTCCATTACAACGGTGGGAAACTGACTGAAGCCGGGATGACAGTTCAGGATCAATAACATTGTAGATTCTTTTTTGGGTTGTTAAAAATAATCTCAAAGCATTGTGAAAATGTTGAAAACACCACGCTCTAATTACACTTAGAACAAAATTCTTGTTTATATAATTGTCTCAAGCTTTTTATAACTTATATCGTATCAAATATTGATATACGTTGTCCTTCATCTAGATTAACGGTATCTGCAATCTATGCCATGGTAGCCACTCTGTTAGCTCGTACTTGGCTGGAACACTTCTGTTTATTTCTTGCATTGGTTAGTCTTGACTTCAGTATTTCAGAAATGTTCTCATTCTGAGCTTTATCAGATTCATTCGAATCTTTCTTGGATATATATTCAGCATCCAACATATGGTCGGCTTCAATGCTTAAATATTTGATACTAACATGAACGATTATGAGAAGTAGCTGTCATTCTTGTCACATATCACTCATTTGGCTTATCATTGTATATTGCAAATGGAGTAGTAAATTCCTTTGTACATTCATCCCCTAAAACGAATATGCACATAAACATAACGTGTCATTTTAGAGAGGTTGAATTCATTTTGGTATGTTCTCTTTATATATGCACGCTTAAATGTGTCCGTTTATATGTATACAAGGGAGTGCTTAAAAATTCCCAGCTCGAAGCCATTACTTAAGATTTGACCAGGTATCAGAAGTTTGATGCGAAAGGGCTTCTTAATCGTGACAAGAACGTATATTTGTGGAACGTAAAATACGGTATTTGTACCAATCAGTTTTGTTGGTGTTACATTTAGCTGCACAAACTTTATACCTGAACTCGCAAACGTAAGTACCTTTTCACAAATATATATACAAACGTTTACTTGCACGCACCTTTCACATTAATTTACCCACCGATGGATCTATTGTTATTTCGGATCATTGCTGTTAACTCTCAAGTCAACTGTTCACTGTACCCGGTTTACTAACGGACTGGGTGAACTCGTACGTCCTGTCAGTTCGTCCGTCTGATTTTATTTTATTAGTGTATTTCTATTTATAAGTATATATATATATATATATATATATATATATATATATATATATATATATGCACATTATATTTATAATGTGTATATCTATTTATGTATGTATGTATGTATGTATGTATGTATGTATATAATTATATGCAACTGATTTCATATGTGAGTATGTCTTTTGAGAAGTTTTGATATACATATCTCTTGCCTATCATCTTCTATAACCAACTTTTACAGATTTATATACGTCGTCGTCGGCGGCTTTATCTCGTATACAAGAATTTACTTTCTTCTTTCCTGATTGCTTCCTTTATGATGATAGTGTTGATGACTACATTCAACACCAACGTGCAAGGTCAGGACTAGAAACTTATAGTTTCGACAAAACCTGCTCCCTACATCCATTCCCTATCGCTGTTTGGTTGAAGGCGAAAGAAAATCAGAATAGAGGAAAATGCCGATGGCGTGAATTTGTTTCAGGTGGGCCTGGGCTTGCCAGGAAGTGACCAACACCTTATTTCACGACCTTCCTCTGCGGCATATATAGAATGAGATGGAAAAATCAGTTATGAAACTACAATGGACTGCCGTTGATTCTGTTATAATTTTGAGTGGCGCCTTTTGTAGCATGTCCGTCATGCGTAGCCTTCTTCATCCGCTGGTTCAACCGTTGAGATTAGATTTATATATAGTGTATAAATAATAACCACATTTGAAACCCAAAATAGAATGGAAACAAAATGAAATTGAAGGAGTTTTTTGTTTATTAACAAAACAAAGAATCAGTAACAATTATATTTATCAGCAGATGAACCACCAAATTTGTTTTTAAACTTGTTTCTTCAATAACATTTTTGAAGCAGTTTCAGTTGTCAACTGCAATTCTTTTTATGGTCCCAAACAAAAATCTAGATGTGTGATATCAGAGGACCTTGTTGCACAAATCAGATCTTTTGCTCTTTCAAGCTATCGATTTGTTACCTTTTTCTCCAACAAATCTTTGATAACACGTGATTAATGTACAGGTGCACTTGTCCTTCATGAAAGCTCATTGATTGCTAAGACATTTCTGGAGAGTCCTGTTTCGTATAGTTTGATTTGATCTCTTGCACATTTACATATGTACACATAAGAAAGCATTGATATAGTGCGCTCCTTGAATTTTTTGCATGAACTTTAACGCCCTCCAGAAAAAAAAAACTTACCTGTGTATAAAACCACCAGTGACCGAAAGTGCATGATTTTTAATCTTTTCAAAACAACTACCTGTGAATAGTACGACCAACTATTTTTGTATAAAAACTCTCGCACTACGGCTACAGACATAAGCGGATACTGGGAGTGAAAGAGAATGAAAAAAAAATTTTTAGAAAGAACCGCAAACCCAATCCTAAACAATAAACAAGGGATAACCTCTACTCCTGTTCAAAAGATCGGAGTGGAGAATATGTATATAATCAAAAATGAAGATTACATTTCGCGAAAATCGATCACCCGAGGTAATTCTGTAGATAACGTTTTCAAGACGAGCAGCCTTTGTAATTATAATGCCCAATATCAAGAGATAGAACATTAATAATGAAATAAAAAATATTTTTTCACTTGTTTTATGATTATTTCTACTCTCTAGGAGTTGGTGTAATTCTTTGAAACACGGAGTAGAGATAGACATAAGATAAGTGAACAAATTTATCATTTTATATATATATATATATATATATATATATATAAAAGTGAACATAGAAGTCAACACTTAGAGGCGACAGTCTGTTTCATGCTATATGCAATCGTCAAGCCACGTGTGCTGTTATTTTTCTCGGCTATTTATATATATACGGGTTAGTGGTGCATTGTGGGTATTCTATTATGGCGGTTATTTCACCGGAAGTCGTTTGTTTATCTATTTAGGTCAAATTATATTGCTTGTTTTTATTTTTGTTTCTTATTTTATTTATTTATTTATTTATTAACGTAGTAAAAATTTGTTTATATCACTTATTTAACAGTTTTGTTTTGGTTTGGGAATTTAATTAAAACTATTTGTTCAGTTTTGGGGTTTATTGTTGTAGTTCATTCTAAGTATTATTTTGGCGGGAACAGTTTTTAATTGATTATCTTTATTTGGGATTGGTTTGTATATTTATTTACTTGGATGAATTTAGGTTAATTTATTTTACTTGTATATTTTCTCTTTTCGGTTTTCGATTTTTAAGTAACATAGTATTTTTTTATGTTTTATTTCTATTTTTTTTTTTTTTTTTTTTTTTTTTTTTTTTGCTTATTAGTATATTTATTTGTTTTTATTTTATATTTTCCGTTTTTAATTTTTTAGGTTACGTAGTAAAAATTTATTTTCATGTCTGCATTTTGAGATGAGTTCGGATCTTTTGTTTAATAATTTATTTTGGTCGGGAAAAGTAATGATAGCTATTTTTTCCTCCGAGCAAAGTTTGCAAGTTTTTGATTGGTTATTGTAGGCTGATGATTTTTTCCTTATCTTCCAAGATATTTTTGGTGTGATGTTCGTTTTGTTTTTAATTTCCCAGATATACTTAGAAAGCATTGTACTGTTTGCATATTTACTATTTGTGAAAGATGTTTTGTGTGTATAATTTCTATAATACAGCTGCACCGAGAGCATGGCACAAATAATAAAAAAGCACAATAGGAAAATTATCAACAAACCACACGAACAAATTAAACCCACGTGCAACTGCAGAATAAAGAACGAATGTCCCTTAAACGGAAATTGTTTACAAAACAACGTAATATACCAAGCCACGATAAAATCACCAGATAATGAAGAAAAAGTATACATAGGAGTAACTGAAGGACCCTGGAAACAAAGAAATTATACACACAAAACATCTTTCACAAATAGTAAATATGCAAACAGTACAATGCTTTCTAAGTATATCTGGGAAATTAAAAACAAAACGAACATCACACCAAAAATATCTTGGAAGATAAGGAAAAAATCATCAGCCTACAATAACCAATCAAAAACTTGCAAACTTTGCTCGGAGGAAAAAATAGCTATCATTACTTTTCCCGACCAAAATAAATTATTAAACAAAAGATCCGAACTCATCTCAAAATGCAGACATGAAAATAAATTTTTACTACGTAACCTAAAAAATTAAAAACGGAAAATATAAAATAAAAACAAATAAATATACTAATAAGCAAAAAAAAAAAAAAAAAAAAAAAAAAAAAAAAATAGAAATAAAACATAAAAAAATACTATGTTACTTAAAAATCGAAAACCGAAAAGAGAAAATATACAAGTAAAATAAATTAACCTAAATTCATCCAAGTAAATAAATATACAAACCAATCCCAAATAAAGATAATCAATTAAAAACTGTTCCCGCCAAAATAATACTTAGAATGAACTACAACAATAAACCCCAAAACTGAACAAATAGTTTTAATTAAATTCCCAAACCAAAACAAAACTGTTAAATAAGTGATATAAACAAATTTTTACTACGTTAATAAATAAATAAATAAATAAAATAAGAAACAAAAATAAAAACAAGCAATATAATTTGACCTAAATAGATAAACAAACGACTTCCGGTGAAATAACCGCCATAATAGAATACCCACAATGCACCACTAACCCGTATATATATAAATAGCCGAGAAAAATAACAGCACACGTGGCTTGACGATTGCATATAGCATGAAACAGACTGTCGCCTCTAAGTGTTGACTTCTATGTTCACTTTTATATTTACACACGCTCTATCTCTGATATTGAGCACTTTATTCCATAAATATAGCACACCTTAAGACTATATTTCTTTATATATATATATATATATATATACATATATTCGCAATGGGTTGCTGAAAAGGTTCTCGAAATGATACACTTTCAAAATCAAACAAAATACTAGACACCAGAATTTTATTTGGGAAAGGCTTGTATGTATGCGCTGATACGCATTTGTAATAGCTCACAACGTAAACTGAATTATCTTAAAAGTATAAATATAATTTTTATATATATATATATATATATATATATATATATATATACACAATACCTTGCACGACTTATATGCCGACGCTCATACATCTATCTATATTTTCCAATTTGGTTACACACACACACACACACACATATATGACTCTCTGGGAAGACGAAGTGACCCCACCTCCGGAAAATTGAGATGCAATCCTGGAATAAAACAAATCTGACTAGCGCAACAAACGAAACATGTCCTCTGGGTGTCTGTAGAAAGAAGGGGAGGATACACAACCCATTTGAATGATTTCAATGATAATGACATGGAATTGAAACCGGATACAACGTGAGATTGCAGCAGGAAATTCTACAGCCTACGAGGATTACGTATCCATAAGGCACGCTAGTGTAGGCCACGTAATTCCCCTACTGGAGAATCTAAGTCGGATGATGGAATTATGAATCTGGATTACACCAACAGTGTTCAGGATCCCATTGTTGAGCGTCAGCACCATGGAGAAATTCCAAGCCAGTCAAGAGTCCAGTGGCCCAAAGGCAATAACGGAGCTACTTGGTCGAATCTCGATCAAGAATTCGGGAATTCGTCCGCAAATCCCGTGTCGGTAGTCCACCTGGAATAAATGGAATAGCCTACAAGAATTGCCCAAGCATCCGCAAGCAACTCACCATCTTCCTCCAGCGGACATGGAAACAAGGTATTGTACCACAAGAATGGTGCATGGTATTTGGATACCTAAGGAAAAGGATGTAAAAGGCAGTGTAAATTTACGCCCCATCTCCCTCTTGAATGTAGAGAGGAAAATATTTTTGGGTGTTTTCTCGTCGTATGACCGACTTCCTGCTAGGTAGCCATTACATAAACACAGCTTTTCAGAAGGCAGGGATACCTAGCTTCCCTGGCTGTCTGGAGCATTCACACATGATTTGGAACTAGATCCTATCAGCCAAACAAAATAAAACTGAGCTTCATGTGATTTGGCTTGATCTCGCGAATGCATATGGACCAGTTTCTTATGAGTTAATTTGAATGTCCCTCGAATTTTTCAATTTCCCTAGTAAGGTTGGGGAAATTACAATGAAAGAGTAGCGTTTAGGCAGTTCATTATTGGTAACTACACCAAGTGGCAAGCCCTCGAGGTCGGCATCATGATGGGGTGTTTGATTTCACCACTTCTTTTTATTATGTCAATGGAACTCATATTACGCGGTGCAACGGACACAGCAAAGGGAGTGATGACTAAGGAACAACTGGTCCTCCCTCCTTTCAGTGCGTTCATGGATGACATCACCATTTTGGTCCCGTCTAAGGTCGGTGCAGATGAACTGCTGCAGCGCTACAAAATGCTCTTCACGTGGACGAGAATGAAGGCTAAGCCAAAGAAAAGTCAGTGCTTATCATTATTCAAAGGCTCTGTCAGGGAGATTCACTTCTGTATTGGGGGTAACATGATCCCGACAGTCAAAGAGAAAAGCTTCAGACAGTTGTATGAAATTCCACTAACTGATCGGCACCGAGGTAAAGAGGTGTAGAAAGTGGCCGTGGATGGACTTGAATCCATTGACAGAACCCATCTCTCCAGCAAACTGAAGGTTTGTTGCTACCAACATGGTTTGCTGCCCCAGCTTCTGTGGCCGTTGCAGGTCTATATCACACATTCAGTAGATTCAGCAGTGTATCAAGTACCTGTAAAAGTGGCTTGGATTTCCCACCTGCTTCTCTACAGTGGGTCTCCATACTAATGCCAGAAACCTGCAACTTCCCATCTCCTCATTGGTGGAGTTCAAGGTCGGGAAGGTACGCCATCAAATGATGATGGGGAATTCGGCTGATGATTTTTTTTGGTAGTGGTGGTGGGACTGTGGAGTCGGAAAGAAAGGCTTCCTAGCTGGACCAAGCACTTTGATATTTGAAGATTATGTTGCAAACTAAATAATACTTATGTAAAATAAAGTATTATTTAGTTTGCAACATAGTCTTTTTCCTTATCCATGCACTCAATTCAGTGATAAATATTAATAATTAATCTCATAACTCAAACCTTAAACAGCATTAATGACCCTATAGGGACTCTGGGTGGAGGGAGGCTTCAACTACCCCTACCCACTTATTACTGAAACCGAAAACTAAACAGAAATTTATTCACCTGACTTCAATCCATGACAGCTGTTAAGCTGTATTTATCAATGTTTGAAAGTATTTAACTTCTATATGCAGTGTCCCTTCAGGACATTGGCGATCATGGCTCTCCACAATGTCCAGACTTTTGTCACTTTTAATAAATTTTGTTTTTTATCTTTCTTAAATCCTTCATTTTCTCAAGCTCGCTAAATAGGTTATGTGTTGTTTTCGTTTGTCGCTCTTGCCTTCGATCTGTCTGGTGAGTATTACATTTTCCAAGTCCTCTTTTCTCATGATGTGCCGTAGAAATTTCAACTGCCTCTTTCTGATGTTAAGTATAAGGATCCTTTTTGTTTCCATTTTTTCTAAAGCTTCGTCGTTGCTCACATGTTCGGTCCATGACATTCTCAGTATCCTCTTGTAGAACCACTTTACTGTTGCTTTAATGCTATTAATTTTCTAAATTAATCTGAAAACTTCTCTATTTTTTTCCGAAACATTAGCTTTTAAAATTTCTATATAAGTCTAATATGCGGAAAAACTATAAGTCTCATCCCAGAAAATAAGTACAAGTAAAAAAGAAAAGAAAAGAAAAGAAAGATGTGTATTTAAAATTTTCTTTCTTTTTTTTTTTATCGTTACACCTTGAGATAAAGTCGTTAAGACTCGAGGGGTTACTGGGAGTGAAAAAGTATGAGAAGACTTTAGGAGAACCGGAAAATCAATCCTAAACAGTCAACAAGAGATAAACATTTACTCCTGTTCAAAAGAGGGGGAAGAAGTGTGAACCGGGAGATAGTTGAACCTATCGACTCCTATCATATTACATTGGTATAATCTATAAAAAAAAAGTTCGTTCTATTGAGAGGATCAGATAAAAAAGATGTCGAATCAGAAATATTTTAAGTTAATTTGATTTAGCCTTAACTACTTTTATCTGCCGCTTTTTTAGATCAAAATTCAACTAATAACTACGTATCAGGATTTATTGGTTCTCTCTTTCTCTCTCTCTCTCGTGTATATATATATATATATATATATATATATATATATATATATATATATATATATATATATATATATATATATATATGTATAAAGCATGAATATATTGTTTAGGAGAAAGCTACGTTTATATAAACGCGTTCACCTCCGTAGCAAATGAAGCAGAGTTAATGTAACCAAAGACGTCAGTGTCTCCGTGACTTTTACACTCAGTTCATTTTTACTGATTTATGGCTTCGGTTCATATCTCCACTTCATTTAATCAATTGAATCCTTGAAAAAGATGACATTATATAAACCACAACGTTACTTTTATCGCCACCACTATCATTACTACTACTACTACTACTACTACTAATCATTTATGCAGGGCGCAATAGGTAGTATGCTGGTCGACAAAAGCTCTTGGGACTATTTACATTGTTCGGACTGTTGTCCTCATCTTTGTTGCCATATTCACGACGTTTCAGCCGTTATACGCCCCATCCTTCTACAGGTGATTGGAATTTCGAGCTGAACCCGTTATGTCTCAGTTATCTCCCTTTAACTCAACTATCCAAAAAAATTTTGTTCACCACTGCAGTAGCCAGTTATTGAACTCAAACCTCTTTGGGTCAAGTCACTGGATCCAACCAACGCTTTTATTCACAGGACCACGTGTCATTAAGGACACATGACTCAGTGAATACGGTAACAAAGATGACGAAAACAGTTCGAACAATGTCAATAATTACAATACTTCATTTCACAGACAGCTCTTGGGACTTCCAAAACTTTTCTTGACCCCTGAAACTAATTATTCATAAGTAAATCGAAGCTACGATTTTTAGCGTAAATAGGTATCCTTATCATTTTTTAAATACCAAGTTTATTCAATACAAGGCCAGAGATTCACTCACAGTTGAGGGTGACTCAGCGATTTTATTGTAAGGAGTGTACATTATGAGGACGTGTAGGATAGATATCGGTTGACCCTGGGCTTGAAGAGACCCTAGAATGTAGTTGCCAGGAAAGCATCCTGTCGGGTGTTTGTTCCACGAAAGAACAGTTCTGGGGAAGAAAAGCTGTTTGAGTGGAATTTACTCCTTATCAATAGAACTGGAAGGGAATGGGAATAATTTGCTTGTAAGGGAGTGGGAAGGGAGGAGTAAGAAATGCGTATTATGCGGATGTGTAGGATGGATATCGGTTGACCCTGGACTTGAATATAACCAAGATTGTAGTTGTCAGTGAAGCATCCTCTTGGAAGGTCTGTTCCACAAAGTAACAGTTCTGGGGAAGAAGTCCAAATGGAACTTGCTCCTTATCAAAGTAACACGAGGGGAATGTGGATGGTTTGCCGCCGTGAACATGACAGGGCGTATCATCGCTGTGAAAGTCTGAGCTCTTGGGACTAAGGAATGTAACTCATCTGAATATCTTCCATAGTAAGAGTAATAAAGTATCGAGAAGCGATCAACGTTTCGTCTGTAGGATAAGGTTACAGGATGTGAAATAATTCATAAAGACATGGAAATAGTTTGCTGCAATACTTTAATATTGATAGAATATTAAAGTATCTGTAGCTTAGTGTTGATTCTTGCAGTGGTTTGACTTAATATCTGGGATTTCCGAAAAAGGGATAGTCCCTTGATGTGTTTACACACCCCAATATAAAAAAATGCTTAGAGTGTTACAATTATGTAAAATATTGTCGTACTGTCGATAAAAAAATTAACAGGCAATCTCTGTCAGGATATACATTAAATCAAATCTTGAACTTGTGGAGGTTGTGTTAATGGATTAAATTATATTGATCAAAAATTGTTGAGTAAATTAGGCTGCGTGATGAAATTAACAATTTCCTCTCATATTAAATTTCAATATTCAACAAACATAGAATAAGGACAACATGAGAAACAACAGTTTTTGCACAACAATGAATAAAATATTTATATAACAAAGAGGTATAATCAACTGGAGTAAAAAGGTAGTTTTAAAAAGTTCAAACATCCTTTTATGTTTAAATGAAAAGTTATCAAAGCTCTGGTTTGATAGATTATAATTTGTTGAATGGTCTGTACAATAATGAGAAATTGTGTTTTGGTATTATAGTAATTTAAGAAAAAAATAAACAGTCAAAGTTTGTATTTGAAATAGAGAAATATTGTTTACGACTTACTTTAAGGTTTACGGAATTGTCGCTCTTAGATTTGTTTTCAGTTGTTCGAAGAGAATATTCTAGTTGGGGTAAATGGTTCTTAACAAGCTGTGTTTATGTTAATTGCAATAGTTAACGTTGAGCTTGAAAGCGCATGAAAAAGATTCGTGTATTAAGTTGAACGTGGAAAACTTCTCTCAGGCTGGAATCATGTTAAAGTACTTTAACGTAAAGCCGGAACAGTATAATGAGTTCAAAGGATTCCGATCGGCTTACTGTCGAAGATGAAAGACGTTTCATATTTTATTGCTAACTTTGGTCACGTGATAGGCTCACAGAAGCTTGATAGATTTTGGCGAGATTATCTTTCTGGTCAGGTCAAGAACTAGGTCGATGTTATTAAATATTAAGTGACCAATTGACTAAGTTGAGATTTTCTGAAAATATTTACTAAGCTGAATAAGTCCTGTGATCCACTTTTTGTACGAAAATTTGATATTGATAAAAAAGGTGGTAGCCGGATGCTAAAAACTCAAGATATAATTATTTATTGAAAGTAAAATTATAATCCCCTTGTTGCATAAACATATGTTGTAAATTGTTGGTGAAACACACCAATACAATAATTGAGAAAAATTTTATTTATCAAAGATAAAATTGAAATAAATCACATTAGCTACTCATAATTGAAAGAGTACTGAAAGAGTGTTTATGAATATATAATACACGACAATGAAGACAATCTCGGACGGATTTTTCTTACTTGCGGAACATTCTATATTCTTAAACATTTAATTTATTCATTATATACCATAAATGTTAAAACAATTTCTTTCAAAATGCTTTCATGATCAATACAATGAATGAAAGTAGAACTTAGTGATAAATTTTGACTAACATCTTATGCGTGGAAAAATGATATAATAAATCTATATATATCAGACGCATAGTGGGTAATTGAATACAAAATAG
>OZ010582.1:120641229-120648729 GCA_963932145.1 Acanthosepion lycidas
TCATCGCGACCGAGGCTTTGAGCGTACCGGCTTTGCCGAACTACTGATTACGCAGAAACTAGCTAAGGTCTGCTCAGCATAGTCGCTGTATAAACCACAAGTAGGTTCTGTGGGTGTTGAAATACAAATGTGCCCGAGCAGGCGTCTGTAACAAGGAATAGCTTAACGCTCTAACAGACAGTTTTACTAGGGCTCACTCAAATTTCGTAGACTTCACAGTGGAGTATGGGGTCGTAACACGTTACTAGGTGTTATTGCTATAGTTTCCGCAGCAAAGAGGTTTTATAAGATGCAGTTGCTAGCCACATGCCCAATTGAGTTTGAATTTAAAGTTGTCTTCTTTCTAGACTTGTTGTTCATAATCTCCAAGACCATCATAAATGATGTGAACTTTATATACATAATATCCATGACGCAATGGCACATGTTGTCTCTCTTATTCACCTAATCATTTTCAACAAAATATCACAGAGTCGCTTTGTTTCGTGACGGTTAAAGCGCGCCTTTCTATTTCCCGTGTCATTGTAAACTGCTGTATTGATACTCTCTCTCTCTCTCTCTCTATATATATATATATATATATATATATATATATATATATATATGTGTGTGTGTGTGTCATTGTGCAAGAAATTTTCATGTTATATTTAAATTTTTAAACTATCCTTTTTGAGATAAAAGTATTGGACATAATTGATAAAATCACTCTCGTAACTGCCGCGACAGTGAATGGCTGTTACATCTATTATCGCCCTGAAGAGGGATGGCAGTCGCACGCGCGTATCTAGTGCTTCGTCACCAAGCAACGATTTGTAAACTTGACTCGTAGGCTATTAATACTATGGTAGAATCGGTTTTTACTCTTTGAGTGCCTCTTACACGTGGCCTTATGATAGACCAAGATACTTTTAATATATTAACTAGCTTTGTTTAGCATATCTATGTGTGGGTGATCAAAATTTACTATATTCATGGAGGAAAAGCGTTGAGTATCGTGGATAGAACGTTTGTGAATACAAACAGTGTGAGCATAGTAATCGATATTGATTGGTGACTATCAGTTCCACAACGTAAGTGATCGTCAGACACGATGGATCTGGTCATGATCGCTTAAGGCGTGAAACTGACATCAGTGTGCGATGTTGATTTTTATGCACACACTGTTTATATGATGATTTTCTATTCACTATTCAGTCGTAACAGTTCTAGCGAGACAAACTTGCTAACCATTATACCACGTCGAGGTTCCGTACATACTGTTTATGTGTATATACACATGCTTATAATTACGCTCGTACGCACGCACACACAAAAAATAATATATAGACAGATTCGTTTTATACGTATATATTACATAACACAATGCTTCCTCAGTAATGTCTATTCTGGGATCATAGAAAGATTCGGGCCACAATGACATCAGACTTTCTCTTCCATGGACCCGACCCATATATATATATATATATATATATATATATATATATATTAATTATTTATATATATATATATATATATACTTACCAATATTGTACAAACAATGCCACGGTGAGAATTGTGTGTCAGGGATTACCGGTAGAGTTGATCTTACCGATTCTCGGATAGGTTTCGAAAGGAAATGAAGTAATGATAAGTTCAATGGTCAGCGCTTGCATAAAGGTCAAACAAACATGTCAAAATCTGTATCAGGTCATTGTTCCTCTTTTGTTAGAAAGTTCATCATATATTCTGTGTACTTTTGCGCACGTGCACTCGCATGCACATCATGGAAGTTAAGCAACAATGAACCTGATCAGTATTTAGAGGGGAAACTGCGTAGGAACATCAGATATTCTAAACAACTTGAATAGACTAAGCCAGCTTTAGTAAATAAGTACTCTCTCACTCACTCTCTCTCTCTCTCACACACACACACTTGTTTTTTCGTGTATATATTATTATTATTATAAACATTATATTTACTGGATACACGTGTTTGAGTTGACATCCAGTTTCTTTTTTTTTTTTTAAGCAGTGAAATTAATGTCAACCAGCCTAGACCGAGAAGTCTTAGTAAAGAAAATGTCACTAGGCATATTTTTCTCTCGATCTAGGCCGGTTGATATTAATTTCATTGTTTAAGACAATAAACAAAAAATAAGAATGTCAACTTAAACACGTGTACAAACTAAAAATGTTTATAAGAAATAGTCGGGAAAACTAGTCATTTAAAATTACTAATACATTATGTGTATTATTTTATATGTGAATTCTTGCATATGTATGAACACGCATACATATTTTTGTAGTAACACATATAACGAGAGTTCAATATGGTATAAAAACGCGTTATAAAATAACTCAGTTTTACTGAAGGAACCAGGCGGCCTGTCTAGCTTCCTTGAAAAGCAATATCTACTGGACAACATTAGTACAAGCACTTATATGAAGAATACTTTAATGCAAAACAAAAGCGTATTTCATGGCCTTTGCATTAAAAAGAAAACCTTTAACTCCCTCAGGATTTTAATGCCTGTGTTGTTCGGTTTACAAATCTGTAGCCATTTTCAATAGGCTAAGAACGAATAAAAAAAAAGGTCATAATGCCCTTCACGATTTTGAATGCGAATGATTTATTCTTTATGAATTCGGTGTTTTCATAAAAACTGCTACGTGTTAACAATAAGAAATCAATATTATTATTATTATTATTGTTATACACTGATTTGTTTGGACTGATATAATCATTTTGGTTGTTACTCTCCGACCTTCTTTAGGTGTGTGTTGTAGTTGTTATTCTTCCGGGAATTTCGTACTGACTTAATTTTTTTTTTTTTTTTTTTTTTAATCTACACGAGTTGAGTGTTCTCATTCTACGGTCCAAGCTAGAAGGTACATCATATCAGTTAATTCTGGCTTGATAGTTCGTCATTGTTATATCTATCGCTTGTCTCTCCCACTTAAACATATTAAATAACATTTTTTTTATGACTCGATTTTAGGATTGAAACATACTAACTACCATAGACACCTGAAGAAGGGCGGAAAATACAACGTTTGAAACGTTGTGACGATGAGAAGATTTCGAACAAATCGGTCTATAATAATATTTTCTCATCTGAAAAAAATTTGACAAGAATCAACAATAATCATGGAGTAATGGATAGCAGCTCGGATTGAGGAATTGTAGAGGCGAGTTCGAATTCCAGTCAGATCCATTACATTCACTTACATAAGGATGCATACCTTTCCCAAGTGTTAATACCCTTGGAAAAGGTATGAATCCACTTTCCCCCACCCTCCCGGTTATGGGTAAATAGCAGGATAGACTTGGTTCTATAGACTTGGGTGGCAACCGGCCTAGGAGAAAGAGACTTTGAATTCAAAACTGTATGTTGCCCTGGCATAGCACATACTATACAGCTAAAGAAAGGATTGTTCGCCTTGGCTCGATGATCCCGACTATGGTCGAAAAATGATGATCATGATCATATTTATATTACATTTTCGATTTTAAGACCACGGCTTTCTATATATATCACTTGATGATGATAATATGTCCTGTTGCTACATCAGGTATGGCTCTTGTGGCTTCTGATCTTAATGTTTATAACATCTAGATGAATATGTTTTGTCTTGGTAAATTAAGATAGACTACAGTAAATATGTCGTGCACTACTGCGATTTTTTTTGTCAGTTGCTTGACCTTAACTAGATGAACACGTCCATTAGCAGAGTTATGGGCATGGCGTTAAACTACACCCAGCTGCATCGGAAGATTGGAGAGATTTTGAGGAGCGTGGAACCACCTCTTAATTGCTGCTGTTCCCAGGTTCACTCTGACCCGGGGTTGTAGCACCTGTTAGGGTCCCAGCTAATAGTGAACTTCAAAACGAAAATGAAAACACCAAAGAAGTATAAAAATACATTTTTTATACTAAAAATACCAGCAATACATTTTATCTGTGGTTGAAGACATAAAATTGCGTACAAAGTATTTAGATTCTGGCATTAAATAACCCATATAGGTTTATATGCCACTAAACAAAACCAACCAACATGAAAGAACGCTTTCAGGGCATTAATCCATATATCTTACAATTTCTTAAAGAAATCAAACTGTATTCTAAAATATAACCTCAAAAAAACTACAAAATAAAACACACATATTACCGCCTCTAATAATTATGTCCTCACAAACATATATATGTATAAAAGCTAAGTATCATCTACCATGTATTCAATTGTGAAAACAGAATAACATACTTCATATTTTTATTACTTCAAAGCTCCCAAGAAAATTAAATTTCGGCATTAAATGATCCATAAGTAGTTGATATGCTGTTAAACAAAGAAATCAATCAAACTTAGCAGAAGTATTGGGATGCATCATAGCCGGATGTCGAGATATATATTAGAAGTTTAGAGGATAAGAGAGCTAAGGTGACGTTGGACCTACATCTAGATACTTTGGAAAACTCTCAAAAGCGACACTCTCTGAACTGACTGGGATATCTAACCTGAAGGCATCTCTAACTGGGTCCCTCCTACAAGTTCATATTCTGCTTTTATCAAAACCTTTCACCATATCGCGCACATTTCGCTGTGATGCCTGTGTCTGGTGTATTTTCATCATATTGGATATTATGATGGTTATGTTAGGCTTCGTATATTTGTAGTTCAGCGTCATTATTTTGAAATGCTGGCATCTCACTCAATAATAGTAAGACAAAATTATAATCCTTCTTGCCGCTCTTTTTCTTATGTCGGAATTTAGATGAAATATTTTTCTTTTGTCATAAGAAATCGTCATTCAAAATAGGTCAACAAAAAAGGCATTAGAATGAAGAACAAGAGGGCCAGTGTTTCGGCGCCAACATCGAGTCCTATTTCATAGATTTTAGTAAAAAAAAATATCTCTTCTTTCTGACGTCGGTAATTATCAATCAAGATTATAGTGACTGAATATGGTGATTTTCTAAGCGTAGAACAAGGTCAAAAGTATGGGATATCAAGTGAGGATCGTGCTGACTATTCAATCGTAATTGATCGAGCGAGACAAGCTTGTTAACCATTACACCACGTCGAAGTGTCACGCCAACTGAATATGCATCGACTGGAAAAACATAAATTTGTGTTAATACATGAGATTTTAAATCTAACTCTAAGGCATCGTTTTAAATATATTTTCTTTTTTGTACCGTGTCCCTTCAGGACGCGAATAATCATGGTAATCTATAAATTTATGGCTCTCAATAAGATTTGTCTTTTCACTATTACTCCTAGTTCCTGTTCGGACATCCATGTACACTGGCTTGTTAGGTAGGTCACTAGTTGTTTTCCTCTGTCCTTCATGTTTTCAGTATATCAAGCCAGTATCAAATTCTCCAAGTCTTCCGTCCTCATTATGTGCCCTAGAAATGTCAATTGTCTCTTTCTGATTCTAAGTATAAGCGTCCTTCTTATTTCAACATTTCTTCAAACTCCTTTACTCACATGGTACTCCGTAGTATTCTCTGCGTTCTTTAGTAGAACCACATTTCTATTGAGTAAAGACTCTTCTTCATCTATGCGGAGATTGTCCAATATTCACTTCCATATAAGAGGACCAATATCACCTAACAGTTCAGAAGTTTTTTTTCTTTGGTTTACACAAAATTTCCCTGCTTTTTTACGACTTTGCTTAGCTTTGGAAAGCCGTCTTTTACTATTCCAATGTGCCTTTGGATTTTGATGCCACATTTTCCGTCCTCTGCTAAAACACTAAACAAATATATTTATAAATTTTCGTACTTGCTTGATTTTGGTATCTCCGATTTGTAATTTGCATCTTGGGTTCTTCCTTTTGCTGTCAACCATACATTCTCTCTTCTTGAGATTTTTAGGCCATTCTTCTTAATTTCCGTGCCTTTTTTTTTATTTATTTTTTTTTTTCGGAACTATTTTACTAGCTCGGAGGACCTTTCTCTTCCTGAAGTGTTTTATTATATATTCAATAATAATATTAATAACAATGAGATTAACACATTACTGAATAAAGTTTTCTTAAAATTTTAACTCTGTTTTGTCTAACTTACCTTGCTGAGTTATTATAATCTTAAGACTGGCTGATTTTAAATTTCAGGTAACTTCATCTATAAAAAATTGGATGACATGCACTAATGAATAAAATAGTTTCAGTATGCTAGATTAGTAGGAATTTATATATAACGTTATTTTTGTAGGTACACGTGTTTGAGTTGTTATAAACTTAAGAAAATAAAGGACAGGAATAGCAACTCAAACACGTGTACCCACTAAAAATAACGTTTACAGCAATAAGAAATAATGTAGGATAAAAAATCCTTTCATATATATATATATATATATATATATATATATATATATGAGTGTGTGTGTCCCTTTTGTTTCAGATGTTATTACAGTGAATATAATTATTGAAATTGTGGCAATTTTGCGACATTATTTCAAACTGCGTTTCGAAGTCGCTGAAGCTGCTCACAGAATTCACTAAGTGAAAGGAAATTAAAAAATATCTGACCATATTTTCCAAAATTAGTTTAAGCATTCTTGTCTCTTGAAATAAAAACCCAAAATAGCTCAACGAATTATGTGCAAAAATAGAAAGAATGAGTATCTCAAATAAACCGGATATGCATAAAAAACTAAGAGAACTAACAAGACGAAAGACAAGCTCATCAACAGGATGCATAAAATACAAAGACGGGCCGTTGTCCTGAGTATGACGATAACCTATATCCGCGTCCTGGGTAAGACATTAAACTCCATCCGACAGTAAGGCCTCCGATTAGGAAGTTTTGAGGAGAGTGGAAACACCTCTTAATTGCTGGTGTTCCAGGTTCCTCCTGAAACGGGGTGGTATCACCTACTAGGATCCCAGGTATGGGCAAATAGTTGACCCCCACCAATCTGGGGTCAAAACACTATTGAAGTGTAAAAATAGGTATTAATACCAGCAATACACTTTTGGAGGAAAAATTATTACCAGAAATACATTTTCGAGAAATTTTTTTTACCAGCAATACTTTTATGAAGAAAAAGTTATCACCAGCAATATATTTTTGAAAATATATATTACCAGCAATACTTTTTATGGAAAAACATTATTAGCTATTCATTTTTGAGAAAAAAATATTACCAGCTATACATGTTTTGAAAAAAATAGTACCTGCAATGGATTTTTGAAGAAAGCATATTACCTGCAATAGATTTTTGAAGAAAAAAGTATTGCCAGAAATAGATTTTTGAAGGAAAAATATTAGCAGCAATACTTTTTTCAAAAAATATATATTACCAGCAATAAAAATGTTGTCGGCATTAAATAACCCATTGAGGTTGATATACCGTAAATCAAACCAAACCAAGGACTGACCGCTGATAGAGAACGAAAAATACTTCAGCGATGTAGCGAATATATCGGAGAACTAGCTAAATTGAACAGAAACAAAGCGACAGGGCCAGACGGAATTATATAGAGATGCTGGCATCTTTAGTCGATTTCGG
>OZ010582.1:120653729-120671229 GCA_963932145.1 Acanthosepion lycidas
TGTGTAGGGAAATTATAAATTATAAACTCATACTTTCTTCAGTAAAAACTCGCGTTTGCATATCACTTCGTGTGTGACGTCATTGTAATGCTGAGTTGAAAATTATTGAAAATATGAAAGCAAAAACAACCTACATCTGGAGTTATTTTCCTGATCTTGATACTTGTCAATTCACCAGGTCTCTGATGTCACACTGTATGCAAAGTATATTCTGGCATGATGTAGGGTGAGGCGCATACACCAATTGAATAGTGGCAAGGGTTAACAGGGCTAGTATTATTACCGGGTACTGTGTTCCAATTTTCAGGGCTGCCCCAAATTTGTGGCCTTGCACCAGACTAAGCTATGTTTACCATTAAATGCGTGTAAATTTCGATATTTATCAATCGATATTTTCTCTTCACGTCACGCTGTTCACTTCAGTTGTAAATCAGAAACAAATGTCTATATCCTGTTATTTTTACTTTCTTTATTTTGTCTCTTCCGCACAGCAACTGTCGGAATTTTTACGTATAGAAACCGTCTACAAGTTACCATCACAAAGCCGCCTGATAAAAATATAATCGACGGCATTTATTTAAGCACCTCTTCGAAGGCAAACCTTCCAAATCTAGAAATATCATCAAATGCTACTTAGAACTTTTATAACAATGCCCTTTTCCCACGCCGGTAAATTTTTCATCAATCTTTCTTACTAGGGTTCCGCTTATAGTTGCCAGTATAGACGCCCTTTCGCTGTTAACAGTTCACACATTAAAAGTGACACAAAGCAGGTGAGAGTGCAGCATCATGGGAAAATTTCCTTTGTTATCACCCGGGTCTTTGCTTTATGATTTTTATCATTACATGATTCTAACGTTAGTATGTGATCATCGACCGTCTGTCTTTCCTTCCTTCTGTCTTCTTTTACAACTATTTCCCTTTACCGATTCGTGTGTTCCTTTCTTCTTCTTTTTCTATTCAGACTTTGTTTTTTTTTCTTCACTTTCTTTCTTATTTTGGTTCCATAACAGTTTTTTATGTCTTATTTTCATCTCTTTCCTTTTTCTTTATTCATTCTGTCTTCTTTTCTGCTTTCGATTTTATTTCCGTTTCTCTCTTCGCCATTTTTTCTCTGATTTCCGTGTCATAACTTTCTTTCTTTTTCTTGAAAATTTTTACTCTTCTTTATCATTTTTTCTCGCATTATACCCGTCTTCTTTCTGTTTCTTTTCATTTCTTGCCACTCTCCACTTATTGAAATCACTGTTTGTTGAAGCAATTAATAATTAGTCTTATTTTAACAGTTTTCCGGATGTTCTCGGATTACGTATCTTCATTATATTTTAATATATTTTTCGATTGTCTTCATTTTTGTTATTTTTAACGCATCTTTCGTACGACTTTTTTTTTTTTTTTTGTTTTTTTATCTTCCTATATACACTTATGTGTCTCATAGAAAGGAGAGGCATTTGTTATTTTTATTTATTTTAGAAAATTTTTTAAGTTCCCGTTTCTAGCACATTGAGAAAAATTCTGACCAACCTTATTTTTAAAATCCCCCCCACTTTTATTAAGACACTTAAGAGTATAACCCGGTCTTCAGAAGTCGTTTGTTAATGTTTTAAACCATTGAACCCTTAGTACTGTTTTATTGGTACAACGCTTTGGTGTCTAAAACCTTATTGGAAGATAATCACTGACTCATAAATAATAGTGTACATTCAATGACATTTTTTAGGTTTGGCCCTGACAGCGCCACTGCTAAAATCGCTATTAGATCTTAAATATGTAAGTAACATCTTCATATTCTGTCCCTATTTACAAACATTATTAGATCATGTTGGAGTCTTCATTGTTGAAAAACTTGCACCAGAAAATCAAATACTAATTTTCAAGACCATCAATAGCTCCACATTTCAAACATAGCCTTCTACCTCACATTTCCCTATACTTGTCCTTGTGCCATACTTAGCTAATCAGATAAGGGTACCGTAATATGGAGTAATGGGTAGCAAGCTATGCATCTTCAGACCCAACTTATTCAATCCTTTTTTTATCTCCTCAACTATAGGATCACTGCTTTCCTTCGTAATATGTAACATATTCATGGATTACTCCCAAAATCTATCTCTGAGAACAGCATCATTAAAACACACACTGCAACTGACATATATAAAGGATATTGTTATGCCCAGGCTTCAGCAAAAGGATATAGAAACACGGTTAGATCATGTGAATTTCATCAGATAATCAACACAGTTAATCATGCAAAAGGAACACAATGAATATGATACGAAACTAACTTACACAGAACAAGATTTGAGTCCAACCAGACTTTTTATGTAAAGGAAGCAGTAGTTTTTTGCTTTCAAGGTCAGGCTAAACCCATAAGCAATGATTCTATTATCATACAGTGTAACTTTAGTTATAAAGGGAAGACAACCCAAGAAAGCAGTTGTCTACTAAAGCGTATTAATTCAAGATTGGCCAATGGAAAAACTGGGGACACCAACGATAAATAATATTGTAGATCATCAAAAAAGACCTAAATTATGTACAGTCAATAGAATATCAGAATAGTAAACCTATACCGCAAAACCTTATCACCAAGTTGAGTCTTATCAGAAAGACATGACTAAAGGCCATTGCAGTTGCAAAAGAAGAATAAGAGAGAAAATGTCTCTTAAAGATAAGACTTGAGAACACAAAATACTATTATCGAAGATGAAACAATTAAATTGGTTTTAGCAGTGGAAAGAAATGACAGAACATTGTGGAATGAGATCAAAATAATAAACAAGGAAAACTGATGGAATATGTAAAATGAAAGACATTAGTTTACAATAAACCGATACTACACTCTCATCACTAAGGCGAGTCTCTTCAGAAGACATGAGAAAGTAAAATCATATGGATGAGAATATAATGGAGAAACTCGCTATTTTGTCAAGATAAGACTCGAGGAAATCCATTAATGAGAAATCTAAATCGGGATTATTAGAGATATTGGATCGAAAATTCGATACACGGCCCTCACTGGAATGAGGTCAAAATAATGAACGCAAGAATGATGTAAGACGCTGACAGTTAGGCGTATGAATCAGTCAAAAAAAAAATCTGAACACGTCAAAAAAACTAATATAATCTTTAACACTAGATGGAAACCAGTGTTCAGAAAAAATAATTTTAACAATTAAACCGTCCTCCGTACCAGGAGTTCAACGAAGGGTTTTTTTGACTAAGCTCTCTGATGTCACTAAGAAATTGTTAGCTCTTTCTCTCTAAAATTATGGTCAACAAAATATATATTTTTAGACAAAGCCTGGTCGTATACTTAATATGCATTTCTACAACTCGAGTATTCTAGTTTGGACACTAAAATAATACTAAATAACATCAGGAGACGAGACGTATGCTGCAAGCAGAGGAAAAAACCAAGAACATATCAACCGCAACGTTGTTTAAAAAAAATGGAAACAATAGTTCGAAAAATACGTAAATTGATGTTTTCTAACGGAGCTGTTATCCGAAGCTATATTTAATTAATTTTAAGTTTTAACTGTACACTTAGGGAATTATGTTAGCCTACATCAATATGATTAAAGATTATTTACACTTTTTACAGTGTTCGGACTGTTGTCCACATATCTTCCTTGCCATATTCTCGACGTTTCAGTTGTTGTACTCTTCGGCCTTCAGGTGACTGGAATTTCGAACTGAACCCTTTATTTCGTCCAATCACCTGAAGAATGCCGGAGCGTACAGCGGCCGAAACGTTGTGAATATGGCAAGAAAGATTTGAACAACAGTTCAAACAATGTAAATAGTGTAAATAATCTTTAATCATATTGATGTATGCTAACATAATTCTCTAGGTGTACAGTTCAAACTTAAATTCTCCCATATTAAAGAAAAAGAAAGCTGTGGAGAGCTATTATGGTATTCTTTTTAAAAGATTTGACTTAAACCTATTTTTGAATTAATGTGAACAAAATATAATATTTTCAAATCCCCCCGACAAGTTATGCAAACGTACACCCGATTTACTGTGTTTCTCAGTCCAAAATACATTGTTTTATAAGTGAATTTTTTGGCTATTGCTCAATACGATTCAATCCTATAGTTGCAAATCGCTAGCCTTCCGTGTATTTTCTTTCATACACCAAAACAGCACATTATGATTAAACGTAGTAATTTCTAAGGAAATAATGGATTTTTGATCCGATATTATTTCTTTTCTTTTTACGGTTATATTTACTGGATACACGTGTATGAGTAGACATGCTTTTTTTTTTTTTTACACTATAATTGACGTCTACCAGCATGGGTAATCGAAAATCTTCATAAAGGGAATGTTCCTTTCAACAGAGATCGAACCTGCATTCCCATTACCGGTTTTGCCTATGTATGGGGAACGCAGCTTTGATCCCTGCCAAGAGACATTTTCTTTGTTTTTCGATTGATCAGGCTGATAGACGCCAATGACACTTTTAAAAAAGGGAGATGGATCTCTACTCACACACGTGTACCAAGTAAATATAGTGTTTATAGTAATATAAAATAGGGCACCTCGAGGCGGTGTAATGGTTAGCAAACTTGTCTCGCAAGAACAATTACGACTGAATAGTGAGTTTGATTATCATGGGTGCCCCATACCTCCGGCCTTGTGCCATATCTACGCTTAGAAAATAAATAAAATATAGTGTATTAATATATGTAACCCATCTTTATTTTTTAGTAGTGTATCTTACAAACCAATCCATGTGGTAATTATATCAACATTATAAATATACTAGTTTACTCATACTGTAAAAAAATATCGGTATAAATATATTTTACAATTATTCGTCTTCAGTTTGACTGGAGAAGGTTTCGATAGGCTCATTGAAGGGATTCCTGGTAGTTCATGCCTTAAAGAAGTACAAAATATTGTACTCACAAGTACACCTCACATCTTACGAAGGGGCTTTATCTATGCAAAATGTGCGTGATTTTATATTGTTTTATTTATTGTTTTTTTACAAAAATGTTAGTTGGAAAATGTCATGATGTCATTTCTGACCTTAGGTCTCTGGTTGGGGTCCAGAAAGAAATACAACAGAAATAAAAGGAAATAATAATAATACACTCCTTTTTCACGGAGTCGGACTTATAATTTGAAGCACAGAAAGTTACAGACATTACAAAAATCACGGGACAAATAAGTATAAATATTTTTCCTCTTTTAAGTTAATATAGATTAACAAGCCCATTAGTTTTGCACTGGAAAAAAGTGTCTGTGATTTGGGAACCAAACTGGTTACATTATAATTACCTTGGGTCATTATACTCATATCGTTGATCCTTCAAGATTTCTTCTGGTCCCTGAAGAAAGATAGAAAACCTGAAATGTTCAAGTATACATTATATTAGATACCTCTAAAGAAAAGCGATCCCTAAGGTTTAAATTAACTTAAAAAAAAATGAAATTTTTTTGAAGCTTCCATTTAGTTTTAAAGCTATAATAGACTAAATTTAATATTTCCAATATGCAAAATACTTCGCTGTATTTCAAAACGAATTTAAATTGATTGGATTTTTTTTTAATTTGTAAAAATGGCCAACTTGAGCCATATTTACAAATCTGTGCTTATAAATAATATAAACATAAATAATATAAACATTTAAACCTTACAAAAATGAATTTCTCGAAATTTTATAAAATTAAATAAGTGGGGGTAACAGAAGTAAAAAAAAAAAAAAAATTCTGAATATTTTCTAAACAAGAGACAAAAAGACGCTAAAATTTCTCATACTGCTGACACATGAAAAACAAATTTAACCAAAAGTTTGAAGATTGTAAAAAGGACTAAAAACATAATTAAAATATCCTTTAGTATTTCCTCTTACGATAAAACTTTGTTTTTAAGATTGGGGCATTTTTTTTAATTATATATGCTCATTTTTTAGCGAATCTTTGGAGGTAACTAAATTACATGTATATAATATATCAATCAGTTGTGTGTCATGCGTGATACACGCATAGGCGATCATGTATCTTTCGATATATAACTGACGTGGCAGATGTTTTTCCTGCAATAGGTTGCCATTTCTTTCTGCGGTAGACCAGTCCCCATCCGGTCTATCCTGCTATATACCCATAGCAGTGGGGAGGGGTGGCAGAAGAGGATTCATTAGCATGTAAGTGAATGTAATGGATTCGACTGTAATTCCTCACTTCGAGCCGTTATTCATTACTCCACCGTGACTCCTCATATTTAACATATACCGTACGTTAATTTTTTTTTATAACATTTGCCATTTTTTAAATTACATTTAATTTGCGTTTAATAATTTTTACACGTTAATAACGTAATTCTTAGCAACATTCTAAAAAAAAAATTAACGATATTTAACAAATTGAGCTTAATTTCTACAATATTATTAATTTAATGATTTATGTTCTACAATCTCTTCAAATTTTTTTATTCAATTCGTCCGGTTTTTTCTCAGTATTGCTTTTTTAGGGATTCGTATTTTTTTTTCACTTCCCAGCAATGTAAATGCTTTGGAGAAAGCAAGAAAATCACTGGCGAGTTAACGTCTCTGGTGGAGTAGAAAGTTCTAGACATTAGAGATAAAAATCACAAGAAAATTAATAACATAAAGAACATAGATCTTAATTTAGTCTGAAATAACAAAGCACATTGAATTTGCAATGGATTTTTTTTTAATGTTTTCAGAAACAATCTCAGAAAAGTTGCCATGCAGATATTTAAAGAAAAAGTACAGGGAATCTGCGTTACCGCTTTGGGAAAGTGAGTGAAGCTGAGATGCTAGGTGAGGACTGATAATAATGCAGATTTATATACCGTATATACTCAAGTATAGTGCGAGTTTTTATGATCAGTTTTTACGTAAAAAATGAGGAGTCGCCTATGTATAGGCAATTATTTTGAAGAGATTAAAAATCACCCATTTTTGATGACCGAATGCACTATACACATGTCATTTTTTCTGGAGGGGTTAAAATTCATGCAAAAATTAGGGGTCGCCTTATACACGAGTATATACGGTACTACACACGTTTTTTAAGACCTTTCATTTAATTAGTTTCGTTTTTCTCAGTAGTGTTTTTAAACATTGATGTTATTTTTTAAGTTTTTGTTTTGTTTCTATAATCAGGTAGATCGTCAGGTTGCCTAAGTGAAGATTTAAATCGGGCAAACGAAGGAAAAGGTGACATCTCTTCCACATGTAGCATGAAGTGCGTTGTACTGAATTACACGGCAAAGTAAGCTAGAAGGAATCTATGACTTGACTATACTTGCATAGAAAAAAGACAAAAGTACAAAAATTCACTTTTGTTTAGAAGACAAAGAGTTCGTAATGACAGATGTCTTCAAACAGAAAAGAGAAAAAAATGTTTATTTCTTTTTTAGGTTGTCGTTGACTTGATGAAGCCTAAGGCCAAGCCTTTAGCTCGTGTCTTTCAGTCACTCCCAGTGTCCGAAGTGTATTGCATCACCCATTACGAATCATTGTATTTTCATTAATAGCGCTGGACACAAAAGATATATAAAGATCCGGTTCTTTCTTTTAACACTTACCTTTCTTTTGTGCTCAAACTAAATTTCATTCTTTTAACCATTTTCTCGCCTTTTCCGATAAATCATTTTCTTCTTTCTTTCGTTTCTCTTTCCTCATCATCATGACCATCTTTTTCCTTTTATGACATTTTAAAATATTTGTTCTTTGTGTCAGAATATCGGAAACATAATTTTTTTTCTGGTTTTCAATTAACGAAAATTTATTGATTTGAAGATGTGCAAGTAGTGTAAACGGATATCATTGCGAGAACCTGGCGTGCCAAGTTCAAATTGTAGACTAGTTTATTGCATTCACTTTCGCACAAGTACCCCTGAGAAAAGTAGATATTTACTTGATCCTTCCCAATGAACCAGGTTGTGGCACAAGGTCAGTTTTTAACGTGGGGGCCCGAGTGTTTTCACTCGGGCCGCTAGTCCAAGCTGGTCATAGCTTGTCAGAGCCAGTCCAAGCCCCGAGAAAAGTATGAACTCGTCTCTTTTTCCCTACCACGTATGGATTAAATAGCATGGCAGACATGTCTCTCTTAGCCTTAGGTGGTAACCAGTTTAAGCGAAGAAAAAAAAAGAACACTAAATTCAAAACCAACTGAAATCACCCCACTATCTTTCCCAACAATACATGGCAATTCATAGCTAATAATGGAAAATGTATGGAGAGCCATGATCGCCTACATTCTGAAGAAACATATTATTAAAAGAATTGATTTGAAAGCAGAGAAAAATGGTCAATTCTTTTATGCTGCAGAAGGTTGAGGAGGTGACCTTGTAAAAATATCCAATTAGTTTACAAAGAGAAAGAAAGTAGATAGTGTAAATTAAGTGTAATCTCCACAAATTTTTGGTGTGTCACACGTAAAAAATATTTCTGTTCAGCTTTTTTATGAAGGTAGTTTTCGAATGATAGAAAATAGACTAATCACCGAAAGATTCCTTAAAGCCTCCTCTTACTAGGCCAACTCGGCCTGTTACATCCGTCTATTACGCATACTATCACGCAACCTCACTACTTGGTATGTTGTCCATTATTTATACCCGTCATATGGGCGTATTAGTAGATTCAAAATGTGCGCCAAGATTTAACAGAAAATTGCTCAACTGTGTTACTTGAAGAGTTTAACATTTCTAATAATAGCTATACGTGCTTAAAAGCTGAAACTTTGCAGATTAATAATTCGATATATTTTCAACGCTGTGTAAATTTTGTCTTGCTTTATGAATTATAATTAAATATAATTTTAAGTTGGTATCCACTCAGTAAGCATATCAGATCTTACTATCTTCAATAAAAAGGGTTTTTATTTAGGTACCTCCACAGATTCGCGAGACCTAAGGTTTAAAATGAATTTTAAAAAAAGAAAAAAACTTTCTTGAAGTTTTTATTTTAATTTTCATTTCAAGTTAATAGATTAAGCTTAATATTTTCAATAATCAAAATACTTCACCCTATTTCAAAACTAATTTAAATTGATTGAAAGTAGTTTTCGTTTTAAAATTGTTGAAAGTGTTTATTTTAGCGCCATTTTTAGTCACGTGTTTATTGCTATGCAATTTTCTTTATTTAAAAATTTTCCAAAAATAAAATATACTTTTCTGAAACTTTATTTGAGGAATATTAACTGACCTAAAGTATAATTAATCTTATTTGAAACAGATATTATTTACTTTAAGTTGAAAATGTCACAAAAATGGATTCTAACACAGCTGTAACTATTTATTTAAATTGTTCAGGTGTTGACAGCTAATGTTGTACGAAGATTTATCTGTAAAAAATAATTAAAGAATATAACGTGAGAGCCTTTGATATATAATATTTAAGCACTCAGTAATCTTAAAAATTTGGGAAAATATTCTCTGTAATCTAATGTTTTATTGAACTTCAGATATTTTCTCTAAATTTACTATAGTTATCGCTCTTATTTTCCGATAATGTCGTGCATGGACGTCCGTATCTATAAAAATCGGCAGTTTTTTACACATACAAAAAAATTCGCAATTCCTTCAAAAATATTAGCGTTCGATGATTTGTACTAAGTTTTTCCATTTGAGTATTAAGTGGGTAATTCCTATTAAGAAAGTAATTGAATAGTTGACCTATATGATTTTTATAATCCCCATTTTATGCGTAAAGATTGGCTGTAGATTATTGATTTATTTTTAGGTTAGTGGAATGGTAGCTATTGAAATTTAGGTAGCAATGACCATCTGTGGGTTTGATGTATAGTGTAGGGGAGGTGCGGTTATTATTTAAACGTACCAGTACATCCAGAAACAGAATAGAAGAGGTGATATATTCCATTGTGAATTGATGGTGTGGTGGAAATGGTTGAGGTGTTTTTTTTTTTAAGGTATTGGAGACTGTTTTCTCAATGTGTTATTAACCGTCCTATTAAATCTACATATTATAAGAAGCACACTTGGACCACCTTTCGTTTAATTATATATATATATATATATATATATATATATAATCTCCAGGTAAGATGAAAACGAATAGAGTAGTGTTTACATGAAAATTGGAAATTGTTTTTATCAAAGAAGTGAACTAACGGTAAATTGTAGACATAGTCTATCTTTTACCTTGCAATTTAATTAAACTTTGGAATTGGATAATGCTTTTTTTTATATTTATTAATAAATGAACTGCGATGCACCTTGTATGGTCTATTTTTCTATTTGTAAGATTAATTTAGATTTAATATAGTTCTGTATTAATCTCCTCTTAGTCTTAACAACATCTTATATGGATGTATTATTATTTAGTTAGTATTTTTGACATCTTGCATTGATTGGTGTGTATTATTAACGTCTTATATGGATGCTCTTTACTTAACGGTTGCATATTATTAGGTTGGTGCAAAAATAATGTCGTTTTCTCACATAGAAACATATGTGAGAAAACGACATTATTTTTGCACCAACCTAATAATTTGCCAAATAATTCTATACGTTTAAATTATTTCCTAGTTTTTTAAAGAGGCCTCTTATTTATCAACTACAAAAGTTTTATGTAGGAAGCCCACAAAGCATATAGCTAGTTAGCATTATGTTAATTACCTACCTACCTCCTCCACTTTTATTTCTTGGGAAAGTTGATTGCGCGACTTGTACACACTTTACAAGATAACGTAACTATTACAGACAGTTTTTTGCACCAACCTAATACTAAAACTGTTCACCGTGAGCTCCATAAGGCTGCATATCATGGAAGAGCCACTGTGAGGAAACTTCTTCTCTCCACTCACAACATTCAAAAGAGGTTGAAGTGGTGCAGAGATCACAATGCCTGGTCTGCAGACCAATGGAAGCAAGTCATATTCTAAAACAAGTCCAGTTTTTCTCTTTTCCCAACTTCAGGGCGAGTTTATATGTGGAGGCAGCCCAAAGAAGCTTACAACCCTGACTGCCTTCTTCCAACAGTGAAGCATGGAGGTGGATCAGTGATAGTTTGGGCCGCCATATCATGGAAATGTCTCAGTCCAATAGTTGCCCTGCATGGTAGAATCAACAGCAAAGATTACCTGAACTGAGATCATGTTCATCCAATGGCCAAGACTTTATTTCCTGATGGTGATTGCACCTTCCAAGACGATAATGCTCCAATACATACCGCTCGAGTGCTTAAGAATTGGTATGAAGAGCATGAAACATTTGTGGTGCATTTTGAAGCAACAAGTTAGGAGCCGCTATCCTCCATCGTCGTGTCGTAAAGAGCTGGAGAAGGTTTTAACGGAAGAATGGCTGAAAATTCCTCTGGATGAAGTTAGGAAGCTGTATAATTCCATTCATAGATGTATCAAAGCTGTCTGTGAGGCTAAAGGTGGACCAACTAAATATTAAATAAATTTTCTTTGAATTTAACAAGTGTTCCAATTATTTTGTTCAACCCCTGTATATAACAATGACGAATAAAGCAGTACTTCATAAATAAATGTCTACCTCTATCTCTTTAAAAATCAAAAAGCACTACTTTTTAAAATTATTTTACTCTTTTAATCGTTTAAACATTGTTTTAAACTTTTTAATCGTTTAAACATTGTTTTACAATGTTTAAACGATTTAATGTAACAATTCTGAAGCAGACATGGTCCATTTTTCGTAATTTTATTAATTTTATAGAGCTATATTTGTTGTCAAAATAATATGGGTTGTATATGTTTGTTTTTTTTTTAACGATAAAATCTTGTATTTTTAAGAACTTCAATCCCGAAAGTTGATACAGCTTGTATGTTTAATCACAAGACATTTTGTTGGAAGCAAATCTGCTACTATTTTTGTATTGTTTACTGTTCTAATTATAAATATTTTCTATTAGTATCTGCCCATAATCATCTTTTTCGGCCATAAAAATCAGTTGTACAAATTTAAATCTGAAAAACAATAAAAAAGAAAATCTTATTGTATTTAGAAAGGACCCAACTGTCAATCTTAACGTAAACTAAAGAGATTTAATAATAAATACAATGAGAAAAATAATTATTACAGGCATTAATAACCTTGGGTATAATACTAATATTCACTTAATGAGTCGACTGTCCGAAAAAATAGAAAATGTACTATAATCTTCACCAAGATTATTGAATATGAGATTATAGTCATGTCTACCATCATTGAATCACTGGGAATTGTTTGAGATACAGTGATTTCGGTCGTCTGTTATCAGTCTGAAAATTCTGCTGGGGATAAATATTTAAAATTTAATTTATTAACTTTATAAGTTAAAAGAAAGGAAAAAAAAACTTGATACCAAAACCTTGCTTGAGGATATCAGAAGCAGTGGAATATGAAAGTGACTCAAGTGACGTTTATAATAGTTTAAATTCCTCTACGAAAAGAAACATGGCCGCCAGATGAAACAATTATAGGAATGAGAATCACGTACGCCCATTGATCAAATAAAGTGATCTTTTCCAAGTTCCTTATTGATTATTGAATGTGAAAATAATTGAGAAAGGTCAGACAGTACAATGACCAAAATATTGTGCTACAACAACAAAGACGGGGAAACTGATCCGAAAAAAATCATTGTATAATAAAATGTTACGGTTTGTAGCAAACAGACGATTATTTGAGAGAAAAAAATTGAATGAACGAAAAATTTTACTCAGCTGTAAGGGAAAAATAGAAAATCACGTTAGTTCATTAAAACGGTTTGTCAATGATTTCAAAGAAGTTTGTAGAAAACATAAAGTTATAAGTTGTACTGAATTGACTTCCAGAAAGTTCGTACCTGAATCAAGAAAGAATAAGCAGTACAAGCGAACAATTCGACATACAAAAGAAAATATATTAAAATAAAATAAGCAAATACTTTCTCTGCTTATTCTGTAATATTCATCAAGATTAAAAATCTTTGCAGCATTAAAAAAGATGGATTGATGCGTTAAGATTTACTATGAGAAATTTGTTAGATTATGAAAGAAAAAAAGAGTTTGAATTAATTTTGATAGTGCTATGAAATGAACTCTTCTTTGGTGTTTTTTATGCAAATGAACATATACTTTCTTCCATAAATTCTGCTGTATTTTAGGGAAGGGGGTTATGTGGGGAGACAACGATAGTGCTGTTCGGCTCAGTTTCTTGTGAATAAAGCCTATCATCCTTACGTCTTCCTGCTATTTTGAATTGTAAATCTAGTAAATCCAAATTAAATAATTTGGATAATCATGTATTTGTTAGTATTTTAATGAGTTTTAAAAATGACTGATGAAATAATTTACAAAATATTGCAGCCGGCATCTGGGAATAATATTTAAATGGCTTCTCTATAGCCTCGTTTTGGCTGCGACACGCAACACAAAAGGATTTTATCATAGCAATCATCAGAGCCGTAACCTAACTTCACTGTTTATCATTTTTTTATCTAATTAATTTTATTGAATTTTTACTTTAATCTAATAATCTAAACGTTTCTTATATTGTTCGAAGAAAATGAAAAGTACTGTTTAATGTAAAAATTTTGAGTGCGTTTCTCAGCACACGACTCCTTCAGTACCAGAAGTGTGTAAGAAATGGTAGCTATTGATCGCCTCAGCGTATGAGAATTGGCCATTGGACGTAAACAGAAGGGAATACGTCAGAAATTTTAATACATTTATCGATGTTTTATTATTTACGGCCATTTTTGTTTTCCCTAGAATTTTAGTGACGACCTAAAATTTCTTATATCTTTTTAAAATTTTTCTTTATTTTAAGTTTTTTCTTTGTCACAACCATAAGCAACCCTCCTTATTAATCCCATTTGAATCATGACTATTAGTTTAGGACGTACAGCTAGACCCGAGTATATTTCATTAATTCGTCTTTTACCTCTTGAGCTTGCACAAAGAAAACTCAAGACCATTGTCTATTTTTCATATAAGCTTTATACAGATTTCACTTGATAGATGACCTGGGATGTGTGGTCTATGGATTAAAGTTTGTCTTACGGTTGGCTGTACCGAAGAAAACAGATTTTGAGGATCACTTTTAAAAATAACTCGTCTTTACAAATGTGCTTTAGCAAGTTCTTCAAGCGAAGCCTAGCAGAAAGGAGTGGCATATAACTATGGTTATAAAATTTTATTAATAGTAGAATCAATACAAAACAATCTTACATTCCTCTAGAACACGAGGTGCAGCTATTGGTACGTAAGCTGAGAAATTAAAAAAAATGAGATCAAAAGTTACAGATGATTCAGTGCTGTAAGTGTATTTGGAATCAAACTGATCTGACTGGTAAGGTATGAAGGAGCGGGAATTTGACCAGAAATGCATTCATTTAAAGCACTGGTTCTCAACTTTTTTTTTCACACATGAACCACTTTTACTCTTAATTTTTTTTTTTTTTATGGACTTCCATAACTATTCGATGAAAAAAAAAAAGGTTATTTTTTACTAATACATAAGTTTAGGACTTCTATTATAGAAATAGTAAATGTATATGATTTATTTTAAAGTGAAACTAATTTAATGAAAATAAGCTTGTATTTAACAACTACATTTTATGGAACGCTTATGTACAAAGTAAAATAACTCATAAACCATTTAAAAATATGTGAACAACTAATAAATTTTTAAAAAGTCCAGATTTATTCAGTGAGATCACTGTGGTAGATGCTGCGCCGTGAGTTTTTTTTTTGTTTTTTTTTTATTCAGCTTCCACTATATGAATGATGGTCGAAGATCACCCCCCCCTTTTCACAATGTTGAGTCTATTACTATATTAATTAATGTTTTATTTATTAATATTTATAATATTACTATATTAATTAATGTTTTATTTTATTAATATTTAGAATTAATTTATTAAATTAATTTATATAATAAATTATAATTTTTATATAATTTTCCTTATATATATATATATATATATATATATATATATATATATATATATATATATATATATATCAGACAATCAGAACATCCGGTAGAGTAGGAACGCTAACTGACATCGCTTGATTCTGTTTTCCCCTAGTTTTAGAGTTGTCTTTCTATTTTTAGTATTTTAATATGTCGTAGATTACGGTATAAATTCAAATTCTCTGTTGTAACAACCGTTCCGAAGTGAAAATGCTCTATGAACCACTAAAATATTACCGTAGACGTCCAGTTTGCTGTTTTTCCTGTGTAGCCCGGCTGAGAACACCTGGTTTCAACAATGGGACCTCATGACTATTCTTTGTGATTTGATGGTTATAAGAATTGGTGTTATATTCTTCACTTTCTCAATATCTTTGTTGATCCTAAGAGTTATTCAATCCCCGGCTCTTTTGTATTCATTTTTTTTCTTCTTTCGGGTATAATTTATTCAATGTAGCAAAAAATGTATTTCGCTGTTTTTATTACTTAATCCAAAAAGATGTTAACAATCGTCAAATTTTTGTATAATTCTCTCAAGATCTGTTTCAAAAACTTTCAAACGTGCCAACATTTTATTTTTTCATAAACAACAGTGTAGCCTTCATCATGCAGTCTTCTTCTTTTATGTGCCGTGTCCTTTAAGGCCTTGTACGACCATGATTGTCCACAACTCCTTATCCTTTAAAGTTTTAAGCAGTTTTTGCCCGCTTACTATCTCCTGTCTCTGTTCTGCCATCCATTTACACAGCATGTTCGTTAGGTTACTCATTGTTTCCATCTGCTACTCTTGTCTTCAATATATTCTATGAGTGTCAAATTCTCCAAGCCCTCTTCCCTCATTATGTCTCCCTGAAATTTCAATTATCTCTTTCTGAATCTTAGTGTAAGTCTCTTAGTTTCCATTTTCCTTAAAAGCCTTCTCTTTGCTCACATGTTCAGTCCATCATATTCTATTCTTCTGTAGGACCACGGCTCTATTGCCTGAAGTCGTCTTCATCTGTGAGGAAATAGTCCAATATTCACTGCCATATAGGAGGATTGATATTACATAGTAGTTCAGAATTTCTTTGTTTCTAACGAAATTTTCCTGTTTTTTTAATATTTTGCTTAGCCTTTTGGATGGCATATTTCGTTATTTCGATGCCCGTTCGGATTTTTATCATATTTTCTGTCACTGTCATATTTTTTACCATTCTGTATTAACAAATAAACTGCTAATTCTGTATAAACAAATTAATTTAACAATCATCTTAAAACATAATTATTGTTCAAATTTACTTTTTCTTTTATAAAGTCGAGTCTAGTACGTACTTCATACGTCGACTCACCTTTTTGCGTTTAGAAAGTTCTTAAACAACGAAATATCAGGTGTGAGACTTCTAGAGACTTTGATCTTTTCTGAATGAAAACTACGTGACCAGAGTTAAGTATTCTGTGCAAAAACAAAATACTTAAAATTTCAGAACAGATTTTTCAATACTTTCAAAATTTGTTTGAACACTTTTGTTTTTAATAGATTTCATTTTTGTTTTCTTCTGTGTATTTTCTTTCTCAGTATTTAAATCTTGAAAAGTTTAAATCCGACATTATAAAAATGTGTAAATACATTATGAAACATCATAAGTAATTTATAAATAAATTTATTGACTATTTGGTACATTCAAAGGGACGTAACTCAAATTAAAGACAGTAAAATATAAAATTTTCAATTTAAAATATTGAACAAAAAGGATCGAGCAAAATTAGCGTAATATTAATTTTGTTCAACTCGGACCTCAGTCATATAAAGATTTTTTTTTTTTTCATTATTTAAACCATCCCACTAGCAGATTCTTTAAAATAAGCGCACTTGATTAAAATAGCCAAAACTCGCTCCCTCGACTTAGGATCCAGATATTCTATGGTGAAAAGGTGGAAGGACAAACTCTTAAGTAAAGGCATATGCACACACATTTTGGTTCTTTGGACCCTGATATTTGGGAGTGAAACCTGAATAGGTAAAAGAGAGCGGGTTGTCTGTATTCTTTTGGGGGAATATTGCCTTGCTTACTCTTCTTTCTTTATCCACTTTGCCTAACCACGTAAAAACCTAATGAATTTATGCAGAAAATAAAGTATTTTTTTTTAAATATTTCATACACCTAAAGATACTGCATTGTTGTCATAGTTAACAGTTACCCTAGTGGGAATTTCCTTTACCCTGCAACCGAACAAGGGAAACGTCTTCATTTTAATATGACAGACATTTGCGGTTGTCTAAGGGGAATCAGCCAAACAGCGTTAACAATATTCCCAATGTCTTCATGACAATTTAATACAGTCAAAATCAGTAGCCAAGACTTATTAAATGTAGATTATTCGGAAGTGTCAATAGTCGGAGTCATTCAGACGCGACACTGTCACTCCTGACCTCCTGTGTTACACTAAATAATTGTATCTCTGGAGTGCACTTAATCCCCGACACTTCCCACAGAGTTCGGTGATTTTTTTTTTCTATCTTCAATAGTTTCGAGTGTTTATTTTTTCATTTAATAAGTTAATTCTTAATTAAAATATATCAAATTATCATGGATAATTATATAAAACCA
>OZ010582.1:120692284-120719784 GCA_963932145.1 Acanthosepion lycidas
TGTACATACTAATCTTATTATAATTTCACTTTCTTAAATGCATTTATAAAAATATTAGTTGAAAAATAGCACTCAGAATACACAGAGAAGTAGCATGAACCACCATCAGTAGCCGAGAATGAGCACATAAAGCTCACGTGGGATACGGCTATATTGACTGACAAGCACTTGGAGAGCAATCGCCTTGATATCACACTTGTGCACAAGAGCAATCAAGAAATGACCCTAATAGATGTTGTTGCACTTTTTCGTGAAGACGAAAGGCGAAAATACCAAGACACGAAGATCAGGCTGGACAAATCAGAGAATTCTAACAAATAGCAACTTAAGTTGTCTCTTTTGCGGTTAGCACACTTTGGACTATTTCCAAGAATATTTCTATCTTACAAGATGCCTTAGGGATATATGACATCATTGGGATGACACAGGTGGCAACGCTGCTTGAGGAAAGTTTTATCGGCCGCGGGTAGGAGCCGAGATGTGACTGTCATCACTCGACCGCAACATCTAACAGTTGGAGATTATATCAAATAATAACAGTAATATATAAAATCATTCTACAAGTTCTCCCAAACTTTAATAAATATTTAGCATTGTATAATGGGATTCATATACTTTTAACGAAGAGACGAAGACTTCACTTTTTTTTCATTTTTCTTTCTGCTTTTAAAGATATTTACTATTAAAGATTTTGGTATTCGCAAAATCCTGTAATTTAAATTGGTTTAATTCAAACGCAAACCAACTCTAAACAAACAAAAGTTATTCCGTTGCTTAAACTGTAATAATTCCGCACACTTGTATTAGGTTGGTGCAAAAATAATGTCGTTTTTCTTTTGAAGTTGAACGTCAAAAAACGACATTATTTTTGCACCAACCTAATATAAAAATCAATATGGAAGTACTTATTTGTATGAATGTCTAGGCTCATCTTGAAAACCTATTAATCGCTATATTTATGTAAAAATCCTTCCTTAGCAATATGCGTAACGAATAAGGCCATTTGGATATTGTCGATTTTATTGAAGGACAAGTAAATTATATTCGAGTCAATTGTCTTTATTGCTAATCAGTATTTACCTCGAAATTTCTATTTGTTCCAATTTTCTCGAGATTCTTGGAAAGTTTTCATTGTATTTTGTGTTTAATTTGTCATTTGAAGTCTGAATACATGTTGGAGAATTTTCAAAACTTTATCTGCTATTCTTTTATATGCCATGTCTCTTCAGAACGTAAGGGGTCATGACTCTTCACAGCTTCCTGCCTTTTGTTGCTCTAAAAAAAACTATTTCTTTTTACTACTCCCCTCTGTCTTTGTTCCGCCACCCATTCACTCAAATTGGCTAAGTAGGTTACTCACTTCTTCCCCTGTTTCTCTTGCCTTTAGTATGACCTGTGAGTTTTACATTTTCCAGGTCCACTCGCCTTATTATGTATCCCAGAAATTTCAACTGTCTCTTTCTGATTAAGTATGTGTGCTTTTAGTTCCTATTCTCTTAAAACCTTTCCTTGTTGCTCATGTGTTCCGTCTATCATATTCTCAACATCCACCTTCTCTTTTTCATATGTGAAGAGTTTATTTGGTATTTACTACTAATTAGGAGAACATCTTATATAGTACTTCATCATTCTTTTCTTTGCTCCTAATGAAATTTTCTTATCATTACTGTGTTTAGTTTCTGGGAGGCAGCTTTCGTTATTTCTATGCATCTTCGAATTTCTCCTTTACATCTTCCGTCGTCTGTTACTACATTAGCAAGATAAATTTCTGTACCTGCTTGATTTTGATAATATGTAGCTTACATCTTTGGTTGTTAACTATATATTCTGTCCTTTTACATTTAATAATTATATTTTTTCTCGTTTTCTTTTACTGCTTTATCTAAGAGTTCTTTCAATTTCCTTTCTGAGTCTGCCATCAATACAGTGTCTTCTGTGTATCTTGTTAAGATTTTGACTACCGATAATAACTCCCGTCATGTCTTCTAGTTCTCTTAGGATGATCTCGCTACATAGGTTAAATAAATCCGGTGAGAAAAAGTATCCGTGTCTTATTCCTCTTACTAGTTCTGTAATATCATTTGGAGGCACGGTGGAGTAATGAATAGCGGCTCGGATTGAGGAATCGGAGAGCAGATTTCACTACATTCACTTACGTGCCAGTACCCTTGGGAAAGGTATGAATCCTCCTCTTTTCACCCCCGCAACCAGCTATGGGTAAATAGCATGACAGACCGTTTTCTGTAGCCTTGGATGACAATTGTTCTACAGCAGAAAGAAATCGCAACCTATTGCGGGAAAAAAATCTGCCTCGTTAGTCATGTATCGAAAGATACATGATCGCCTAAGCGTGTATCACGCATGGCATATAACTGACTGAATATCATTTAGTTATTTCTTATATCTCCTTTATGAAGGATTACTCTTCTACTATTGTAACAATTCCTTGTTAACTTATAGTCTTCTGTAGACCAAGTTTACTTTATACAATACGCACAAGATTAGTGATAGTTTCTCCTGCTAACAAGTAACAGAACACCTTCCAGGTATGATTCTCAAACCAGTTGATTGAGAGTTAAAGTATACTTGCAAAATTGATTTATGAGTGACAGAATAATTTGTTTATATAAGACTAGTATATATTTTTTTATTTCTATAACACCATGACAAAAACAGTTTGCCGGTCCGTATATGAATGATATTTGATTTTAATTTTTTCAGTTTACGTTACCTTGATAGGGCGTATGAAGTATACCGTCTTTATTATTTGGATATTTTGTGAAAGATTAATCAAATTTCCTTTCTCGATTTTCTTTATAGACAATGAACAGCTGTTATTCTTTGATCCTTGGTAGTAATAGATAAAGTAAAGAGAATATCAAGGTAGGTGAAAGGAATTTCTCACTTGTTTAATTTTTGTCTAACGCTTGTTGTTATTTTGTATCTAACCTTCTTTATTTTGGGGAAAAATATAGCTGTTCCCGTTTCAAGAATGAAATGATTTTAACCGACTTGATGTTTTGCTTGCATTAGATAGGTATATACAAAGTGTATGCAAAGGATGTTATAGAAAACCGGCATTTTACGAAGCAACACCAAATCAATATCCGTATTTTTACTAGCATCAAATATTTTCAGTAGATTTCCCAAAAGAAACCTAATGTAAATCTAAACAAGTTTTAAACGAGCGAAGAAGAGTTCTGAACGATTTTATTCGCCTCATCCAATTCAATACTTCAATAATCATTAGCGTTAACTACTAACATGAATAATGATGTCCTTTCGAAGGTCTTAGAAGAAATTTCCAACACACTCCTTCATGATCACTCCAATTATGTTGAAAGGCCAGGTAAATTTCCTGGTGTATCTGCTAAATCCATTTTTTCTTAATCTATGCGTGGTTCGTTTCTTCAGCAATAAGTCAGTCATTAAACACTACAGTAAGAGACAAATGTTTATGCTTTTTCACAACTCGCGCCAAAAACGTCAGAATAATGTGTGACGTACATGATTGCGTCTCTGTCTTCGAGCAGAGTGCGAATCAATGGCGGCTCCATCGGAGGACAGACAAGCAACTGAGGAAAAACATACTGTAAGGTGTCCAGTCATGGGGAACAGATGGCCAAAGCTGCACCTTCTCATTGCCCTAAAGAGAGGGATCAGTGCTCGCACCGAGGCCAGCTCAACCGACGGTTGCAGGGGCTCGTGGAATTTCTGTACTTGGTCCGAGTGTACGCGCTCGGGTTCCCCCACATTAAACCCGGCCTTGTGTAATATCTCGTCTCAGTGAGGAGGCCAGGGTAAATATTTACACGATTGCAAAGTCATTTATTAGCAATACCGCTTACGAGTATTCTATTAAGCAATCCTCCAATGATTAATAACTGGTCTAAATTGGAGATTTTCTTTCAAGAGGTTTTTTTTTTCTACAGCTTACATAAAAAAGGGAACGAAACAAGTAGGCTATTTTAGAAGAATTTTGATATCGTCTCTATTTAATTCTTTATTCAATTTTTCAATCTACATGAATGTATTGTTGCTGTTAAGGATACCTAAGAGATATCACATAGAAAAAGTAAAATAAAACCAAGCCCATAACATTTCTTAGAGAACGTGTTAAAATTTATTTAACAAGTGTTTACTGATGTTCCAATATTAAGTAACATTATTATTCCATGAATTATTCAGACATGTATAATTATTCTGTAGATTTGGTCACTATGTAGCTAGTTTTCAGTCCTTCCTCAGGTGTATGTAGTATACGGAAATCTTTGAGTAAATTCCACTCCTTACGAACCATTTTTTATACTTAACATTTTTATTTGTATAACGTGAAAAAGTTTATATTTGTCTAAAATTATTAGAGCTCTTTTGCTTTAATTTAAAGATACTTTTCATTCATGCCACTTTTGATAATCTTCATGAAACTCTCAACCAGGTATCCCCAAAGTTGTTAATATTGACCTCTGCAGATCAATTGGACTGTCCATGGGGTCTGTAAATGCTTGAGGTCTCAAAACGGGGTGTTAAATGCTTGAGGCTAAAAGGGGAGCAATAAACAAATCGCGGTAACTTACAACTAAAACTTACCAATTTCCAAACAAATATGCCCTTGCTATTGCTCATCAAACGCATCCATCCCATTAATGATGTCAACCAATTCAATAAAAATGTATATTAATTTAATTTTAATGTTTTTATTTATCTATGAAGTTTTCCTCATTATTATTATTATTACAGTAGAATCGCTGACAACCGGACTAAGAATGCCTTCCAGATATGAGGGGTTATATTTAGATTGAAATAAAAGTACTGAAATCATGTTTAACGTTTATTTTCAATTTTATTATAGTAAACAAAATGAGCTAATGGTGAGTGAAATATAACGGAATTGATTTTAAAGAAAAAGAAATAAATCATGTAATGTTAACGAAAATTCATTAAGTATATCACGTATACAAAACAAATAATTTTTTAATCGCTGTTGAATGATGATTCTTTCTCTTCTAATGTCATTCTCAACTTTTTCGCATTTCGTTTTGCTTTTGTTCTTGAATTTTTTTTTAAAACGAAAGCCACTTTATAACTCTGCGTGCGTTATTGCAATCGTCATAGCTGAATGCTATCTTTCTTTCCATAAAACTGACAACCTTTTTAATAGCTTTTTCGATTTCAGTCCAGGTTTCATCACAATCATGTTTTTATTTTCTTGTTCATTGTGACAGTGTGAACGCTGAAGAATAGTTTCTTTGGAAGTTTTTATATCATACAATATTGATTTTACTATGTTGAACTCAGTCATTAGTTACAATGAACTTTCACCAGCGTCTAGTCTGTTTAAAATTTCCACTTTTTGTGATAACTCCAAAGTTGTTCTTTTCTTCTTATTCCCATCATCTTTTTTTGTACGCCATGTAAAAGCCAGAGTGAAATAAGCATAAGCAATTATCGAAAGTAAATTTCCTGAAAAACAAATTTCAAATCAATTACATATCACCCAAATATTTTAAATATACATATCAAAATCATGTCCAGACATGCGGGATTCCGGATATCAGGCACTCCGGATATGAGGGATTCTACTGTATACTATTCAAAAGCGTCTTGTGTAGAAATAGAAATTGAAGAGGGAAGAATAAAACGTAAAGTTAAACTGGATCAAAAATTCTATGAAGGTGTTTAAACAAAGGTTTGTGAAAGTCTTGTTCTAAGCAGAAAACCTTATCTTCCTTATTTTTCTTGTAACTTTCACCATTCCATCAATTAAAACAATTCACAAATCTCAGTAACAACACTTACACGCCAAATTATGATTTTTTTTAAGTTTCATATTGTATCCTGTAATCCCCAGACTGAATTATTTACTTTCTGTGTATTTTTCTTGATAACTTTCACCAGAATTTCAATCAATAATTCATAAATCTGTACGATAAAATCTTATAAACTGAATAAGTTATTTGAATAACAAGAAGTAGGTTTAAAATCATGTTAGTCATTTCAGTTTAATATTAAAGATTTCTTTCAACTGACTGAGATTTATCATAAGATCTAGCATTTTCTTTAACCAACTAATTATCCCTTTTCTTTAATTATATGATTGCATGCGAAACGATTATGCATCTAGACGAATTTGACAGGATAGGGAAAAAAGAACAACTTAATAATTCATACAGTATTTTCACAACACCTGAATAAGTTTCTTCGTACAAACCAGATATACTTTTGGTATATTTATGAATGACCAAAAAATCAGAATTGAGCTTACTCGAAATTGGAAGAGCACATCAAAATGGCAATGAATCCTTTAAATAAAAATGTCTAAAAAGAGAAAAATAAAGAAATAGTAGAATTAGTTTCTTTTAATAAATTTGAAATTTGTTGATAGTGTTCAGAATAAAATAAAATAACCAACCACTTTCGCCTTCAGTTTGCTCAGCCTGTATATATATATATATATATATATATATATATATATATATATATGTGTGTGTGTGTATATGTATGTATATATATATATATATATGTGTGTGTATATGTATGTATATATATATATATATATATATATATATATATATATATATATATATATATGTGTGTGTGTGTGTCATTCACTCCTCCTAACAAGGAGGAATGAATGACACACACACACATATATATATAGTTTGGTTAAAGATTTCACACGCAGGGAAGTTTTTCTCCTGATGATAGCCATGAAGGTCGAAACTAGCCGAGAAACTTCATTGAGATAATTAAACAAAAATGCATTAATATACAACTTAGTGTGACTGAAAAGTTTATTTTTTATTGTTCAAAACACACACACACATTATATATATATATATATATATATATATATATATATATATATATATAATTTTAAAGAATTATGTGATTTATTTTTTTAATCCGACACGATTATTTAGACGCCCCATTATTTATTTATATAATTATTAAACAGTGTATTACGTATATCGGCCTGCACACTCGGGAAAACTAAGTAAAAAAAATATCCCCCTCCCCCCGGCAGACATTAACACTGCGTCCCCTTCTGTTGGGAATCTAACGTTTGATCCGGCTTTACCGTTCGGCCACAATAGCAAGACTCTTTTTGAGTAAAGCACACCCTCTTCACTCAGATCATTTTTCTCGACATTTTAATCCAACATTTTTAATACTTCACACGTTATTATAGTGGATACTTCTTATTTGAAATAGACACCACATTTTTTTTTATTATGCACTGTTTAATACGTCTATTGGTCTGTGCAGTATATATATATATATATATATATATATATATATATATATATATATACACCAGGCACTTACTTGAAAGTGCGCTAGCTAGTAAATCTTTACGCTTTTTATTTAATAAACTCTTAGCTTGATCTGTTTTAAAAATTAGAACTTTTTATTTTTTTATATCATGTAATCGGGTGAGTTAGTAAAACAATATAATGTGTGTGGCGAGGAGACTTGTTTGAGACAAAATGTTTCGTTAGCCATACGTGGCTCGACAAACAAGCATCCAAAATTATCATTTCTATTCATGTCCGTTAGCACATTTCCATGACAGAGAGTTTCATGCGTTATAATATATATATATATATATATATATATATGTATGTATGTATAATCAGTTCGCTATCGTTGTCTGGTGCGAGCAAGGACTGGCGAGCCTGACATTGTTAAATGATGCATAAGCAAATACCTACATAAGTAGCATTAGGCGAGGAAGAGGACTGTATGTGCACATGCGGTTTAAAACTATTTCCATGATAAAAAAAATGTTGAAATCGAGCAAAGTAAAAGTAATTACGAATAACAAAAAAGGAAAGGAATCTTCGTAGTTAATTTAAAAGTAAGGTGAATGTTATTTCTGTTGATATGAAGCTTTAGCTCTAACTTAACCCCAGCAAATAGAATAAATGCTCTGAAGATGACGTAAATAAAATGACAGTATTGAAATAATAATAATAATAGTAATAATGAAATTCACCAGTTAGCTGACATTTTTCTATTGCTTACGATACAATTTTAAAATTACTGTATATTTACAAAGGAGCGGCAGTGAGCCAGTCTCTGGCTAACATTAGTTAAATTTTCTTCTAAAATGTTTAGCATCATCTACGATATATGTGATTAACACTCACCACAAAAAGTGAATCCACAAGAATAAAAAAAATTGTTTAAAATGCTTTTTACATCATTAGGCTGCGAACGTATTCATGTATCCATTTTATATATATATATATATATATATATATATACAGAGCCCACCTGTGGTTTATATTGCAACTATACTGAGCAGACCGTGGTTACAGTTTTTGGGATAGAGTGTGTTATCTAGCGTGATCAAGAATCTCAACAGGGCCAGCACGTTCAAAGCCTCGGTCACAATGACTTGTATCTTCTTGCTAGCACAGCTATCAACGGCTATATATATATATATATATATATATATATATGACCTGGAGGTTGCGTTCAAGTATGAAACACTATCCACTATCGCCTCTCAGTGTTGACCTGAATGTATCTACTTTTATGTCTACACACGCTCTATCCCTATAATTATAGCATACGTTAAAACTATATTTTTAATACACACACATGTCCCACCAGTTACGTTACCATAAAAGAACAACGGTCCCAACACATGAGCTTTCCACGACACAACATCATTCGTTGTGTGTTACTTGCTGTTTGGAAGGGTTCATCCAATGCGGAGTAATAATAGATAGCGGCACGGAGTGAGGAATCTGAGAGGCAAGTTCGAATACTAGTCGAGTTCATTACATTTCATTTACATGTTAATACCCTTGGGAAAGATATGAACCCATCTATCCTCATCCCAGCTATGGGTAAATAGCTGAACAGAATGGGTCTAATAGGTTTGTTTGGCGACTAGTCTAGGAGAATGGAAACTCTGAATTCAGACCAACCGCGGGGAGGGTTAGGCTACGTCAGGCTATCATCAATGCTACTGCGGCTGCAATAAAATCTGGTGTCACTATGACCTTAATGAGTTACAGGACCCAACGCGGATTGCTTTGCGACCAGTACAGAACATTATGTCGGCTAACCACATTGTTCACTTAAAACAAATCTTCGTCTCTGAACAACATAGTCTTTTGCAAAGTGGTTTTCCAATCCAAATTAAATTATCCAGATTTTATAGTCATTATATATATATATATATATATATATATATATAAAGATAGTAGATCTGTAAAAGGACAATATAAATAAAGACAAAAGGACTGAGAGAATATATCAAGGCAAATGTTGTATTTGCCTTGATGAAGTCCTTCAGAGGATGAAACGCGTCGGCTAAGATAAGTTTTTCTTTTGTCTTTACATATATATATATATATATATATATATATATATATGTGTGTGTGTGTATGTGTGAAAAATATATAGAAAATAGGAAAGAACTCGTTAGGTAAATAATCCAAAGTTCTTTAGTATTTTTTTTATTATTTTTTAAAAATAGTGCTCGATACAAAAGTAGAGCATAAATATAATTATTTATTTAAAATATATGATTCCAACACGCTACATAACATGAGAACTCTTATGTAGCGTGTTGGAATCATATTTTTAAATAAATAATTATATATATATATATATATATATATATATATATATATATATATCCTTCAATAGATATCGATGTCGACTCGGAACTTTCGATAAGAATAACTACATTATTATGAATTCTTCTTATCTCTCTCTCCTTCCTTTTAGATAACAACAACAATAGCGTATGTAAAACTTTAATATATATTTTTTAGCTTTACAGTAAATGCTTTTCAATAATCAAGGTTGTCCATGATAATTGTATCCTTTTCAAACAGGAAAAGAAAACTAGATTATTCTATTATAAAAGCCCCAAATGGTTTTGTTTAGAAGACACGTTTATTTTTTCGGGCGTAGTTCTTTTTCTTCCATGGACGTGTCCATTCAGAATTTGAGTGATCATGGCTCTCTATAACTTCCTATCCTTCGTAGCTCTTATTAATGCATGTCTTTTTACCATACCGCCAACTCCCTATTCTGCCATCTACTTTCACAAGCTCTATAGGTAGATAGCACGCTCATTTCGTCTGTCTCTCTTGTCTTCAATATATCTTGGGAGTCAGATTTCCCAGGAATTCTTGATATTACGTAACAGTTCAGTTCTTTTCTTTGTTTCTAACGAAATTTTCCTGTTTCTTAATACTTTTCTTAGTTTTTGGGAGGCATCTTTTGCTCTTTCAATGCGCCATCGGAGTTCGGTGTCTCATTTTCTATCAACTGCTAAAACACTTCTGTACTCGTTTGATTTCGGCATCTCCAATTCGAAGTTCACTCTTGGGCTTTTCTTGGCAATCATACATTCACTCTTATTACTATTGAAGATTAGTCCTTTCTTCTCTCTTTCCTTTACTATCTTGTCTAGTATGTTCTGTAGTTCCTCTTTCTGTGTCTGCCATAAAAAAATATTGTTATCTTTGTATCTTACATTAAGTTTGCCCCCTCCCCCGATAATAAGTCCTGGTATAAATTTACAGCTCACTTAGAATAGCCTCAGTATAAATGTTGAAAACGCATCCTTGTCTTACATCTTTTTTTTTTTTTGTGTACCTATTCAGTTAATTTTCTGTCCGTATGCTAGTGGGCTGCTCTCATAAGTTCTGGATTATTCTTTCTTCGTAGCTGTTCAAATATATCCTCGTGCAATATTTTATCAAATGCTTTTCTGTAATCTATGACATACCTATACATCCTTCTGAAATTGTAATGCTTTCATGGAAAGCATTCTGATCATAAATATAGAATTTCTTACCCCAGTATCTTTGGCAAAACCACGCTGTTGTTGTCCTATTTCCGATTTAATTTCTTTTTTCATCAGAATTCGAATTATAAGCTTAATTATGTGGCTCATTAAGCTGATTGTCGAATGGAGCTCTCATTCATTTCTACCTGATTTCTTAGCGCTACATAGATGGATCTATTAAAGTCTTCCGATATGTCGCCACTGTCGTATATTTCGTTTATTATTTCTATAATCCTGTCAATGCCGAAATCGTCTTCTATTAAAATCCTATTTAGTCCTGCTGCTTTGTTCCCGATAATAATAATAAAAAATGGAGTAAATTTATTTTTGGCCTTTGTTCGGAATTTTCTGTACTAATGAAGTTTTGTACTGCCAGAGTTACTCGACTAATTAAAATTATATTTGATATTTACTAAGGTAAGTCTGACTCAAGGGTAAAAATATCGAGCACTTAATAAGGATCGATTTCACTATAAAATGAATGTCATGCAAAAAGAGCTTGCTAACCATTAATTCACAGCGAAATGCCTAAATATATTTACTTATGGTATAAAGTCATAATGACGGATCACCCTGTGAGAATTTCACTCAATGCATAATAGTCGAGCTCAGTTATTCTCAACGTGGACTGTAATATAAATTCCCAAGTGTTCGTGGCCATCACGGGAGGCGTTATAACTTTCAAAGGGTTAAACCATCTTTTTAAACCGGATTAGGTATTTTATATTCGCCTTTTTTTTTCTTTTTTTTTTTTTTTTTTTGCTTATATATTTACATTTTTTAAACATTGATGCAGTTACAATATGCGGATGGATCAGAATCCAGCATGTCAAAGTCCAGCAGATTCAATGATCTGATATGATGACCACTATATGGCTATCCCCTCTCTCCACTGCTTAATTGCTGGTGATTGATGCTAAGAAAACGTAATTTTGGGGATGCTAGTTCTCGCAAATATTAGAAAAGGAGAAAAAGTGACAGTAATTTAAATCTTAGTCCATGAAAGAAAACCTCGATATTTGTTGTCATGTTTTTAAAATATTTTTTTGTTTTTGGACAGAGGTGCTAGTCACCAATTAATCTCAGCCTCTAGAACCAATCCAGAACTTCAATGCTCGATTTCCTGTATATAAGAGTGGACTGAAGTTAAATTGACATAAATCACTTCTATTTAGATTAGGAGTTATATGTACGTTATAAGTTGTTTTTTTTTAACATTGTTTACATTATAAAAACAATTTTCATCTTTAATAGTCAGTTGATAATCTTAATATTTTTTACATCTATAAATTTTGCAAGAAAGGTCAATAGGTTAAAAAAATGAAACATATACATTTTAACTTCATTTTAAAAAATTAAACATATACATATATATATATATTCATTTTGATACATATACATATAAAACATACATATAAACGTATAATAATGTTTGTTTCATATGTTTACGTTTCATGTTTATATGTTTATAAACATATACATATATTCTCATTTTAAAAAGTTAAACATATACATTTTAAGGTCATTTTAAAAATTTTGCATATACATATATATTCATTTTTATACATATACATATAAAACATACATATAAACATATAAAAATGTTTGTTTCATATATATTTATGTTAACATGTTTCATGTTTATAAATATACATATAACGCATATATATATATATGCTCATTTAAAAAAGTTTAACATATACATTTTAAATTCATTTTAAATAATTAAATATATACATATACATTAATTTGAATACATATAAACATATCTTTATATGTTTCATATAAAGGATTAAATATAAACATGTTTCATTAAGACGGATTAAATATAAACATGTTTCATTAAGACGGATTAAATATAAACGTGTTTCATTAAGACGAATCAAAGTCAGCAGTAAATAAATCAGTGTTATAGGTAAAAATTTATTTCTCTATTGGATCATGTTATTTAAGTCGTGACAATTATGTGTTAAAATAGGTATTGCCCAAATGTCTGCCAAATCTGAAAAAAAATCTTTAGACGCTTAAACTTAACTCTCATTTAAAATCGGTTCAAGTTACTTGAACACCCTTTATATTTATGTTTACATGTTTATAATCATATACATATAAAACATACATATATATTCATTTAAAAAAAAAAAAAAATTTGTACATTTTAAATTCATTGTACACTATATGTATATTCATTCCGAATCTTATATATTTCTTCTGCTCCAAACGTTACTTTGTGCAGACTCTGTCTTTTTAACGGTATGAGTTATATCTACCCATCAGCGTTTTCGAGAACTTTAATGAAGAAAATATGCTCTCCAGCAGGACTCAAACCTGTGTTGCTCATGCAATCTAAAACACGCTGGATCAGATGGTGGTTTCTCCTACTGCATGCTTTCTCCGACATAAGTCTTATTAAGCGGCCGTGATCCACCAACATAAATAGAAAATCATTCCAAATCTGAGTTCGCAAAGCTAAACGATAACATGACTATTTAGTCATGCCATAATGTAAAAATCTAAAGCTTCGTGATATCCAAAGGTGCAGTAGTAAACTTATAGTAAAGTTCATACACAAATCAAATTCATTATTTTAGCTAATGAACTGATAAACTAGCCTTACTAACTTTAACTGCAAGTCAATTTTCGTAATTGTTCACTTGTTTCGTGCGTGCACTGTACAAGCCACAGTTTTAATACTGATTTTCTGAAAATGAGAAATAAAAATGTGCTTTTATGAACAAGTTTGTATCCTTTAGACAAGGACTTCTTAAACTAGGGTTCATAAACTCCTAGTGGTCCATAGATGAGTTTCAGGCGATCCGTGAGGATTAGATAAAAATTAACATTTATATTCGCTATACAGCCCTTGTATCAATCAATGGTGTCCCATTGATAGAAATAAAACAAAATGGATCCTGCCACTGCTTGAAAGAAAACGCACCCAGTCACTACTTACAGTGCCGATCGCTAGGCGTTTCTTGCCTTACTGTTGGGTTTATGTTTACCACTTAAACGTGTCTTCAGTCTCTACACGACCACCATCTTTTGCCACTCCATAATAGCAAGTGATAATTCTCATTTTCTACGGTTTATCACTGCTGGATTATCTTCTCATATACTGGTGGGGATTAACTGACTACAAATTCTTTCAAGTGCGACTGGCTGAAAAGTGATGTGTGTGCAATATGGAGAAATGCAAGTACAAGTTGTGCAAATAAGACTGTGAGTATCTTCTTGTCTATAGGGCTAGTTCTTATAGGGAGCCCTGACTCAAAAAGTTTAAGAACGACTGCTTTAGAGCACCCTCTTTACTTTTACTCAGCAACAGTATTAATTGCAAGAGATTAGTTCCTTTTTATAGGTACCTAAAGATTGCTATACCCTAGTCTAAAATGCATTTTTAAAAAATAAAAAGTCTTTCGTGAAGCTTTAATTTTAGTTTTAATTAACATTCCTAATAAGTAAAAATACGTTGATGCATTTCAAACCAAATTTAAATTGATTGGAATTTTTTCTCCTTATCATAAAATCTATAAATTCGTTCACCTTTTTATGATTTATTAATAGCTTTACAGTTAAAATGGCTAGATGAAACTGTAAATTCTATGCTAACTTTTTTCTTATCGTACTTCGCGCTTTTTGCTTTCCAGTAAACTTTGGTTTTTAAAAATATAAATGCAATTGCCAATCGTTATCTTCTGTCTTCTTAACTCTTGTTCTTTTTTGTTCTATCTCCATAATAGTGATTTTTCCCATATTCTCTAACACTCAGTAACTCCTTGCATCTTAGCGGCTTTATTGCCTTGCTTGGTGTGAAATGATTAAAAAAATGTAAAATGGTTTTAATTGAAAAACAAAATGTATCGTCTTGGCATCGTTCAAAAACAAAATCTACCAATCTTGCCAAACTAATGTTTTATTGAACTCGGGATGACGTTAATTTTGAGTTCTGAAATTCTAGTTAAGAAAAACAGTTGTTGGTATTAATAGTAAGCCCATTCATATCCCGGGGGGTTATTTTCGATTAGGTTAAACTATACCCGGTTATATTCTGGGCTGCTACACCGGTTTCGAGATAAACACAAGCATCATTGATGTGAATGTCGGTGCACAATGTATCTCTGGGCGCTTCTCATCAAAACAGAATTCACCACATGCAGAAACACATTATGTCCTTTCAGTACATTTGTGTGGTTGCAAGATACAACGGCAGGTGAGTTGCTAAATATTATCCAGTGTTTAACTAAATGTAAATGAAAGGTAAAATGATTACAAGAGCGGATTGTTGCGAGATCACCTCAACTTGGGAAAATAAGGAATACAGAAGAAAAATGAAACAAAAGAGGAGAATGAATGACAGAACAATTAACAAGTTTGTTCTGACAAACAATTGATACCAGTAAATAATAGATCACTGTATTTCACTTCACTTTTCTAAGTCAAAACAAAGATTAAAAAAAAAAATAATAATGCCCATTTCATTTGAATATATCATTATAATTATCGAAAACTTAATTTGGGAACTACTTTCCACTCTGGATAGTTCAAAGTCGTCTCCGCGTCTTTGTAGGTGACAAATTATTTTCTACCCTAAGAGACCTTTCTCACAGGCGAGACGTCGTAAGCTTTTCGCTGCTCTATCGCTATTTCCATGGAAAATATTCACATGACCTATTGTCTGCAGCGGACACATCTTTCACCAGTTGTGATGGTGGTTTCCAAAGCGTAGTTTAGATGTGGCACAGGGCCGAAATTATAGGATACCCAGTGAGGATCGAACTAACTATTCAGTCGTGATTGATCGAGCGAGACAAGCTTGCTAAATACTACACCACTTCGAAGTGCCCCTTTCACCAATCGCGATGAACGGATGTTCCATAAGGGAGAGCCCGTGACTTGATCGCCTGTTGGGACCTCAGGTTGAACTCCTGCATACGATCCCTCGCAAAAGATGCTGGGAAAATGGTCGGTTCCCTGTACTGCTCCAGCAAGTCCATCAGTTTTCAGGTCAGGCCGAAAATTGAGTTCTGCTGTCATATGTGAGCTGGAGCTGCACGGTCTTCGCTTTCCACTCCAGATAGATCGTTTGTAGGTGACAAGTTATTTTCCACCCTAAAACTTCTTTCTCACAGGCGCGACGTCGTAAGCCTTTCGCTGCTCTCTCGCAATTTTTATGACGTTTTCAGTGTTCAGACGAACTAATATACTTGGTTCAACCATTCCTAACCTTCACGGCTAATAATCGCCAAACCACGGACATTGTAGCGAATCACCTTCATTCCATTCGTATTGCACTGGGGAGATGGAAGTTCCACTCAAGCAGCTTCTTGCCACATACTGCTGCCTTGTGAAACCGACTCCCAAGAGAATGATTCCCCAATCACTACAATCTTAACCTGTTTAAAAATAGGGCTGAGCAGTTATCTTCCACACACATGCGCACAAGATGTGCCTTCCTCTGTAACCTACTAACTCGAGTGGCATTTGGGCCTTGTACAGGGTGAACATTATTGTAAAAAATCTTAAATAAATCGATTGATGATAAAAAAGCTATATATATATATATATATATATATATATATATATAGTTGCAAACTGACGATCGGAAAGGGCGTGAAACCTGGAGTCACAAACTCCATTAAAGCAACTAAATATGTTAGTTCTATTACTGATATTGAGCGCTTTCCAATAAGTACCGCTCATATATAATATATAAATAATATATATAAAAACTGCATATATATATATATATATATATATATATATATATATATATATATATACACGTTTTTTCGTATGTAACAATTGAGGGTAGTGTGCAAAATAACGATGACCTTCCCGGTGCTCTGCTAACGTGGTCTCGTTGACGCGTACTGATATCGCTAGCAAAGAGGTTTCGTATAATACGCTACATATATCTTCAAGAACGCTTTGTTAATTTTTAGAAATTTATTTTAAATTTTAAAAATTATAATTAAAAAAAAGAGGATTTAATTTTTTTTAAAATTATCTGATAATACCTTGTTCTTAGGACGAGAAATAAGTAGACTCTGACATTACAGATTGAATCTACAGACTGTGAAGGATTACTCAAATCTTCCAACGATAACAAAAATATTGTGCTTTGGGAACTTTTGCAGTAAACTTAATTTTGGTTGTAAATATGTAACATTTATGAGGATAATATACGGATATCTTTCCTTAGATGTTTATAAATTGTAAATTGTTCAATTATTAATGTTAACAACGAACTATTTTAAATTACGAAATTGTACTTAGATTAAATGAAAATTACTTACAATATAATACATATTACTTATAATACATTCCTTCTTGCCGTCAATTTTGACGGTAAGGGTACGCTAATAATAATAATAACAATGAGCATTCACCGGTGTCAGTAGCCGAGAATGAGCAAGTGCCGCTCGTGCGGCATACAACTATCTGGACTAACAAGCGTTTGAAGAGCAATCGCCCTGATATCACGCTTGTGAACAAGAGCATTCATGAATGGATTCTGATAGACGTTGCGATACCTTGGGAGAAGGACATCGTGAAATCGGAGCAGGCAAAAATACAAAGGTGCCAAGACCTGACTGGACAAATCGGAGAAATGCACCAAGCAGCAGCTAAAGTTGTCTCTTTCGTGGTTGGTGAACTTGGAATTATTTCCAGGAATCTTTGTTTTTACTCACGGTGATTAATTACTATTTCCAAACAAAAGCAAAAACAAAAAGAAACTAAATTAACTTGGTTATACTATATACCCAAAAATATATTTAAGAAAAAAAATTATATTTCAAAGTTAAAAATTCAGCGGCCTCTCTCCTTCGTGCGCATGTGTAGTCACATGAACGTAAACACGATTGTAGTCCGATGAAGTCCTAAGGACGTAACGCGTCACACGAAAATCTTTTCCCATTTTGTCATAGATTTTCCTAACATAGTAATTGCATATAAAATGTTATATATCTTTTTCCCGTGTCTCTCTCTCTCTCTCTCTCTCTCTCTCTATATATATATATATATATATATATATATATATACACATCTATCTATATGTAGTGATTTTCCAAGCGTAACTTAGATGTGGCACAAGGCCGAAAGTAGAGGCACCCAGTGAGGATCGAACTCACTATTCAGTCGTAACTGTTTTAGCGAGACAAGCTTGCTATCACACCACGCCGAGGTGCCCACCATCTATCGATATATATACACATACACACATCTATCTATCCATCTCTCTCTTTCTCTCTCTCATATATATATATATATATATATATATATATATATATATATATATATATATATATATATATATATACACTCATGCACATGTAGAGCAGCAGAAAAGCAGTGCACTTAGCAAATTTTATATTGATATTATTCTTTTAGCGAACAAATAACTTTCCCATCCATTTGTGACCTGAGACGAAAAGTTAACCAAAGAGTAGTTCCAGAAGAGCGTACTCCCAGGCTGCTGCTTCTCCGTTGCATTTAAAATGGGGATGGCCAGAATCGGTCCCTAATGGCTGCTGCATTCCAAAGGGGGTGGGGGAGTGTTAAGGGAAATGGACAATTTCTGGTACGACCGCATGTACGTTAATTGTGTTCTGGTGTTAAACTTTCCTTCATGGGGTTTGTGCGGGGGTAGGTAAACAGCGTTTTTCAGCGAACACACATAAGTAATGCACAATTTCTCTGCTGATCACTGAATTTAACTGCCGTCGTTGCTGATAACTAGTGGGAAAAACTAAGATTCAAAATCTCACATCAGGTCTTGTAAAAACTTGTGTCGAATTCTCTGAGAACGTGTCAGAGAGAAAATGAAAAAAATAGAAGTAAAAGATTCTTTATATAGAATCCTGAAGTAATATAAATTAGCCACAAAGTTTTATTTTAAATACGATAAGAGAAAAATGTATTCTTTATATAGAATGTTAAATGTTATTTACTAAGCTTAGTTTATTTTGTCATAAGACCACAAATATGGACTACTCAGTGAGAATCGTAAGAGCTACGGACTTGTAATGATCAATCAGAGTAACCTATTAACCATTACACCACACCGAGATGCCTTTGAATTTTAATATTCACTTGAAAGTCTCATGTACAAGTTTGAGGAATATAAGGCGCGAATGTCTTTCTGAAAGGAAAAGGAGATAGAAAACAAGATTCCTTATTTTTTGCTTAGGTGATATCGACAGATGTGTGAAATATCCGGCGAGACAAGGGAAACGCTGGGTAATTTGAGAGAGAAACAGACCGAGTATTTTATTAAAATTCGCAGTATATTGTGCTATATAGGTATTGTAAGTAAAACGTAGAGAAATTTTATAACATATGTGTAAAACTTTCTAGCAAAGAAAATGTTTTCAATTATATATATATATATATATATATATATATATATATATATATATAGTTAAATTCCCAGATCAATTCTGTGGGCAACACAGATTGGTATAAAATGACAAGATTTTTCCAGTTGTCATTTTATACCATATATAAATATATATATATATATATATATAGCTCTTATTAATGTTTGTCTTTTTTACTTTTACACACTCGTACTACTTGAAACATAAGGGCATATAAGAATAATCCGAAAATTAACTATTTTTTTTTATATTTTACTAAGATAGTCGACATTTCTTGGGCATATTAGAAGGAAAGAGGGCTCCGAAAATTTAACACTTACAGGACACGTTGAAAGAAGGGATGACAGCGAGTAATCTATCTAATGTATTTGAGTGAATAGATAGAGCGGGGACAGATATTATAAAGAGTTAAACGTTACTTAGAGCAACAAAGATCAGGAAGTTGTGGAGAGTCACAATCGCCCATGTCATAAAGAGGCACGACACAAAAAAGAATTTACTTTCAGTTTGTTGGAAAAAATTAACATATAAAGCTTTTGTGGTTTGGCGGTGACCATTTCTTTTTTATAAATAAATTTGTCTATAAGTGTGTGAGTGTGTATGTATGTGCGTGCGTACATTGTATGATGTAATGGCTGACGCAGCTCCAGGTGTCATGAGTCTCTCTATCCTATCCAACCCGTAAACGTCCTTTCTTATTCGATTGTTTGCATTTTCTATCTTTATATTGCAAGTTGCACCGGATGAATCCCGAGGTCATTCGGTGTATACGCCTGCGCGATAGTGGCCTATCTGCCATTTTTGACAACAGTACGAGATTTGTATGCGGATTTCTTGTGTGTGTGTGTGTGTGTGTGTGTGCGCGAACACTCATTTCTTCGCACGTCTCTATGTGTGAAAACGTGCATGTTACAAAGCTTTCCCTTTGTATATTGTTACGTATTTATGTCATATAATGGACATAGCATATCAGAGTCAAATATTGTTGGTCGAGTATCATGGATTTTATAAATACATGAGAACACCGGTTACAATATCAAACAAATATCGAGAAAGACATCATAATTAAGCCATAATATCAACCAACCAGCCAGGAGGCTCAGCAGAGCAACATACATTCACACACACACACACACACACACATATATATATATATATATATATATATATATATATATATATATATATATGTGTGTGTGTGTGTCATATCGCATTGAAACATTGGAGTTAAGCAACGTCGAACCTGGTCATTACCTAGATGTGTGATTGGCAATACCAGGTGCTGCAAGCGTGGATGTGCGCCTGTTGTGATAGATAATGGTTCGGAATTGGATCTCGAAGGGTATATATATATATATATATATATATATATATATATATATATTCCCACAAAAACGTTGTTGCCAAGTTTGAATTTTCTTGGATGTTTGAATTGCAGACCTGCTACTAATATTTTTCAAGTAACAACCTCTTCTAATATAAACCTCATTTAGAGACAGAAAAGGGTTTCAATAAATATGGTTTTGCACGGATTGAAACACAAAACTTATTTCAGCATGATAATATAGAAAAACAATGTATTTATTCCGGACAGATATACATATAGTCTGAAAGCTTTTTGTGGAAAAGGTTTAATGCTCTTTAAAATTTCTGGTGTCATCCAGATTTTCTTCATTTGAGAAACAGATGGCCCTTTATTCCGAATCATGCATTAACGAACTTTAAAAAAGGCGAAAAAGCAACGATATTTTTCTTTTTACCTGCGATTAAGGTGTATGTCCAGATGAGGTAAGAGATGCGACCACACCTTTTTAGGCGATATTAAGTGAGAATTGGGCCAATGAAGAAGCAACGTAGAGACTGAAGAAAGCAGCAGCTAACCAAATTTGAAATATTGAGGAATAAAATTTATTAATCAGAAACTCCGAGAGCCGCAGACATTACTTTGAGTTTCAATATAATCTCTTTAGTCAATAGGAGTTGCAGAGGCAGTCAACATAGTTGCGAAGTGAAAGTTGAACAGAACACACGTTGACAATGCTGATTGAATCACTCAAAGGTCAAAAGAATAGCGAAAAACGAAAAAATTCTAACTTCTCCGACCAAGATAAAGTTAATAAGTTGACGAATAATTTTGATTGAAGGTTCAGCACCACATTATAGTCATACAATTGACCAATGATTCCCAACGTGGGACGCATGGTAATATTTTGGTGGAGCATGCGTAGGATATGCACCCTTCGGCTTATTATACCAACAGAATAAGGGGGCAATTCGAGAATGAGTTATTAACAGTGAATTGGTTCCTAGTCAGTCTGAGTGAGAATGTTAATGCGTGTTAATACACACGATGCATATACAGTATACATACATTTTGTGTGTATCTACGTACATGTGTAATGGGCATACATGTAAGAATTAAAAATTACAGGGGGGCACCAGAATTTTAGAAATACCAAAGTGGGGCATGGCCTCAAATCATTTGGGAACCACTGCATTAGACAAACTCAACGAATAACATCTCTCTGCCGACTAAGCAACCTCACGAGAGAGTTTCTGTTCAAGCATGCGTAGTAAGGTTCTTGGCTTTGTTGACAATCTAAAACAAGTTTACTCAAACGGTTCTTCAGATATTCAAAATGGTTTGATACTTTTTGAACAAATCATGTATAATAAATTGTGATAATTGAGAGAAAACAAATGGTAATAGTTGATTAGCCGTTTCCTTATAAGGAAACATTCGACATTCATTTACCGAACAGTTTACGGTACTCTCGGTTGAAAATAAATTTTCTCTTAAAAGAGTCTTTCAAGAAAATTGGTTTCTCAGGTCTATTATCATCACTCTTTCTAGTATTGATGAAGAAGGGGTATTTAAAAAAAAATCTTTAAAATAGTGTTTAAGTTCTTTGTTTGTGATTCTGTGTCCCTAGTCTGCGAGATCTGCGAAGTGTAGTCCTCCCTAAGACCCACAAGTGCTCATTCGCTTAAAGCTATTTTAATCACTTGTCCGGGAAATCAGATACTTTAGACATTTCTGAAAGAACTGGACACCCTGTATGACATCCATACAAAAATCTAGACGTGAAGCGGTTATTTAAGAAAAAGGTTCGAGTTCTTGTGTGAATATTTTGATTTTGTTGATTCTTACGATGTTAGATAAAGCTACCCCCGACTGCAGCCTATCCTATGTTATCTTTCTTTATATCCTATACTAAATTTGTTTTAACTGATCCATAGACTTGTGTTATTGAAGTGTTTAATATTTATTAATTCCACATTCTGAATTTTTGTGGTGGATTCAAACTAAATGCCATTACTACTCTCATCCCAATTCCAGATCATTATTCCTGTTTTGGAAAGATTTATCACAAGTCCGACTTTTTTGAATACTTGGTAAAGCGTAATTTTTTGCTTAAGCTTATACTTATTCCAACACCCGGCTACAGGCTCATGTCTACGTACTTGATCCGAAACAAGCTGGGCGATCTTAACCTTCAACCGCTGGATAGTCTTGCTCAAACAGTCGATCTCACATCGACATTTATACTGATATACAACTAAACTCTGCTGATGGGCAGGCATGACATCCTTGCAGTCAGAGGGAAAAACCCTTCTGGTAGAAAAATATTCCGGACCAATACGGCATTAAAACACCGTTTGATGGAAGAGGATATTTAGAGATTAAGATCGCCCAGCATGTTGCGGACCAGGTGCATAGATATGAGTCTGAAGCCGGATGTTCACAGGTTCATAACTCCGCTATCGGGGAGCATTTATTGAATTCTGTTGCTTGCAGGACGGACTATTCTCTGTCTTGCACAGGGCATCAGACTCCACCTTGGCATCTTGGAGTTTATTGTTATTAATATACAACGTCCTGCCCTTTGTAGGCAGAGAGAAATAAAACACAAGTTGGCCATGTTCAGGTAGCCGGTCAACAATTCAACGCCTAACTAGGAAAATATTAATGTTTTTCCCCTCCCCTAGTTTTCGTATATTTTAATATCAGTTGATGAAAATAATTTTCAACTTTTTTCAACAGATTATTATTATTATTATTATTTGAGTGAAAAGAATAAATAAAAATAAATAAAAAAACAAGTAAAATAAATTAATCCAAATAAATAAATAAAGTAAATAAATTAACAAACCACTCCATCCAAAATAACAATTAGAATAGACTACTCCATCTCTCTCTCTCTCTCTCTCATATATATATATATATATATATATATATATATATATATATATAAGAGAGAGAGATGGAGACCGTGTATGGATATAAACAGTGTAAGCATACAAATCAATACAGCTTGGTTAATGATAGTTACGCATTTTAAGTGATCATCAAACTATTTGCTATTACTTTGTGTGGGCTAAGCATATATGCCCACAAGAAGTATTTTATATTTTAGCCTTTCCTGGTGTGTAGATTATTCATTCATATCTACCTCTATTCCATGAGATGCTGAGAATTATTTGCTAGAACATGTCAAGCATTTGAAAATGATCCCCTAATAGTTTGAAAATCTTTTTAAGTAAATTTCAAAGGCCTGACCTCCATCTCGAAGTCTGTGTGCTAAGGTTTTGGCAACTCATATGTCACTCACTGCAATAATCTATCTATCTATCTATCTATTTATCTATCTATCTGCACGGTTATTGGAAGTGTATTTCACCGATTTTCAAACATAGTATGCAATTCACGTCAGGTTTGAATCGAATTTAATATCACATTATACAAAGAGAATATATGCAACTTACCAAATTTAGGATCACATAATTGCTCAATCTGGATAGAAACTGATTCCTCAAAATTCGCTGAAATTAAAAAATAAACACATGTTCTATGGATCCGTTTCAAAGTCAATTTCTTTTCTTTCTAAGCTCAGCCTGCTTAGGTACAAGACAACAAATGTAAGACAATGGAAAATGAATTCACTACAGTACTAATTGCACACCAGACTAGTTTTTTAATCATTTCTACACACACACACACACACACACACACAGACATATTGATTCACAATCACTGCACACCTCGCTGCTCGATTTCAATAACCCTCTTCATTTAGGGCATTCATTAAAATTGATAAGACTTTTCCATCAATGTCGAACGCAAGCTTCTATGAACTCTTGTCTTGGATATGTTGAGTCTTCGACAGGTCTCCCTAACCGAAGTTGTTGGTTCATCATCGAACAATTGTTGTACTTGTTCAGTAGTGTTAGGTGCTGTCGTTGAGCATCCCTCTTCCCACCTCGTCGTCGTCGTCGTCGTCGTCGTCGTCGTCGTCTACGGATTCAGTTCTTTTAAGTTTTTCACGTATCGCTTTGTCTGTAGGACCGGTTTTGTTAAATTTTCTTATTAATTTTTCTCTTATTTCATAACATTATACTCCTTTGATATGGGAATATTACTAAAAAGATACGTTCTTGTGTATTCATTATTAATTCATTATTATTATTATTTATTCATTATTAACTGGATTCAGAAAGAGAATAAAAAAAAATTATAAAAATTATAATTTTATACACTTCTAACGCATTAAACTTGATAAACCGAAATGAAAATGAGTTTTTTTTTTTTTTGAAAAAATGTCCGAATCCACTGAAATTGATTGTTAATTCTGAGACACCCTCTCCCCCTCTCTGTGTGTGTATTTCTAAGAGGAGGTATTGTAATTATTTACATTGTTTGGACTGTTGTCTTCATCTTTATTGCCATATTCAAGATGTTTCAGCCGTTGTATGCCCCGGCCTTCTTCAGATAATTGGAATTTCGAACCGAACCCTTTATTTCGTTTACCGAAGTAGATTGTTCTAGTTCCACGTGCCATACCTCTTCCGGATATCTCAGTTATTTCTCTCCAAGTTTTTGTTTACCACTGCAGTAGCCAGGTATTGAACTCGGAACTATTTATGTCAAATCCCTGGATCTAACCAACGCTTTTATCCACTGGGTTATGTGTTCTTAAGGACCCACGTACAGAGCAAACTACTCTCATTTTCCGAGCACACCGACTACTAGGGCAGCTAGACATACCCTGTCGCACATTTGTTTGTTCAACACCCACAGAATCCAATTGTGATTTATACTGCCACCATGCTGAGCGGAGTTTAGTTGCAGTTTCTAGGAGAGAGAGCATAATCTGGTGTGATCAAGACCAGCACAATCAAATGTTCGGTCATAACTGTGTGACTGGCTGCTTGCATCCAAGTACACCTGTCTGGTACGGTGACTAGCTAATCGGTCACATTTCTATATAAAGCATCTACAGAGCCGGTGTTTTATACTGCAACCATTCTGAATGGACCTTAATTACAGATTCTGGGAGAGCGCGCGTAATCTGTCATGATTAACAGTTTTAACAACTCCAGTACGTTCAAGACCTGGGTCACGATGACTTCGTGCGTGTTAATCCAACCATAGACATATAATGTGTGTGTGTATGTATTATAATAATATTTTGCTCTACTTTGTATTGAGCACTTTTTAAAGAAGTAAATGCTATGAACTGTGGATTTCTACTCCATCTGTACTTTCTCTTTTTATATATCTATCTATCTATATATATATATATATATATATATATATATATATATATATATATATATATATATAATCACATACACACTTATATATCTCAGTATATACAGTGCCATATGCAAGTCTTCAGTCATTTCAGAACTATGGTAAATTTCTTATAATTGCCAGTTTATAGTTTTTTGGCATCGTCTTTTCTACACATGAGAGATATTGGCACTGTTGAAGTCATTTACACAATTATCACATTTTCTAGCAGAAGTTCTGAATAAATGGGGAATATGGGAGTCGATTTCCATAAATTTCCGTGCGAAATATTTCGGCCACCTCATATAAACCAAACCAGAGAGACATTTTTCTGTTTTAAACCCCTGTCAGGAAAATATATTAGATAATGTTAATTTCAAGATGTTACTTTACATTGTTAATACTTGGCTTCAATTCCCTTTGCTTAAATAATATCTTTAGTAAGCCTACGAAGAGATATATGCAAATCCTTCGCCATCTTCACTGGTGTGAGATTCCATTCTATGTAGCTGAGACCCATAATTCAATACATGAATTCTTTTAACAATCATCAAGTAAATATGGACAAAACTAATGAGAACAATTCTCATTAGTTCATGTATTCAACAATACCGAAAGGAGTAAACTAAAATGATCAGGTAACCGAAAACTTTTGCACGGCCAGTTTTTTATTTATTTATTTTTGTGCGGGTGGGCGTCGTCATACACTTCCAATCATTCAGAACTTCTTTAAAATTGACATATGGAAATGATTTCAAGGGGCCTATTCTTTCGTCTGTAAAAAATGCAATGGGAAACCTCCACTTATGTGCTAGTAATTATTGAACATTTATAATCGCTTAAAGTGACCAAAGACTTTTACACGGTACTGTACATGCATCTACAACGGAAAGCATATGTGATTATGTTCATGCACGTGGATGTGACAGTAACAGTGATAATGTAAGTGGTTTGCATTGATGAAACAATGTAGAATTCTTTGACGACGTGCCAAAAAAAAAAAAAAAGAAAAAGAAAGAAAGATTAATATCTATATATCAGCGTATCAGAGTAAATGCATTTTACGCTTACATTTATATATAAATACACGTATGTGTGTATGTATGTATTCTACAGTACAATTGCTTGTGTTTCGCACGCGCTTCGGCTGCAATAATTTCTGTTCGTTGCTCCGTGCTCTATGACGAAGAGACAATTTCTCACCGTTGAACAAAGACGTGCGTATTAAATACACGCAGACGCCACTTTGACTTTTATTAGCGCGTACCAAGGACAGAAAAGAAAAGCTAAGAAAAAGTAGAAGGTCAGGGAACACCTTTGGATAGCACTCAGTAACCAAGTCAGGGCAGCACCTTTTCGAAACAAGGTTGGACCCTGCAGGCAGGGTCTCTTTTCATTTCTGTGTGTTGTGCTTGTTAGAAATGCAAAGTTTTCTCGATACAGAATAACTAATATATGTACATAAGATACAAGAAAATAGACGTGGAATAAGTTAGATAGATCCGAAAAGAATATAGACAAAAAAACAAAAAAGAAAAAAAACAATTAATAACAAAACAGATAGATCAGAAGTGAATATAGACATACACCCCTCCAAAATGACAAACATTTAATAAAAAAGAGGTAGATAAAATGAAATATATACGAAAATATTATAGACAAATACAAGAAAAATCATTAATTAATAACTAGATAGGTAGATCAGAACAGATTAGAAGATAGA
>OZ010582.1:120729784-120789784 GCA_963932145.1 Acanthosepion lycidas
ATGTGTTATATATATATATATAGTATTCGTTATATATGTAAACATATATGTTATATATATATATATAGTCTTTGTTATATATATAAACATATATATGTTTATAAATATATATATGTAGCATTTGTTATATACATACATATACATGTTATAAATATATACATATATTTTTTATATATAATGTGTTATGCGTGTGTTTATACACACACACACACACATATATCTATATATATATATAGTATCGCCATGGCCAACATATATATTATTTTTTCTGTTGGAAATACAATCTCCCAAGCGACATTTAAATTTTATTCAATGTAGGTTTTCTGACACAAGTTAGTTGGTGAAAAATCATTGTTTCATTGATTTGGATATATTGAATTTACTATAGTATATAATTAATTTTATTTTTTACTAGGATCTGTGGTTAATATATTAGTAATTATTAGGTTTTTTTTAGGATATTTTCATCCTGTTTTTAAATAGAATGTATTTGATTACGATATAAAATAATATGTTTAGGTTTAATTGCAGAATTATTATATTCTATTTGGTCTAGATTAAAATTTCTAATAGAACAACTTATTTATTCATCAAAAATATAATTAGGGAAGTTATAATAATAGGATGATAAGAGGATGTTTTATATTTTTTAGTTCACTGTAGAAACCCTGTTTTGTGGATGAATTAATTCTTGCACAGTTTATTAATGATGAACACAATTTTTTGTGTTAGAAAAAACAAAACCCTGACGACGACATTGTGCCTATGTCGAAAGTACTTGGAATAAAATGTATATGCATTAACATGGTAAATTCTTTCTTCCTTCTGTACGGATACTAAGAAACTTGTCCGCAATTACAAGAGGATCCTATTAAAAATAAGTAAATAAGAAGTCAAAACTTGTCTAAATTATTTAATTAGACGTTTTTTATATAGTCATCCACATACAAGCCTGTTTCGCTGCATCACAGGTGATCAGTGTGGCTAGACGTTCGATTGCTTCAAGCCAGTATCAGTCAGATATCTTACCCTATATATATATATATATATATATATATATATATATATATATATATCTGTTTGTAATATGTGGGTGTATGTGTGTGTAATATATATGTGTGTGTGCAATATATATATCTGTATATATTCATCATTCACCGTACAACGTATTCATGGTCACTGTTTAAACATTGCTTTCAATGCTTTCACGCATATGTACTTAGTATGCTTATCTTCAGTTTCAATTTTACTTACTGTTTATTCAAACCTAAGTCAATTCTCGCCATTCGCACCTGTGTGCAGCAGAGTAAAACGAAAGCAAAGATTGATTTGAATAAAAGCTTAACTTCGTCGTAGTGCACGTGGATCCTTTACAAATATACGAATGTGTGAGTAGAATGGAGGAATTTAAAATTGCTGGTTTTTTTTATGCGGATACAAAATGGAGCGTGGAATTTGAAAGACGGTGATTAAAAAAAAAAAGAAAGAAAATGACGAAATGAAACCAGGAAAATTATATATATAAAAAAAAATTAAATTAAATTTTTCTTTGGATTTGTTTTAAATCGATCGAAAAAAATATGTACGTGAAAAAGAGCGAAGAAAATATGAATTAAAGTTTCGGGGGCGGAGAAGTAGAAAACAATAAAGAATGAATGGTTTGGAATGACGATGGACATTTTGAAAATAAGGAGTAAGAAAGAATAAAAACAAAAAGACGGGAGTTCGTCACATGCGAACAATGCGACAAAAGTTCATTGTTTAATATAACAAGCATTGGAATGTTAGCATGAGAAGATCTGAGAGACATTTTGAAGGGGTTTTGTTTTGAACCAGGTTTGTATTGAAAGAAAAGAATGAAGAAAGAATAATTAATCAAAATGGCATCGACATGTCTTCTGTTATTGAAGAGATAACTGGCCATATCACTTTGCTTCTTTCTTCTGGTGCCTATTGTATTCGATAAAATTCTCAGAATTTCGAACCGAAACTTTTAGTCAAACTTCTCTATCCATCACAAGGATGGATAAATAGAATTGTTAATTCCAGGTATTCTCTAACAAGGACAGTGGAATCAGACTATAATAAAGTTTAGCGTAAAATATCTCAAAATAAAACTTGAAGTTACATAACCAGGATGATAAAGCTATGTATTTTCCGAAATTTATGAACTATTTATTTATAGGTGACAATTCACGTCGTTTATATTCGTAAAAATCATTTATTTATTATTTAATCGCAAGCATGACAATAAAGCTACTAAGACAAGTGTTCTGAGTGTAAGTGTATGAGAAAACCACTATTTAGGAAAGAGAACAATAAAAACAGGAATTAAGAAAACAGAAAATAACAATTGACATTGCATTTAAATTTTTGAAGATCAAAGTGTATTGGGAAACAAGAAGCCGGAAGTGAGTTGCACATGTGAGAAGTGCGACAGAAGATATTATTAGCATATAATTTAATAATATAATTATAATAATCTGATAATATAAGGTTAAAGAAATTTGCAATCAATATTTCTATGGGTTATGTTTGTTACAGAAAAAAGTACATAGTAGCAAGATATTTGTTAGGCGAATAACATGAAAATACTCTTTGAACGATAGGTCACAGTAGTGAGAAACTCAGTTAAAACGTATGAATACGTACAGAATTGTTAATATAGTCTCACAAGCCATTATATTATGATAGGGATTTCGATCCTTCTCAGTGGCCTCACTTTTTGTATCTTTGTTCCAAGATTAAACTGAATAAATACCTTCTTAGAAATAAGTATACATCACGGTCATTTTTTACTTGGAAGAATCACAGAAAAAATGAATAGGCTACATTTGTCTAAAAGCAATTCATACTTTATGCAATTTGACCTCATTTTGTCTCAGTAATCTGTTTTGCGAGCAAAATGTAAACCAAATAGTTTTTTGCATTAAATCGATTAATCGTTTGAGAGAACCCTTTCTTCCTTCCATCAGCATGACTGATGCTAAACTCCATGACAGTGACTCGGGCTAATATTCTCGCCTGACATGAAATGGAAAGACGATACTGAATCCATTGTTAGGTCAGCTGTTGGTTCACTGGGTCGTGCTAGATAAGTTTTCTCTTCAAAATCGATCTTACATATCTATAAGTCTACCATTTGTTCATGCCTTGAACATTGCTGCCGCATATGGCCCGGTTCTCCTGCTATCTATTTAGAAATTCTCGATAAAATCCAAAGAATCAGCAATATTATTGGCCCTGACCTGGCATCTCAGCTTCAGTCACTTTCCCACCGCTGTAAATTTGCTTCCCTGTGACATTTCTATAAATACTTTCACGGTAATTGTTCGGATGAACTTTTCACTATAGCCCCTAGGCTTTATGAATTTAGATTATAAGATTTTTAGAATCTAGATTTGCAACAAGATCTCATCAACTTACAGTTGAATTGGCTAGATATAACCGTATATTCTATGCTAACAGTTTCTTTTCTCACATTTCTCTCTTCCGGTTCAATGCTTTCCAGTTAACTTTGATCTTCAAAAATTTAAATTTCTTTTTCCAGAAATTGTCCTTGTAGGTTCCACGACTTGTTGTGGTCAGTGGCGTAGCTAAGGGGGGGGGGGCGAGGGGATGGACCGCCCCGGGTGCCAGCACAGGAGGAGTGACAATGTCACCCCCAACAAAATTTTTCAACCAGGCTAAGGTGCCAAAAATAATCTGAAAACAGTGGTGGAGACAGGGTTTCGCAGGCGGGCATATAATTTATAATTTATGACCCCCCCCCCCCACTGTTTTGTCCCCTCATCAGAAATTTTCTAATAAATTGTGCGGAAATTTGTGAGCAGGAAAAATAGCAATGTTTTCAGCTTTTATGTGTTTCAGTTGCTACAATCTTGGTTACTAACAAGAGACATTGTTGTAACATTTTATCGGATGATATGGTGTTTTAACTCTGCATCATTAATAACAACAAAGCGAAATACGAAGCCAAAAGTGCAACAATTTCATTCTTGCCTGTGTATTAATTCGCTCAGATACAATTTTCCATTGAGTGAGCGATATACTTTTGAATATATCTACTAGTGTTGGGACGATTAATCGGAATCGGAATCGAGAATCGGAAAAATCGGAACATTTTGGGGTATCGGAAACGGTATCGGAATCGGAAAAATTTGTGCCTATTTTCCGATTCCAAAAACGATTCTTTTAAATTTTTAACTTAATTCTCCATTATTAGTGCTAATGATAAATATTTATTGTTTTTAAATTATCACTAAAACTAAAATCAAAATACGATGTAAATTTATTTTATTTTTATTTGTATAAAGAAAAACAAAAAAATAAACTTTGCATAAATTCTCTAGGTAACCTTTAAAAGAATGCAGTTGATTTACAATGTTCCGAAAAATGCTTAAAAATTAAATAGAACATTTTTGTCAAGAAAAATACTTTCAAACATCATTGATAATTAAATGGTACCCAGAAAATGATGCAACAGAAAATTGGACACCGGAAAATTAGCAACAGAAAATTACGTCAACCATGAGCCAGTCGAGACTGACGGATCTGGCTGTGCTGTCCATTGAAAACGAGCTTACAAGACAAACAGATTTTGACGATGTCATTGACCAGTTTGCCACAATGAAAACAAGAAAACATTGATTCTAAGACCATAGTATCGAATGACATTCTTTTGTGTATTGCCGTGTTTTATATTAAGTTGTTCTGAAAGTGAACAGTTGCATTTTAAAAATCTTTTGATTTGAACTGATTATTTTGTGGTATTGGATTTTGTCTTGGATCATACATGTAAACAGTAACGTACTGGTCAGTAGAGTAAAGTAGAGGTAGAGCATGTATGAAAATTTAGCTACAGCTAACCATTCAGCATAGGTTGAATCGGGGTCATTGGGGTGACATTTGAGCGGACCGCCCCGGGTGACATTTACTCTAGCTACGGCACTGGTTGTGGTACTGGCACATCGAAAACATCATATAGCATTTTTATCGGTTCATCCAACGTTTCACGTTTTTCATCGATTAACCATTTTTTCAGCTGATCATAGTGCCTTTTATGTTCAAATCTTTTCCCTTTTATCATGTCAATCATCTTCCCGATTCTTGCTGATATTATGCCATCGTCCTACATTTCTTTGCCGTCCTTATATTCCTCTAAAGAACACTTTATCGCCGACCATGAAACTTTGTGTCGTTTTTGTTATCCGTTCGTGTTTTCCGACTTGATAATAACTTGTCGAACACCGATTTTACTTTTCTAGCAAACATTAATTCCGCCGGCGACATGCCTGATGGTGCATTTGGGGTTAAGTGTTACGCGGTAAACTCTCAGAAAATTTTGAAGTGCTTTCTTATTTACTTTCTCAAGACTTGCTTGTCCGTTCGGCGGGGTTGTAATATACTCAATGGAGAAAATCTTACAAAATGTCTTCGAATTCTTTACCCGTTCCGTTATCAGAGACTATGTTATCTGGTATGCCATATCTCGCAAACAGTTCATAACAGAAATTCATTGTCACTGATGATGTTGGATTTTTGCACTTATAAATTTCCGACCATTTAGTGAAACTATCAACTACCACAAGATAATGTGATCTATTTATAGGACCATCAAAATCTATATACAGTCTTGACCACGACGTGCCTGCCTTTAGCCAAGGCTCTATCTTTGTGATATGTAATTTTGCTGCCAGACCACAACCTCTGAAAGCTTTCCCTACTTTTTCGATATCTTGATCCATTCTGGTCCAATATACGAAACTTCCCATCAGAGTATCTGTCAATATTTCTGAGATGAGGTATTGTAATTATTTACACTATTTACATTGTTCGAACTGTTGCCATATTTGTTACCATATTCACGACGTTTCGGCCGTTGTACGCTCTGGTCTTCTTCCAGTGATTGGAATTTCGAAAGGCAGATAACTAAGACATCCGGAAGAGACATGGCACGTGGAACTAGAACAATCTATCCCCTGGGATAAAATAAAATTCACCTGAAGAAGTTCGGGGAGTGCAATCGCCGAAACGTCGTGAATATGGCAATAAAGGTGAGGACAACAGTCCAAACAATTTAAATAATGTAAATATTTTTTTTTAGCATTTCAACCCAAGGTAGGCGGGAGTGCTACTAGCACGCAAGGGATTACAGAGAGTGGGAGCAAGAGTAAAGAGGCGTGATAGAGGAAAGGCTGAAGAGAAGGACGGGAAGTAGGTCAAGGCATCTGGAGATGTCGATTGACATTGCATTTGAATATTTGGAGATTCTAGCTATCAGAGAAGCAAATAAGAGGTAAGAGAGTTCCACAGACGGGAAGAGCGAAACATGAAGCTATTGGAGTAGAAGAAATGCCTACATTTAACCGTTTCGACAGTGAAAGGGTGGAACTTAGATTTCAATCTAGTAGCACGTTTAAATTCATGCAATTTGGGAACGAGCAACTGTAGCTCGTCGGAGCAGTTACCGTGAAAATATTTGTAGAAAGGACAGAGAGAAGCGACTACACGTCTTTGAGAGATCGACTGTAAACGAGATGCCAGATCAGGGCCAATCAAATTGCATATCCGTCTCCAGATTTTGTCGAGGACCTCAAGACGAACAGGAGGGGAGGGGGATCCAGGCCATATATGGACTTACTGGCGCGACACAGAGAACCAGCTTTCCTTATGGTAGATTGATTCAATATATTTGTTCCATCTCAGGTCAGCGGACAGTGTGAGACCAAGCAGTCTCAGAGAGGTGCTCTCGTGGAGTTGAGCATTACACATTCTTATGGGAGGCAGGGAGGGTTCTCTGGTGAGTAAAAGCAGTTTTCTTTTGGGGGCATTAAAGTTAACTAGCCATTTCTTGCCCCAGTCGACAACAAATTGGATGCCCTTTTCGAGACCAACGGCCAGAATTCTCATCAGAGATTTAATTCTAGAAATACCAGGTGTTCAGCTGTGAAAATCCTCCAATATTTGGCTATGACAACCCTTCGCCCAAACATTACTCCACCGTTGCGTAGTAAGCGTTTGGATTTCGTTCTTCGTTACTTTCTTTCAATTTATATTTATCCTAGGGGGAATAAATCTGGGGAAAAGATGCATTCCTGTCTCATGTCTCTTGCTATTTTTGTATAGCTACTCAATACAATTTCTCTCTGTATGTGAGCGGTTGGCTCCAAGTATAAGTTCTGTATTATTCTAATATCTTTTCCAAATAAATCAAGTTTTCCTAGCAGTTCAGGTAGGTCTCTGGGTCGTACTTCAAACACATTAAAGGAAATATTTCACTAAAGATGATTTAACAGTAAACACTTTATGACGAAATTAACGCTGACCCCCAACGTATATGATTTTTCTTACCGCTTCTCGGGTGACATAGTTACGTATTCCCTCACTGGTGTTGGAATTTAGTTGTCAGGTCCAGATGAAGCCAGAATTTAGAATGTTGATTTCATGGGTATACCATATCTGCCTATTTTCAAAATTGGTACGACTTCCTAGTCCTATGTCCCTTCATTTTGGATTAGGCCAATTTAATAAATATCGCATACTAGTGATCTAGAACGTAAGATCCACTTACCTATATTCAAGAATCTCTCAAGTTCCGTATACTCCAACTGTAAAGCATGGCGCAACAGCTTGTTGTTGCATTTACCATAAAAAGTTGTTAGTCTCATACCCAAACAGTTTTAAATTCAGAATTGTCCTTCTCATACACTAGTCGCCAACCAAGGCTAAAGAGTCCTGCCTAAGCTACTAATTAACCCATAGATGGGGAAGATGGATTCATACCTTATTTGCACGAAAGTGAATGTAACGAACTCGACTGGAATTCGAACTCGGCTCATCGATTTCTTGTTCTGTGCCGCTCGCCATTACACCACTCATACATTCTATATTCAAGAATATAATCTCTAAATTCGATCATTGTAAAATCCAAAAAGTCAATCCCAAAACGTGAGCGGTTGCAAGAACTTGGGATAATATATTATCCACAGTTAACCAAATAACGATGCATGCAATTTTTTTTTTTTTTTAATTACTCAAGTGTAAAAATAGGGACCAAACTGTAACTGCTCATGCGTGTTTTGATTGGCTACAAGTGTGGACATTTGTTTGTGCGCCAAATTGCGATTGCGCGTATGTATGCATGTATATATGTGTGTGCGTGCGAAAATATCGCCCGCCAAAAGCGCATGTGTGAAAATCCAACGTATTATTTGTCATTCTAGGCTTCATTAGACAAAGATTATCAGAAGTATTCTGTTCTCACTAACAACAGCAAAGGAAATCTTCGTCACGATTTTCCCACCAAACACTCCGGTTTGCTCGGGCCACTGGGTCACTGAGTGCATTCTACGACCATTGTTATTCCGCTTACAACAGGAATGGTTAACTGTTAATATACTTTTATCTGCATATATATAGAGATAGACAGACAGATACATACACATTTATAAGTTTGTGTGCGTATTACTAAAACTATATAGGTATAAAACAACGGGAAACAGAAGTAAAAAAAAAAAAAAAAGAAGCTATATGAACATATATGTATTTTAAGGTAGGTAGACATCCGTTTGCAGAGAGCGGGTATTTGTTAACCTTTTAGCGAAAAAAAAATTGACATAAGACTGTTTTTTAGAGTGGGTCATTTTCATACGACTCAAATCACCATCGCGAATTCTCCAGAAATTTCCTGCTCCAGTCGGTTATTTCCACAGACATCAGGTTTTATATTTTAACCTATCTCTCAATGCAATGGGTAGATACTGCGTTAGCGATGAATCCCCAGAGACCAAATTTCAACCAGTTATAGGTTTCCAGACTCGAAGGGTTGGCGACCGAAAGATTTGTGTTCATATGAAAGTTTGGTAGATATTATTATATACCTTGGTTTTAACCTTTCAGTATTCTCAAACGTGAACAAGTAGCTAGAACGTTCGTTTTCCAACTATAATATCTGGGTTCGAATCTCATCATGGTCGATTTGTCAAGAAAGTGATTTCTTGGTATTATCGATCTGGGGGGGGGGGCGTGGCTGTAGTATAGGTGGTGCCATGACAACTCTAATCGGTTACTCGTGATTTTATTTCACTGACCTCCTCACTAAGGTAGGATGTGGCACAAGGGTGCCCAAACCCGCGTCTACTGACACGTTAGCGTCAATATTACACCGAACCCACCTCTCTTAGTGCAACGAGGAATCTGCTGCCGTAGGGTTGGAATCCCCAAGACTAGACGTCTTCTTCCATGTAAAATGAAGAGAACGGATATTATTCTTTGATTACGGACAGAAGGTCGAGGTTTTGAGATCATTCTTGATGGTTGGCAAAGTGGTGAAGAGCTTTACCAATCTGGCATATAGGAAGAGAATCGAGCTATAATCACTGTTAATTCAGTGTGACAGTAACAGAAATTTGATTTTACTTCTCTGACGGTTTTTCCATTTTGCACACAGATATCCTATTTTACTCAAGTTGAATAATTTTAATAGCTAAACGAACCATAAAAGGCCCTTTTTTGTTCAGAAATCCCTATTGCCATCGATTTAAGACTACAACCTCATCGAGGTTCCTGCGTAATAGCCACTGCTTCGGCCATGCAGATACACGATATATATTATTAGTTGATGACTGACGATGTAACGTCAATCTAAAAATAATTTTTAAAAAATGGAGGATGACCATAAAGCAGTGCTGAAAAAATGTAAAAAAAAAAAATATACCCCCGCCAGTCGGGGGTTTCGGGGATAAGACGCGCCGGGCTTATCTGTTACTTTACCATTCAGTTACTATATTTACTAGTTACTTTTTTAGCATTTCACCGCAGGCAAGTCCACAGAGCTATTAACTCACAGGAGGGTTACTGAGTGTGAAAGAATATAAGAAAACCATTATTAAGGTTCGAGAAAAATAAAATAACAGAATTTAAGAGGATAGAAGATAACGATTTACTAGAAAGCAAGAAACCGGAAGAATTGTGAGAAACTATAATGTTAGCATAGAACTTCCGGTTCTATCTAGCCATTTCAACTGTAAAACAATGAGACCTTACGGCCAATCTAGTACTGCACTTAAATTCATTAATATATTTGTATTTGGTTCAGCCAAATTTGACACTAGGTCATACAGAGTCCAGCATTCACAAAAGACGAGGCAAGGCCGATCTCTCAAAATCTGGTAATTTAAAAAAGAAAAAAATAATTAATTAAACGAAAAAGTCAGGCTTAATTTTCTTTTTCCGAAGATTGTATAACTTTCAACTCTGAGTGTTTGGACTTTTAATTGAAGGTTATGATCAATATCAATACTCGGAGATGGCTTTTTTAATATAATTTTACTATTGTGTTTGCTTATTATTACTGTTCTTATTTACAAATTCGTGGTTATTTTCATTGATTTATGAAAGGACACCTACAAATATATACAGTGGGTTCTTATATTTCATAAGTCATATTTTTAAAATCAATTATTTTAGTATTGTCTGCATGTTTTTTTAACTTAATTCGGTAAATGTTTGGCGATGCTGACAATTCTTTAATGTCGCCATTCTAATTCCCATGCAAAATGTGCCGTAAATTATATCTGAGCTATGACCACCAAGCAAAATTTTTCAAATGCTTCATAATCATTGAACAATTTCGATATTACTTAAATACCTTGCAAAAGAAAATTTATTGCAAACCCACCTGCATGCAGTGCATGACACAACAAAGGGAATAAACAGATTTTTTTAAATACGCAGGTACCCATTTAAGAGAAGTAGCGAGTTAATCTGGTCACTGATGCTCTAAAATGTCATAATGCCTCATACTGCTATGCTTAGGAACATAGACCAAACCAAATGTTTGCCCTCCTTGGGAGTCGAATCACCTAATTAAGCGTGTCGATTATAATGTGTGGTATTCGTCGGTCTCGAGAGACCATGGATCTGCGCCCCAAAAGATATGCCTCTCTTACTGATGGCAGCGCAGCATCTGTTATGATTGTACAGATCCTCACGAGAGTGAAAGTCTTGATTGCAACTAATGCATGTGAAGACGCTCTCTCCCGATCTTGCCGTTGTTTTCTTTCCTTCGAACACGCCTCTCCCTGGCGGCAAACCTCCGCTTCTTCTCTTCTCGCTCCAGCGTAAGCGATCGTTGGCGGCATCTTCCTACCTCTCGATGTCTATGTCCATCACCCTCATGTCCCTTGAAGCGAAGATGGGGTCGCCCTCGTGCCTTCTTGCTGGTAGTGAGTTCCCCATACAGAAGGTCCTTCGGAATCCTCTCATCAGTAGACTGTTACTTCCTGTGTTTTGCCGTCGCGGTGAAGTGATGCTAGAGTGTCCTCTCCAGGGCGCAGAACTGAGCAGGGTTTTATGAGAGATTGGCGGTTACCCTTGCAGCATGTCTTCCCTCTCTACGCCACCAGTGTTGTATAAGGTAAAGGTAAATGCGTGTCAATTGGATTAAACAATATATGAAATTGGATCTCCTGAAAGAGCTCTTCACTTACTTAGGGTGAGGCTGGCTGACTCCGATAATTGACAAAAATATATGACCAAAACTTGATTAAGATCAGTGACGTTCAGAGTTTGGTGATGCCCGGGGCCAACTCCTTAAGAGTCAAGTAGGGGATCCTATAGGGCTTAGTACTCAGAAATGTTAGAAAAGACATTTTTAAATATGTAAAAACAGATGCAACATGAAACATTATTTACTAGCAGTAGAGCCCGGCGTTGCCCGGGGATGTAACAGTAAGAGATAGATCAAGTATCGACCATCATAAAGACTGAAAAATAAAACTGACAAAGATTATTGCTCAAGGTTGACGAACACGCATGTCTTAATTAGTTTTTTTTTGTTGTTTGTTTGTTTTTTTGTTTGTTTTTTTTTACGAATTGGTCAAACTCAAACAAAAACATTGTTTTCAATCGTTATGAGTCTATCGATTGAATAGAATTTTATTGTCTTGTAAATGGAATTTTTAAAGCATTCTGAATGTAAAAATAAAGAAAAAAGTGTGCAAGACAATAAGAAACACTACCTACCAAAAAAAGTGAAGTTTTGTTGAAATCGGTTGAAAAACATAGGAAACCCGATCCCATATATAAACGAACACACACACACACACACACACATGCACACACGCACACAAACAACCTGGGTTTTATAATAAGTATAACTCGATGTAAGTTGTCTCCCTTTCATTCTGGCGACAGAATCATGTTTTATCGTGTTTTCAAATTGATTTCATGCAAAAACAATTGTGTTTTTCCCATTTTTGGCGCTGTCAGAACCACTGCAAGGTAATTTTACGCAGTCCTGAGAAGTTTTGTTGAAATCGGTTGAAAAATTTAGGAAATCCGATCCAATATATAAACGTACAGATACACACACACACACACAAACAATCTGCGTTTTATAATAAGTAAGATTTCGAATTTCAAAAACTAAATTTTTATTTCACTCTTTGATTGGATGCCCTCCCGATATGGATGCCCGGGGCCGTCGTACCCTCTGCAACATAACCCTCCCCCACCAACACTCTGCTGCACGCTACTGATTCAGACTGAGACATGAAGTGTTGATTTGTATATTTACACTGTTTATATCGGAAAACACTCTATTTTGATACTGTGCACTCGTCACTCATAATTATAGCAAATTTTAAACACACACACACACACACACACACACACACACACACACACACACACACACACACACATATATATATATATGTGTGTGTGTGTGTGTCATATATTGGGTATATATATATATATATATATATATATATATATATATATATATATATATATATATATATATATGAAATAAATCCTAAAGATCCAGGAACTGTTGTTAGTTGTCCCTGGCTCTTTAGGATTTATTCCATTTATCCCTGCTCTACTTAGCCTATTGAGCACTCTATGTTTTAGCTTTATTTCTCGCTTGTGGTTTTTTCTTTGGACTAAAAACTTAAGGCATTGAATGATTTATTTCGCGCTGTTCGGATGTTTCGAGTTCTTTCTGGGTTTTTTTCATTTTTTTTTTCCTCGAGTACCAATTTGTTTGGATAGACTTAGAAGTTGTGTTATCTGAGGTTTTTTCCAACCGAGTATTACTAGTAGTATTATATATATATATATATATATATATATATATATATATATATGAATGATGTGCTATTGCGTATCGGTGTACGTATTATAATTCTTTTTTTTTTTTTTTAGTATTCTTTTCTTTACTTATTTGTTTAACAATTGACTGCTGTATTTATATGACTTCTTTGATTCAAAATATTGCTGGAATGTGAAAAATACAAAAGATTTGACCGAAGATATTTCATATTCCTTATGAATCAAACAAAGTACATTCGAGAAAGTGAAAGAGAAAAAAAATTTAAAGAATATTTATTTGCCTTTGGCTTTGTTGTAACATTTTTTTGAAAAGCAACATTATTCCCTTTGCATTTCATCCAGTTACTTTGTATTACAGTGTAACCCGGATATAAGAGAGTTGTCGCGACCGGAGAAGAAGTCTCTTATATCCGGGTTACACTGTATTATCAATATTATTAACTGTAATAGAAGAAATGTTAGATTTTTTTATACAATTTAAAGTAATGCACATAGTATTATTATTAAATTGTTAGGAACACGTTATTGTCCTGGGTAAGACGATAAACTACATCCGGCGTCCTGGGTAAGACGATAAACTACATCCGGCGTTCTGGGTAAGACGATAAACTACATCCGCGTCCTGGGTAAGACGATAAACTACATCCGGCGTCCTGGGTAAGACGATAAACTACATCCGGTGTCTTGGGTAAGACGATAAACTACGCCCAACAGCAAGGCCTCTGAGCGACCTAGGTAAGACGATAAACCTCATCCCCGTCTTGGGTATGACGATAAACTACATCCAGTGTCTTGGGTAAGACGATAAACTACGCCCAACAGCAAGGCCTCTGAGCGACCTAGGTAAGACGATAAACCTCATTCGCGTCTTGAGTATGACGATAAACTACATCCGCGTCCTGGGTATGACGATAAACTACATCCGCGTCCTGGGTATGGCGATAAACTACATCCGCGTCCTGGGTATGACGATAAACTACATCCGACAGCAAGGCATCTAATTAGGAGGTTTTGAGGAGCGTGGAACCACCCGTTAATTGCTGGTACTCCCAGGTCCACCCTGACCCGGGGTGGTAGCACCTGTCAGGGTCCCAGCTATGGGTAAATAGTTAACCCACAAAAGGGATCAAACACTATGAAAATATAAAAGTAGATTTTAATACCAACAATACATTTTTTGAAATTTTTTTACCATCAATACATTTTTGAAAAGAAAATATTACCACCAATACATTTAAAAAAAATTACCAGCAACAAAAATCTTGTCAGCATTAGATAACCCATTAAGGTTGATATGCCGTAAAACAAAACGAACCAAACCAAAACAAACCAGGAGCACGTTAATATTAGCGGTGGAAGTAATTACTTTATTAATGCCCTTAAACGTATACCTTTACTCGTAAGCAATTATGAGTACCTATTAAAAATCACCACAAGATGTTATTTTGGCACTGTTTAGACTTGTGATGAAGGTGGGAGTACCTCTCGCGCCATCATGTTTAAATCAAATATTTACTATTGGTTGACTCTCACTAATCTGGAACCAGACTGGTGCCATAATAATGGATTTTCGAGATCAGTAAAGTTTAGAGCAAAAAAAATCGCAAAATAATATACAGTGTACTTTATGACTAATTTACATAAGCATGATCCAACGTCAAATTAAGTAAAACAAATCTAGTCATATTAAAAAATCTTCTGAAATTTAGAATGCAAAAATAATTTTCCTCCTTTATTAAATAATAACCAAAATTTAATATTAAAATTCAATAGTTAGTTGATTTTTGGTGTTTTGTTTTTTTCGTATATAAATTTTCTAATACAAGTTATTACGATATTACAGATTACTTTTCATAATATCATTTCAAAAATAACTCTGGTTCTACAGAGTGTGCACAAATTAATCTATTAGAATTTTTACCGGATATTGCTTTTCATTAATGTTACAATGAGGTTGATCATAAAAATTAACTTTTATGCATTTTTTGGTATAATGGTTAGCAAGCTTGTCTCGCTAGATCAATTACAACTGAATAGTGAGTTCGATCCTCACTGGGTACCCCATACTTCCGGCCACAATGTGTGCTAACCCTACACGCAAGCCGCTAGTGGTCCGCATGCGTGCCGTCGATGGCAACACCAGCGGTGCTATGGTGGCAGACACCGGCGCGTTATCAGCGGTCTGCCTGTGGTAACATTGCCGAGACGAAGACGCCGGCGGCCTGACACTAGGCCACTAGCGGCAAACGCTTGTGACATGCGACCCAGTGGGCAGATTCGAGTAGGGCAATACTACCTACGCTTAGAAAATCACCATTAAGTGTATGAGAGACGACATCGTCATAATATGATACAAATAGATTTAATATTTCCACCACCTACACACCTCTGTGACTCACGCTCATGACTCTTCAGGAGTAGGCTTGACCTTCACAGCCATTTTCGTCACCGCCACCAGAGGGCAGAAAGGGAATAAGGAGAGAGGATAACGATCCCGATGAACGGATGCCGACCACGATATTAAATGTGTATGGATAATTTTTAACCTTGCTAACTTCTTAATGTTGGGATTATAATGTATCGACTAAAGTTTCTGAAATTGATTATGAATATTTAATCAACGCTTAACATCTTATTCAAACATCTTTATATAAAAAAAATTCTTTCAATATTTTAAAATTGAAATATATTATTTTAAATATAACTGATAGTAATGTACAAATAATTTTGCGCTACAGTATATACACACACACACACACACACACACACACGACAGAAACATCGAATATAAAAAGCCGTTGATTAGCAAGGTGTAATAGATTAATTTTAAAAATGAGAAATTAATTCAATAGTCTAATAATTCATTTTACCTTATTAAGTTATCACGTCGATAACAAATTATAACTTAGCTGATATGTTTTATTTCTACTCTAGATAAATGCCCAAAGTGATTATAATTTATTTCCGCTTCATGTTGCTTACTTAATGTTTGTAGTGCGTACAAACGACCAGATTGTGGCAATCAAAACTAAAGAGAAAAACGAATCAAAAATTAATAATAAAAAAATTTATTTTTTAAGTTTCGAAAAATATTTTTATGAGATGCATTCAGAGAATTTTCTAAAAAAATCTGTTATAATGAAACCGGATAAATGCTAACATATCTTCTTCTTCTTCTATGTGCCGTATCTCTTCAGAATGTGAGCAGTCATGGCTCTCCACAACTTCCTACCCTTTGTTACTCTTAGCCAAGCCTTCCGTCCCCCGTTCCTCTGTCCATTCACACAAGCTCCTCAGATAGGTGACCCGCTGCTTTTTCTTATCCGCCTTACCCTTGATATGCCTCGTGAGTGTCAAATTCTCCAAGCCATCTTTCCTCATTGTGTGTCAAAGAAGTTTCATCAGTAGCTTTTTAGCATTTTACCCCATGCAAAGCTATAAAGCCACTAAGCTTCAAGGGGGGGTTTGTAAGTGAAAGACTATGAGAAGAAACATTATTAAAGATAATTAAAAAAATCCAGGAAACAGATGTCAATTGATATTGCGTCTATATTTTTGAAGATCAAAGGTGACTAAAAAATAAAGAAGCTTTATCAATAGTTATTATCACTGTGTTTAGTGTTTAGTCTGTAGGAATTAAAGCAGCAATCATTATATACAATCACTGAAATAAGTTTGTACAAAAATTGAAATTGTTTAATGCTTAACAAAAATTTTAGATGTTGATGGATGTTTCTGAAAACAAAAAGTACTAAGCAAGCCCTTAATATATAAATTAGTATTCTTTGAAACCTTTTTTTCTTTTTGAGAAAATGATATCCAAAGATCATATCACCAGCATATGTTCTACATCAAGAGGAAGAAGACGAACAAGAAGGAAAACAAAATAAAATGTATAATTATTTAGTGATCTAATAAATAAGAGTAAATAATTAGATGACTGCTTTTGATCTGTGTTGTATGGTGAGTACTCTGAATAACCGATTCCCGAACAAAAGAGGACCGATAACATAAAATTTGAATCCATTGACAGATATTTTCCAAGCCAGGTGCTCTAAAGTCATATATATATATATATATATATATATATATATATATATATATATGTGTGTGTGTGTGTGTGCGAATCCTTTTGAAGACTACAAGATAAAAAACGAAGTCATAGAATAAACTAGATTTGCAATGCATAGTTAATTCGGGAATATTTTAATACGGATAAGAAGCCAATACAGAAATTATATAAATAAATCTTAAATGATTTCACATGTCAATTATTTATTACTAATTTTCGACGAGTATTTTTAAATGTATTTCTCGTAATTTTTACCGCGACATGTCAGATTACCATTCTTTTTCTTTTCCGTGTTGTTTACTGAAGACTGTGTAGAATGATGGACTTTGATTTGCAATAAAAAAAGCGAGTGAAATAAAAATGGATGTAGTAATCGCCAAAAATAACTGAAAATTTTATATTTAATAAATTCAAATAAAATTACTTTACATATCATTTCATATTTCTAGGAATGTTTCCATAAATTCAAATTCGTTTTTCTCACATTCGATTAAATTTTGAATCCTTATGCGTTTTATTATGAAAAGCGATTTATAATTTTAATATTAAAATAATGATATAATGAATAATTGTTGAATCCCTTCAGAAAGAATTTCTGTTGAAAGTTATTCATCCTTCTTGAGAGGAAATTATGAAAGATATGTTTTAAAATAAGAATAAAATATGTTAAGCTGAACTTTCATACATTGGTGAGGATACAGAAAAATGCATACTGTTAGGTAGATATTTAATTTATTTTTTACTGCTTTAAATGTATCCATTGTAATTTTAAGTTTTATAACACATATCGAGGCAAATCATTTTTCTTCCACAAGTAATGTTTTTCATTCCTAATATCATAACATTCTATCGTGTTCGGATTTTTTTTTGTTTTTTATTTCATCCTGATTAAATTTACTGTAAATAAATGTTTTTAACGTCTGAGGCAGTCGAAAGTATTCGAACAAAAACAAAATTGAAATTTGTACAAAAAAAAAAAAAAAAAGAAAAGAAAGCTTTCACAATTTATCCACAATTTTTATCTGGATGTGCTGCAACTTATTTCAAAATTTAAAACACAACAGATGTAAATTGACAGACAGGCTTTATTGGTTGAATTTATAACATCAACTTTGGTTTTTGCAAAAAAAGAAAAAAATGGTCCCCCAGTTTATTTGTGGAGGATAGTATTAAAAAAAAAAAAAAACAATATTTATAAGTAAAAAGTTCAATGTTAAGAAACAGATCTTTAGAGGAAACAAATAAAATTAAGTAACGTTAAATTAAATATTAAATCGAACCATCAAAATTAAATATTCAAATTATCTTCCCGGCTGAGTTTCGCAGATATAATAACCACTCGTCAGAGGATTAGGTATTAAAATTATCTGACGAGCAGTTACCGTAACTTAATATTCTTTTTCTTCTATGTACCGTGTCCCTTCAGGACATTGGTAATCATGGCTCTCCACAATTTCCTGTCCTTTGTAGCTTTCAATAACTCTTGTCTTTTTGCCATCTCTGTTCCACCATCCATTCATTCAAGCTCGCCAGGTAAGATTGTGCATTGCTTTCCTCTGTCTCTTCACTTCAATCTGGAGGATCAAATTTCCGAAGATTTCCGAATTTTTTTGAACATATCAAGAGCATTGACATCACAGCTTCCAGTCTGACACAGTAAATGAAACGGCACACGGTGGTCGTGTCACTAACCGCCAACCAAAGTGCTTTCTTGAAAGTGGCCAAATAATGAGGAGGGAATGAGGGATGACACTGTGTGGACACCAAATAGCTACCCATGTTCACGTTGTCTTTGATGGCACCGGCGTTTGTAATCAAGGAGAAACATATCATACCGCCCCATTTCTTACAGGGCCTCAGCATCAGTACTTTCGCCTACATCGCTGTGCCAGTCACGTTATTCAAGCCTTGAAGTGAAGGAGTGATTTTATGTGTTCTTGCAAGACTGCTCGCTCCCACACAACATGGCTCACCAAGTGCAGGAGTGGTTATCTGAGAATTTTATTTCGCCCACAACATGTAGCCTCCTAGCTGTCTTGGTTTCAATCCCTAGACTATTAATGTCTGCGGCGGCGTCAACAGGGAGCCCAACCAGGGACCTCATAATATTAGCGATTCGTTAAAGGTCGTCATCATGGATCAGTTCATTCAGTTTTCGCGCTGTTTTCAATTGCAGTCGAATACTTTATTGACATAATGTGCAGTGATAAAAAATAACAATAATAAGATAAGGGGTGTGCGGTAGTATAACTGTTATGGGCGTGGAAAGTGAAAATCGGCGAGCCGTGTTCAGATTCTCGTCTCGTCAGCTGCGTTCACTTTCGCACAAATGCTGTTGGGAAAGCCATGAATCCATCTTCTCTCTTCACCTACAGCTATGGATTAAATAGCAGGAGTTTGTTTTTGTAAAGTGGTTTCTCAACTTTATAAAAGAAAAGTAAAATGGTTTCTCAATTTTATTAAAAAGTATAATTGTTTATCAACTGTATAAAAAAGGTAAAATGGTTTCTCAATTTTATATAAAAATAAAAATAGTACATTCAGTTATCTGCCATGCGTGATACACGGTTAGGCGATCATGTATCTTTCGATACATGGCTGACGAGGCATATTTTTTCCTCGCAGTAGGTTGCCATTTCTTTCTGCGGTAGACCAGTTGCCACTCAAGGCTGTAGAACCCAGTCTGTCCTGCCATTTACCCATAGCTGGAGGAAGAAGAAAATGATTTCATACCTTTCCCAAGAGTCTTAGCACGTAAGTGAATGTAATGGATTCGACTGGAATTCGAACTCGGCTCTCCGATTCCTCAATCCGAGTCGCTATCCATTACTCCACCGTAAATTTTACACCGCGAAAGCAAAATGGTTTCTCAATTTTATAAAACAAATGTAAAATGGTTTCACAACTTTATAAAACAAAAGTATAATTGTTTCTAAATTTTACAAAAGAAAAGTAAAATGGTTTTCCAATTTTATAAAACAAAAGTACAGTTATATATTCGCCATTATTTGCAATTACTTGTTGCCACTTATCTATCTGTTTTCTTATATTTTTTAATAAAATTCCGCAGGTTTTCATATGAAAAAAATGTTGAACATTTGAATCTGATTTTCATTAGCAAATTTTCATTTGCAGCGATTGAAAAAAGTAATAAATTGTTTGTGCAATGTTAGGTGAATATGGAAGTTGGGGAGTTCCAATTTTTTTTCCCTCTGTTATTCTTGTTGTATTCTTGCCTTGTCATCGAGGAAAACAACAGTTTCCCTTTAATCCACTGTAAGCAGCTATGCAAAAGCTAAGGTGTTAATTTACTCAAAGTTTATTCTTTACTGCCAAATTTATTCTTAACTGTATGATTAATATTTAGGATAATACATTCACCATTATAATTGTTTCCCCTCCAAACGGAAATTACTTATGACTTAACCTAATATGTTAAAATTTATTAGATGTTAAGATTAAGTCTGTATAAAGATATTACTAACAAACCCATTTCATTCGTTGGCTGTTGTCTCGTTTTTTTTTCCGGTTTTGAAATGTGTTTTATGTTCTTCATTTATTTTTTATGGTAATTGGGATTCACAAAAGGGAAACTTATAATTAGAAAGAGACAGATTAAGGAAAGAGAGTCCAACGAATTTAACACTTACAGAACATAATGAAGGCAAGAGAAGCCGGGCGCAAAAAACCGAGTAACCTACTTAACAAGATAGTGTGAATGAATATGGCACCCCTTATTTAGTGTTGGATATGTAGGCGATCATGACTCTCTACAATTTCCTTTCTTTTGTTTCTCTCGGTAATTTTTTTTTTTTTTTTTTTTTTTAACCTTCATCTTTCTTTACGTTTACATGCTTTTAGAAATAGATAGAAACATTACAGGTGACAACTACCTGAAAATGTTGGAACATTGCTTCCCCTTCCATACAACTCTCCAAAAAGGCTTTACAGTCAACGATCTTTTAGCAGGGCGGTTCACTTGTATATGCTGTCAGAGAATTTTGGGATAGAAAATTACCAAATCGCTCGCTTGGGAGAGCCGGACCCCTGATTTGAGCAACAAGATAGCCTAATATCACACATCTATAGTTGTGTTCACTTGAAGTTGCATTAAGAATCCAGTTTACACAACAACAACAAAAATCCCAAACATTGCAAGATTTAAAGAATTTAAACTAATGAAGAGGCAGTTTTCAGAAAATATTGCTACATTATTTCTACAATGCTGGTTCATCTATTAATTTACATCTTTTTTTGTTTGTTTGTTTATTCACACTATTTACATTGTTTGGATTTCGTCTTTATAGTCATATTCAACACTAAATAAAGGGTTCGGTTCAAAATTCCAACGTATATCACCTGAAGAGTGCCGGAGCGTACAACAACCGAAACGTCGTGGATATGATAATAAAGATGAGGACAACAATCCGAACAATGTAAATAGTGTAAGTAGTTACAATACCTCATCTCAGAAATATAGAAAGATTTTTTTTGAATCGTTAATAAGACCTACTGCCTTCTGTCTCCTTTTGTTTTTCTTCTTATGTTTCAAATTTTTTTTATCTATTTGCCCTCTGCAAATAATGCCATTTTGGGGGTTTGTTTACTGCATGAAATAGCTGCATTATTTTATCCAGTGTCACAGATTGGCGTTTGTGGCAAGACAAGAGCAAGGATTTCGAAACTGATTTTTAAAGCTAGTGGCATAATCTATCCCACCTCCTCACACGCAGATTTGCCAGAACTATTTGCTAAGCCTAATAAATATATAATGTCGCTTTTTAAAAATTAAATAAGTTATACAATTTTCAGAGGCAAATATCACAACGCATGCTTTCATATTTTTACGAACGAGATCTTCTTTATGTGCCGTGTCCTTTCAGAACATAGGCGATCATGGCTCTCCACAATGTCCTATCCTTTGTAATTCTAAATAAATTTTGTCTTTTTGTTATTTTTTTCTAAGCACGTTCCGCCATCCATTTACTCAAGCTCACTAAGTATGCGTGGTTTTCCTCAGTCCTTCTTGCCTTCAATCTGCCCTGTGGATATCAGATTTTCCAAGCCATATTTCTTCATTATGTGCCCTAAAAAGTTCAACTGTCTTTTTCTGATGTTAAGTATAAGTTTCATTTTTTAATAAAACTTCGTCGTTGCTTACATATTCGATCCATGGTATCCTCAGCATCCTTCTGTAGAACGACATTAAAGAACTTTAATTCAACAATCCTATCGAGCTTTATATTTGTAGGCTAAGCATAGCAGTAAAAACGCTACTTACATTTCAGTTAATGCCAGTGTGAAACCGGCGCGTGTAAGGCGACTGTATAATAAAGCAATAATAACGTAATTAGTTACGCGAACAGACATAGCGGTGATACATCATCTTGAAGTACTACTTAATATGATGAGAATGATGTGAAAAGTTTGAGACTATAAAGATCCACAAATCTCTTAAGGATTATAATGAAATATGTAACTATTTTAAGAGATCTTAAGTTTTTTTCATTAAAGACATTTAAAATTAGCTCTTTTATTAACTATTTCGATTATGTTTTGTTTTGTTTATTTTGAATGAAGAATTTCTTAGTGTTGATTCGAAAGGTGCGAAGGAGGTGATGAGTGAGAAATATGAAGTGTAAGTTCTAGAAAGACCGACTGCAAGAATTTTAGGTTATCCGAGAGAAGGGTAAATGAGTAATAATTAAGAATCAGAGAAAGACAGAGAGAGAGAGAGAGAGAGAAAGAGAGAGAAAGAGAGATAGAGTATATAAAGAGTGTATGTGTAGGCGGAGGGATAGAGTATAAGTTAGGGAGTTCATAGTGAGGAGGTCTTCACCTGTACGAGAGTTGACCGTTGTGCAAGAACCGACAGACATTGCTACAAATGGCACGTAAACTTTATTGTGATGTCACAGGTCATTCGGTGCAAACGTCTTTTGCTCCCCCAGCTTTTCTTTCAACTCAGAAGTACAATAATAATAATAATAATAATAATAAAATGATGATGATATTGATGACGGTGATATTAATAATATAATAATTCATATGAAAAGTATTCGCAGTCATAGGAAGTTCCTTAGTTGAAAATGTAGTTCGTAAAGTTGTTCTTATTTTAAATTCCATGGGAAAATCTGGACATTCCAATGAATGTGACTCTCATACTGATCAAATTCGTTCAGTATTTTTTCTACTTCATAACAATTCCCATGACGATGACAAGACGCTACAGTAGAACCGCCGAGTAAAAACTAAATAAATTTTCACACGCACCAAGTCACCTCACTTTGACGCCCAAGACTTTCTTCTTCTTCTCCTTCTTCAGTCAGAATTTACTAATAAATAAACGCTACCTATTATTAATATATCTTTCTAACAGGATGTTTTAAAATATTCATGTTAATATCATCATAATCAAGTACAAGTATTAAAATTATCGTTATTTATTTTACAACGTCTGCACTTAGTTATTTTTATCTTATCACTAGCGATTTCTCGTGGTTATCTTTGCGAATCAAGTGACACCAAGTCATCCCCAATCACCAATATTCTATTCAGTAGGTTTGCAAACTTCATTAGTGCTGTTGTCTAAATCTACTCATATTTTAATTACTTAACTAAGAATCCCTGGTAACATTCTCAGTGCTCAGATTATTATAGGCACGACTATTTTTTTTACTATCATATTGATTTTTTTTTTTCAGTTTTTGATCAAATGGTTGATATTTATGTCTTTTACTTTTAGGTTCAGTCGAAGTTTGCAGGAACAGACTTTTATTTGTTTTCAACAACTAAGTTTGGTCGTCTGCCCTAGATTGGGTGGTCCATTTGAATTTTCCCAAAGAATTCAATTCTCAAGAACAAATTCTGTTTTTATGTTTATTATTTAAACAGGGTGCGTTCACGCACAATCTTGAAATTCTAGAAGTACTTTTTGGCAACCAATCATGAAGAACCTCCATAAAATTGAAAAGCTTATTCTTCATGAATTCTCGATTACCATTATTATTACTATTGTGACTGCTGGTAACTCCATCTTTTTTTTTTTAAATTTTGAAACAGATCATGATGTAAGTAACAGAATTCATTAAAACAGGCAAAAAAAAAAACATTTTCTAGTTTTAAGTCATGACTATACCATTTTCGAATTTATAGACATTTGATAAAAAATTATTTTAGAAAATTGGCAAAAGACTATATTTTCTCTTTTTCATTCTTGTTTATCAAAGTTTGACTTCTAGTTTACATTTTGCAATAGTCTGATTTGGGAAAAGCAACTTGCAGATGTACGCAGCTAAATTCTGGTTATGCATGTATAGGATACTATTATATGCAAATATTAAATGTGTTTTTAAAGATATTATTATAAGCAAATATTAAATGTGTTTTTAAAGATAATATTATAAGCAAATATTAAATGCGTTTTTAAAGATAATATTATAAGCAAATATTACATACGTTTTTAAAGATAATATTATAAGCAAATATTACATACGTTTTTAAAGATAATATTATAAGCAAATATTACATAGGTTTTTAAAGATAATATTATAAGCAAATATTACATACGTTTTTAAAGATAATATTATAAGCAAATATTACATAGGTTTTTAAAGATAATATTATAAGCAAATATTACATATGTTTTTAAAGATAATATAAGCAAATATTAAATGCGTTTTTAAAGATAATATTATAAGCAAATATTACATACGTTTTTAAAGATAATATTATAAGCAAATATTACATACGTTTTTAAAGATAATATAAGCAAATATTAAATGCGTTTTTAAAGATAATATTATAAGCAAATATTACATACGTTTTTAAAGATAATATTATAAGCAAATATTACATACGTTTTTAAAGATAATATAAGCAAATATTACATACGTTTTTAAAGATAATATTATAAGCAAATATTACATACGTTTTTAAAGATAATATTATAAGCAAATATTACATACGTTTTTAAAGATAATATTATAAGCAAATATTACATACGTTTTTAAAGATAATATTATAAGCAAATATTACATATGTTTTTAAAGATAATATAAGCAAATATTACATACGTTTTTAAAGATAATATTATAAGCAAATATTACATATGTTTTTAAAGATAATATAAGCAAATATTACATACGTTTTTAAAGATAATATTATAAGCAAATATTACATACGTTTTTAAAGATAATATAAGCAAATATTACATACGTTTTTAAAGATAATATTATAAGCAAATATTACATACGTTTTTAAAGATAATATTATAAGCAAATATTACATACGTTTTTAAAGATAATATTATAAGCAAATATTACATACGTTTTTAAAGATAATATTATAAGCAAATATTACATATGTTTTTAAAGATAATATAAGCAAATATTACATACGTTTTTAAAGATAATATTATAAGCAATAATTATCGGATATTATGACCAAACTGTAAAGCTGTTGTTTAAAAAATAACTATATTGCTGTCCAATAATGAATACACTTCGCTGTAAAAAGTTTATTTTAAAATCAGTCGGCATCGAACGTTAAACGATTTCCTTAAAGATGAAGAAAAAGACTCGAGGCGACAGAGATGTCGTTCTACAGAAGGATGCTGAGGATATCACGTACCGTGCGTGTGAGCAACGATGAGGTCTTAGAGAGATTGCAAAGAAGGCGGAGGCTTATACTTAATATCAGGAAGAGGTAGCTGAATTTTATGGGACAATAATGAGGAAGAAGGGCCTGGAGAATCTGATACTCACAGGTTGAATAGAGGGAAAGAGAGACAAGGGAAAACAACGCGTGACATAAGCAGACTTAAGCAAGTGGATGACACAACGTGGTCTGGGGGAGAAAGCAGAAGGAAGGAACTTGTTGAGAAATGCAAGGGATAGAGGCAGGTGGAGAGTTATGATCGCCTACGTCCTGAAAGAAAAGGAAAGAAAGATTTGGTTTGGTCGATTTTTTTTTGTGGGGGGGTGGGGGTTATTATTTACGGCTTAATGTATGATTGTCATCAAGACAAAAATCCCAAGATGTAAGCTAAGAATTGCAAATGTCAAAATGAAACAAATTTAAATATCTGGGAAGTGTGATAATAGATGACGAAAAATGTGGCACCGAAAACCAAAGGTGCATTGAAATAGCAAAAAAGAAAGAAAAGGAGCCTTCCAAAAGTTAAACAGAGTATTAAGATACCAGAAATTTTCGTTAGCTACAAAGAAAAGCGTGCTGAATTGCTATGTAATATCGGTCCTCCTATATGGTAGAGATTTGAAACAACAAAGACGAGTGGTTTAATAGAAGGACGCTGAGAATACCATGAACGGAGCATGTAAACAACGAGAAATTTTTAAGGAAAATATCAGACATTTGAAATTTCTATGACACATAATGAGAACAGAAGCCTTGGAAAATTTGACACTCACAATATATTTAAGACAAGAGAGACAGAGAGAAACGGCGAGTAACCTACCTAATAAGCATGTATAAATGGATGGTAGAACAGGGAGTAAGATGAAGAGTAATAAGACAAACATTGCTAGCAGCTACAAAAATAGGAAGTTGGATAGAGCCATGATCGCCCACGTCCTGGAGGAACACGATACAAGAAGTCTTGAGATTGGTTTACTTGGTTGATTTTATGTCAACCCTTGCTGGGTTTTTTAATTTTAAATTTTGTTTGGGGCACCCAGTGAGAAGGATGGAACTCATTATATTCAGTTTTAATAGTCAACCAGATTAATCTCATTAACCATTAACCATAACCCAACGCCGAGGTAATTCATAATTTCGTCAATAAAACGCAACTCAGCATTGCCATTGAAGCTCATTCAACCCAGACAATGACGTTTCAGCCATCATGCTTAGCTTAACGATTGATACCAAACACTTTTCTTTGTATACCTCACCAGGGTGGCGTCAAACTGATTGAATATCATCAAAACCAAATTGATTGATTTTTACTTCATCTGACCACAGTATACTGTGTTATAAGTTGGGATTTTTATCCTTATTCCTTTGCGTAAACTCCAAATGAGAAACTTGAGTCTCAATTTTAGCAGTAGTTTCCTCTGTGGTTTTTGATCATCTAAACCAGTATTGTTCAATATCGATTTGATTGTTGTAATAGAAACCTTCACGGCACAAGCTTCTATGATTACATAGGCACTCCTTAAATTCACAGGTCTGTTTGTAAAACAAAAAAGAAAACTGAAGATATCTTCTTTTTTTTTTTTTTTTTTTGTGGAAATTGGAACTCTGCACTCCGATAAACAATTCCGAACCATTAGCCATTACACCATCCGCACATCCAAACTTACAGCACCCGAGCCGTCACCTATCTTGTTACTGACCAGGCTCAACGTTGCTTAAATTCGGTGATCGTACGTAAACGTCCGTTTCAACTCAACATGACTGTAAGACTACCAAGATATCGAATAATACCTAAAAGAAAATAATCGAATCAAAACCAGAATGATTGAATAAACAGAGTTACAAGGTAATGCGTTATACTTATTCTCTTATCAGTTTTATTTGTTGGAACCTTCAAAAATCTTTTGGAAGTATCATCGTGTGCAAGTAATGCTCAGTAGCTTAGAGTATCTCTCTTCACTGAATATCAAGGTTTTCTCTAGATTTAATTTGTAAATTTATATCGTAAGATGTGCATTTGTAATAACATTTTCCTTCCATCGCCTGCAGTTGGTGTTCAAGCCCTGATAAAATTCAAATTTCGATATTTTTTTTTTTTTTTTTTTTTGTGGCTGATAAATCGTCTCATTCTAGACAAACCAATCAAGTGATTGGTTTGTCTGGAATAAAGATGACTTATTGCTTGAAAAAGTTTGAACTTGTGTTCTATGCGATATTTAGTTGCAAATAGTTTGACTTAATTATATTAAACAGACTGGCATTATCCTCGCTTTTAAAAAAAAAATACAATGCGGGAAGGTTAGAAAATACATTGGCCGAAACATGTTGAAAATAATAAAAAATTAATGTAAATATCGAAATAATTCATGCAATAATTCATAAAATTTCAGTCAATTATATTTAAGTTTAATATTCAAGCATAACTTAGCGCTTAGCTGACCTTACTCGATAACGTTTGAATATTTCTGATATCTTACAAAACTGACGTCTTCAATTTTACAAATATTCCACTAATCAACAAAACAGATTTTTGCATTAATATATTCTTTTTCCTTTTTCTATACCAATATTTTGATAATTAGCCAACAGGCGGAAATTTTAAAATTAAAACTCAAATTTTTCTCTTTCTTCACTGTTCCACTTGAGTTAAACCTGTGTCAAAGATTTTTTTTTTGGGGGGGGGGATCAAGTGAAATAACCTGCGAACAGTTAACACCCTTATGCAAATTAACTGAAACAAAACGAATAATTCCGTTATTTACTTTTTTCGTATTTTCCCAATGAAACATGACCCAGAGAATATGTTAGTACTTCGTATGTCTATTCCACGAAATCGTTTCTTGCTGATTGACCACAGATTATCGATTGGATTTAAATCAGGAGAGTTTCCGGTCCAGTCTATAGTATTTTGATTTGCTCACTGATAAAACTTGCCTGTGTGTTCCTGCAGTGTTTCAATTTTTGTACGCTTCCTTGGAGTAACGTCTTATTGCAGACAATGGCCGTAGGACAACTAATCGACAGTCGAGACAGTAGCGCCTGGGCATGTTAAAAATCTGATGCAATCTCGGATGACGCAATATTTTTCAAGTCCAAACAAATTTCATCATATACTCTGAAAATAGATTCATATTACTGCACGCCGCTGCAAATGACCAGAGGAAAAAATAGAAATCGATTACACCCTGTCACTCTAGTGGGTCTGAAATACCCGTATGTTGAAAGAAAGGAAACTGAAGTGGTTGTTTCAATTAATTTGCACAAGAGTATAAGATATAGATAATGGTGGAAAAATAATCACTAGCTTTCTAGTTGATTGTTGTAATTAATACAGATTTTTTTTCTTTTTTTTTTTTTTTTTGCAGTTAATAATAAACATATAAACAATAAACGGTTACATTTTTCACCAAAAAATAACCGAAAAAAATATCTCCCGGATTTTATATGCAAATCTTGCCGGCTAATGTTTACTACTGACAATAAACAGTACTTGTACCTAGCCTCACCGAGGTAAATGCATCGGTAAGAGTTTTGTTATCAAATACGGCAGATATTTTTTGTAATATTTGGCGGGATATGAAACGGAATGATACGAGGCTGCAAGTAATAAAAAAGGTTGTGATTTATGAGGAAATAAAGTTATAACTCAACCGAGTAGTCAAAATAAAAGAAAGTAAAACCTGTATTTATTAATGAAAGTTAATACAATTAACTGCAAAAAATAAATAAGTTGAACGAGCCTAATGTGCGGCTTTGTTATCAATGATCGCATTCGACCACACAGGCACGACATCCTACGGGTAAAAAAACATACGGCTGATTATCAGCTACAATCTCAGTTTATTTGATTTTGTTCCGAAATACGATTTCATGCTCGAATAAAAGCTAAACATCTTATTTGATAAACACGCGTTAATTTTTTAGACCAAACCACAGCCAACTGAAAAGTTACGGGTAATTAAACGTAATTAACTATACATGATATCAAGAGGAATACTAAGAGCGGAAGCCTGGAGCTAACTTTTTAGAAATCTTAGATACATGCGTATATATATATATATATATATATATATATATATAGTTAAATTCCCAGATCAATTCTGTGGACAAGACAAATTGGTATAAAATGACAATTGGAAAAAATCCCGACCCGTTTCGTCTTCGGACTTTTTCAAGGCAAAAAAAAAAATCGAAATGTCCTTGTTGTTATAGTTACGTTACAAAATAAAAACTTAAAAAGATAGACGCTTCTGTCTAAGCCTTTTCCTGGTTAATGTAAATTTTCTTTATAAAAAAAAAATCTCTTAGTATAAAGGAAATTTAAGTTTGTATTTTGTGTAACTATAACAACAAAGAAATTTCGATTTTATTTTTGCCTTGAAAAAGTCCGAAGACGAAACGCGTCGGCAAAAAACTAAGATTTTTTTTCCTATTGTCATTGTATACCGTGTATGTATATATATATATATATATATATATATATATATATATATATATATATATATATTAATAGTAATAAATCCGTTGGTGTATAATCCAAGTGGATCCTAGTAATATAAAATATTAAAACTGATCCACAAAAAACACAATTATTAACATTATTACAGAGCAGAAATTAATACACAATAAAATCAAAAATCACCTCAAATGAAAAAATAAAATTCGTCAGTTTTATTCAACGCCGGTATAGACTCGGGGTTGAATAAAAACTGATGAATTTTATTTTTTTTCATCAGTTGAAATAAGTTTATTCCCCATATAAGGTGATTTTGGATTTTGTTGTGTATTAATTATATATATATATATATATATATATATATATATATATATATATATATATATATGTATGTATGTATGTATGTATATATGCTAAAAGGCTTAAAATTGTAAAAGACCTCGAGTGATCAATGTCATTGAACAGAGCTTAAATTCATACCCGCCTGAAGATCGTACCCAGCATGAAAGTCGGAGTTGTGATGAATTTGAATACATTATACCTTTTTGCGAACTATATTTTTATTGTTATAAGTGGAAATATATATGACAAAACGAAAACTTATCTTGCCAACACGTTTCGTTTTCTGATGGACTTTACAATGATTGTGGATCAGAATGCAGTTAAACTAGTTTTATTTATTTTATTTTCCCCCACACTTTGTAGAATACTTTAATTTGTGTCTGTTATATCCTTATCGCCTGTGATGAGCATACCAACGATTGAGACCGGCGTGGTAAAACACCCGGTTGGGTTCAATACGCGGCCCCATTTCCCGAAAAATCCTTTGCCAGCCGCTTGTACGGTCGCGAAAAAGGAAAAGAAGGAATGGCTGGTCGTTGGCAAGACCAGAGGGAAGCTCCAGACAGCGAGACGTCTGTCCTCGGAAGTTCCCACTGCTAAAGACACGCACAGTCCCACTCCCTGACCTGGCCAGCTACGCCGGAAAGATGAGAGCGATGAAAATACGGTACGGGCCAATTTTTTTTTTAAAGGAGAAATTACAACAACTAAAATCAGCTCTGAAGTTCAAAAGAACACAGCAATTTCCAGCACCGTTTTCCCCCTTCAGTCAAAAAATATATCATGGCTCCACCTCCACTCAAAAATATATATATATATATATATATGTGTGTGTGTGTGTGTGTATACATATATATACACAAATGTAATGAGAACGAATCAAATATAAATCCAAATGTTCATAACATTGATTTAAAATAGAGCTCAATACAAAAGTAGGGCTATAATTCTTTATTACATCCGAAACAGGAGAAAACAGTCAGGATAGAGTTGCGTGAGTGTGATGTGAGCAAAAACAGATAAAGAAATGAATGCCGTAAAATCAAGAGGCAGATATGAATAGATGTGAACACATTAGGCTGGATGGTGTCAATGACAATAGTTTCTTTGCTCATATTTATTCCTCCCTTTATTTTTAGAGATTGCTAAAATGTGGGGTCAAATCTAAAGATCCTCAAAGACCCAAACTCGTGAACTTAGGGCAATATCCCCAAAATGAATCATAAAAATGTTATAAATTTGAATAATGACCCTTATTAAAAGAAAAGATGTGTTGCAGGAGATAAAATTCCTCCTGCACTTTAGAATTGCCTCTAACCCCCACAAACACCGCCGCCGACACAGCCCGTTCAATGTAGTTATTTTGTGTGTTAAGCGTGTACCAGGGAAATACGTGGTGTAGCACGTGTTTTTGATAACATATGAAATAATTCAAGCATGAAGTTGAGGGTCACGGGAATCGGCTATCTGTAGATTCGTGAGGCTTTGTGGCGAGCGGCACTGATCAAAGAATAACTGCGTCAGGTCCCGGTGACTGGTATTTTGTAAGGCAATCAACGAGACATTAGCTGGAAGAATATGTGCCATCGGGTCACAGTATAAATAGTTTTGGGTGAACACTTTGCCATTGGCGGGAAATCGGTAAACGCTTCATTACACTTACGTAATACAGCAATGGCCGAAAATGATTTTTTTCCCTTTACTAACTAATCTAGGAGTTCCTGCACTGTTTCCTTTCTGTTATGTCCTTTTTGCTGTTTCTTTTGCATATTAAGATTGTTAAGACTCAGTCTGCTAATAAATCATGGTAGGACTTCTAGTTCTTTCGAGATCGCTACGTTGTAAAGGGCTCAGAATGAGAACTCGGAGAGCAGAGTTTGAATTCCAGTCAAGTTCATTACATTCCCTTAAGCGCAAATGGCATTGGGAAAAGGGGTATGAATTCATCTCTCCTCACTCATAAAGTGGGTTAAATAGGTATCTGGAAAAATCATTATCTTCAACAAATTGTTAATGCAATATTCTTTCGAAAAAAAATTATTCTTACAATCAAAAATATGTTCGGCTATAAATAACCCACAAGGGGTCATAAACCATAAAAATCAAAACAAACGTTGTAATATCTGTCTATATCTCCGAGATGACGTATTATGATTACTTGCATTATATACATGACGCGGACTGTCATCCTCATTTGATTGCCACATTCACAACGTTTCGGCCGTTGTACGCTACGGCCTTCTTTAGGTAATTGGAATTTCGAACCTAACCCTTTATTTCGTTCACCGGGATAGATTGTGCTAGTTCCACGTGTCATAAATATATATATATATATATATATATATATATATATATATATATATATATATATATATATGTGTGTGTGTGTGTGTGTGTGTGTGTGTGTGTGTGTGTGTGTGTGTGCGCGCGTAATATATATATATATATATATATATATATATATAGTGTGTAATATAATATAAATATATATATATATAAATATAAATGTATATATATATATATATATATATATATATATATATATATATATATATATATATATATGTGTGTGTGTGTGTGTGTGAAAATATATAGAAAATTGGAAAGAACTGGTTAGGTGAATAATCCAAAGTTCTTTAGTATTTTTGTTATTATTTTAAAAAAATAATGCTCGATACAAAAGTAGAGCATAAATATAATTATTTACTTAAAAATATGATTCCAACACGCTACATAAGAGTTCGCATATTTCAAAACAAGAGCCGAAAACTTCAATATAATTATTTGAATTAAATTGAATTAAAGTAAGCTCTGTTCCATCTTCAAGCGAAATTTTTTTTGGAATAAATTATTTCTGAAATATATATATAGTGTGTAATGTAATATATATATATATATATATATATATATATAGTGTGTAATGTAATATGTATAGTGTGTAATGTAATATATATATATATATATATATAGTGTGTAATGTAATATATATATATATATAGTGTGTAATGTAGTATATATATATAGTGTGTAATGTAATATATATATATATATATATATATATATATATATAGTGTGTAATGTAATATATATATATATATATATATATATATATATATAGTGTGTAATGTAATATATATATATATATATATATATATATATATATAGTGTGTAATGTAATATATATATATATATATAGTGTGTAATGTAATATATATATATATATATATATATATATATATAGTGTGTAATGTAATATATATATATATATATATATATATATATATAGTGTGTAATGTAATATATATATATATATATAGTGTGTAATGTAATATATATATAGTGTGTAATGTAATATATATATACAGTGTGTAATGTAATATATATATATATATATATATATAGTGTGTAATGTAATATATATATATATATATATAAATATATAGTGTGTAATGTAAGATGTATATATATACATAGTGTGTAATGTAATATATATATATATATATATATATATGTATATATATATATAGTGTGTAATGTAATATATATATATATGTATATATATATATAGTGTGTAATGTAATATATATATATATATGTATATATATATATAGTGTGTAATGTAATATATATATATATATATGTATATATATATATAGTGTGTAATGTAATATATATATATATGTATATATATATATAGTGTGTAATGTAATATATATATATATATATATATATATATATATGTATATATATATAGTGTGTAATGTAATATAAATATATATATATATATATATATATACACTTTGTGTATGTAAAACAGTGTAACCCGGATATATGATAGTTGTCGGGACCGGAGAAGAAGTGACTTATATCCAGGTTTCTCTTATATCCGGGTTTGGTCTATTTTGTTTAGGTAAGTATGACTCTAATTTGGGACCAGATAAAATCTCTTTTATATCCGTATTTCTATTATATCCGGCTCTCTTATATCCGTGTTGCACTGTATAAATATACACTTTGTGTATGTAATGTATATATATATATATATATATATACACTTTGTGTATTTAATATATATATATATATATATATATATATATATATATATATATACACTTCTTGTATGTAATATATATATATATATACAAATTTGTGTAGGTAATATATATAACTAAATATATTTATATGTGTGTGTGTGTGTAATGTGTATGTTTGTTTGTTTGTAATATTTGTCTGTAATATATGCGTGTGTGTAATATATATGTATATATATGCGCGTATGTAATATATATGTATATATATATATATGCGTGTGTGTAATATATATGTATATATATATATATGCGTGTGTGTAATATATATGTATATATATATGCGTGTGTGTAATATATATATATATATATATGTATGTATGTGTATGTGTGTGTATTATATATATATATGTATATGTATGTATGTGTAACATTTATGTATATAAATATGTGTATGTGTGTGTAATATATATGTATATCGGTTTGTGTGTCTAATATATGTATATATATGTATATGTGTGTGTAATATATATGTATATATATGTGTATGTGCGTAATATATATATATATATATATATGTATATATATGTGTATATGCGTAATATATAAATGTATGTATATATATGTGTATATGCGTAATATATATATGTATGTATATATATGTGTATATGCGTAATATATATATGTATGTATATATATGTGTATATGCGTAATATATATATGTATGTATATATGTGTGTATATGCGTAATATATATATGTATATAGATGTGTATGTGCGTAATATATATATGTATATAGATGTGCATGTGCGTAATATATATATGTGTATATATATATGTGTATGAGTGTAATATATATATATATATGTATATATATGTAATATGTATATATATATATAGTGTGTAATGTAATATATATATATATATATAGTGTGTAATGTAATATATATATATATATATATATATATATATATATATATATATACATTGTGTATGTAATATATATATACATTTTGTATATGGAATATATATATATATATATGTATATATATGTATATATATACACTTTGTGTATATAATATATATATATATATGTTACATATATATATATATATATATGTTATATATATATATTGTGTATGTAATATATATATATATAATATATATATACACTTTGTGTATGTAATATATATATATATATATAAACACTTTGTGTATGTAATATATATATATATATATATATATATAAACACTTTGTGTATGTAATATATATATATATATATATATATATAAACACTTTGTGTATGTAATATATATATATATGTCTATATATATATTTATATATATATATATATACACTTTGTGTATGTAATATATGTATATATATACACTTTGTATGTAATATCCATATATATATACACATTGTGTATGCAATATATCCATATATATAGACATTGTATATAAAATATATATATATATATATATATATAATTTGTGTATGTAATTTATATATATAATTTGTGTATGTAATATATATATATATATATATATATTTTGTGTATGTAATATATATATATAATTTGTGTATGTAATATATATATATATATATATATAATTTGTGTATGTAATATATATATATATATATACACACTTTGTGCATGTAATATATATATAGACTTTGTGTATGTATTATATATATATATGTATATATATTTACTTTTTGTGTGTAATATATATATATATGTGTGTGTATGCGTGTGTGTAATATATATGTATATTTATATGCGTGTGTGTAAAATATATGTATGTATGTATATATATATATATGCGTGTGTGTAATATATATGTTTATATATATATACGCCTGTTTTATGTATATATGCGTCTGTGTAATATATATAGATATGTATATGTATGTGTAATATATATATATATATATGTGTGTGTGTGTGTAATATATATGTATATATATATGTGTATGTGCGTAATATATATATATGTGTGTATATGTGTAATATATATATATGTATATATATATATGTGAATGTGTGTAATATATATATATATATGTGTATGTGTGTAATATATATGTATATATGTGTGTGTAATATATGTGTGTGTATTATATATATATGTATGTGTGTGTAATATATATATGTATATATATGTATGTGTGTGTAATATATATATGTATATATATGTATGTGTGTGTAATATATATATGTATATATATGTATGTGTGTGTAATATATATATGTATACATATGTGTGTGTGTAATATATATATGTATAGATATGTGTGTGTGTAATATATATGTATATACATGTGTGTGTAATATATATATGTATATGTAATATATATATATATGCATATATATGTGTGTGTAATATATATATATGTGTGTGTGTAATATATATGTGTGTGTGTGTGCAATATATATATGTATATATGTGTGTGTAATATATATGTATATATTTGTGCATGTGTGTGTGCAATATATATGTATATATATATATATATATCTGTGTGTGTATGTGTATGTAATATATATATGTGTGTGTCATATATTTGTGTGTGTGTGTGTAATATATATATATATTTATATGTGTCATATATATATATATGTGTGTGTGTGTAATATATATATATATATCTGTGTGTGTGTAATATGTATGTGCGTTTAATATATATGTATATATATATATATATATCTGTGTGCAATATATATATATAGTTTGTCTGTGTTTTTAATATATATATATAGTTTTTGAGTATTATATATAATCTGTGTGTTTATGCGTTTGTGTATTTCCGTCAGTTCATTTCCAAAGCAAATTCTCGTTAACACACTTGTCAATTTTAACGGTTATTCGTACTTTAAAAAATAGAAATTATACATTCGTTGTCTGGTAAAATCGGTATGCACTCTCAAAATGCATTTTTTACACACACTATAAATTTTACAAGAGTTGGTACCGTAAAAAACCTGCTGTTGATGATGACGATAATCGTATGTGTGTGTGTGTGTGTGTGTATATATATATATATATATATATATATATATATATATATATATATATATATATGAGCTGAAGTGCCCAGTCTCGCTTGGGTTTGTAAATATAAAAACTGAATATACACTTACACGAGTTCACGGTAATTTGAATTAAATTAAACTGACAATTTTCACTTAATCTGGGAATGTTAATTCGATTAGACTTGTTTCCCTGAAGAAATTTATCCCTGATTATATTTTACTTTCATGAAACTTCCCATTAAGAAAAATAAAAATGAATCTTTAATTTTTCGTTGATATGAATATTTAATTTTTTTAGCAAAGAAATGTTTTTGTTTAAATTTACTGTTTTCCATTATTACTATATGTAAATTCTTTTGAATCGAGAATTCAGGACTTCTTTTCATATTAATCGCATAACTTGTATTTATTCAGACCTTTCCAAGAGTCCTTAGTACGAAATGTACATAAATTCTATTTCCTTTGCTGCGAACCGCTTGGATACCGGAAATGGTACTTGAAAAAAAAATACTACATAGAAATTTAGGGTGCTTCCGGTTTACTTGGTTTCTCTTTGTGTAATTTTTTTTTCACGGATTTTCGCCACGTACAAAGCCAAAGAGCCTCTCGAGGTAGAGAGTTACAGAGTAAAAGGTACGGTTTATAGGATATATGCGCGGATGGTAACGGTTAACCCTAGATTTGAACATATTAAGGTTGTAGTGATCAGGGAAACATCCTTTTGTGAGCCGGTTCCAAAAATACGCGGCTTGCGGGATGAACCTGCTCAAGTGGAACTTACATCTCACCAGTAGAATAGGGGATAATTTGTGTAAAATAAGAAGAGGGTAGGACCGAGAAGCGAGCTTTGGTGGACGCCTGCATTGATCGCTTGAACCTTGAAAGCCGGCTCACTAATAACTAACTTCAAGGACCTACTCGTTAGGAAGGACTTGATAATTGAAAAAAGGCTTCCAGTGATTTCATAACGAGAGAGCTTATGCTATTATTCTTTATACCACACCTTGTCGAGGGCATTCGAAATATCTTATGCTATAGTCCCCAAGGCGTGTTTGTTGTCAAGAGCCTCACTATTTCTGTTAGTAATGGCTGTTAGGTTGATTTGATGAGGCTGAGATGACCTCGAGGCCATTTATAGTAGGTACTGATACTTTATTGCTATTCAGATCCAAGTTGTTTGCTTTCGACCTTGGCCGGGACTGCTTGTGCATAGTTACACTTTGCATTTTCTAGAACTCTCTTGCAATGTCTACGGAAAGTTCTGAATACTGTATGTGTCCTACTATACTATTCTTTGTAATAGATATTGTAGTAGTGGTTACAGCTCATTCGGGCGTGAATCAGGGGTGGTTACAGCACATTCGGGCGTAAACCAGGGATGGTTATTCAGTTTTTATTGGAATTTATTCTGGAGTATAAAACTCTCAATTCCGGATCCATTCCTAGATTAGGACAGCAATTTTAGGTGCAGTATACTTGAAGAAGACTAAGAGGGGAGTTTCCGTCATGTGTGATCTGATCTAAAGCAGTCCCACTCAGATCTTGTGTAGCAAAAAGATTTCTATGGAACGCCACATCAGAGGATGCCTTTGGTTTGGCATTACCTTCGACACTGACTAGTGAATGATCTGAAGTGTCCATCGGGATGAGGATAAAACTTCAGTGAAGCATTTTTCAGGGCAGTGGGTGAGGAAGAAGTCAAGGAGGTTAGACTGATGTGCTGTTGTATCAGAAATGCCGGTGGGTTCTTCAATATGTGTTTGTTCATAGGCGTCAGTTTTGTTCGAGTGGAGTAACTACTCTTTGTGATTAATATTAAAGTGACCACAAATATGAAAGCGGTATCGTGGATAAGTGCCACGCGGAAGCACATGCACGAAAAATCAGTGTCCTCATCTTCTTGGTCTTGGACCCATAGAAACTCGTCTTTAATGTAGGCGCCAAGTCCGTTGCCGTAGCGATTTTGATGGTCATGTTTAGCTATTAGGGGCGGGTAACTCGAGATTGCGAGTTTCTGCGCTGGGATAAAGGTATGAAGACCAGTTTTTTATATTTGCTCACCCCGCCCTACGTCGTCAGGTTGTGACACAAGATCGGTTTAATGTGGGAAGCCTGAACTCGTAGGAACAAAAATTCCCCGAAGCCAGCGCAACCGACGGTTGCGCGGGCTCGGGGATTAAACTGTATGGAGGTACAGCCATCACAGTATATTTCATCATGGCATTGAGAAGCCTCATCTGCACGGTCAAGAACCCATTCACAAAATGGTAGTACAATAGTCCCGAAATTATACACCTGCTAATACGATAACCTCCTTCGAAGTTACTCAAAGGTTCGGATTTGACTATCAGGTGGATAACGCCAAAACCCAGAAACCGTTTACCTCCATGAAGGAACATATAATCTAGGAAAGTATATAGTGGCGTGATACTTTGGAAGTACATGTCTCGTCTACCCAGAAATATCGTACCTGTCTGAGACTTCAGATACCGAAACAAGCTCACGCATATATGAGGACTAAAAAAATCTACTGGGAGAAGTTGGTAACATGTTTCTCGGGGGTACAACAGCATCCCCTACCCCCACTGGATTTAATGTTATCGTAGAAACAAAATTACATGAACGAGAACAAACATTGACAATTATCTATTTGTGGTAAAAACACAAAAGTATGGCCAACAAACACGGCAATTGGAAAGAAATTCAGACTACGAAAAAAAAGAAATAAAATAAACAAGAAAAACTCTTGAAGAAATAAAGGATCACAAATTTTAAAATTTCAAGAAAGGTATGTAAGATTCTGCTAAGCTGATTAAATAATATAGATATCACAAACGCGTACGCACAAGTGTGTGTGTGTGTGTGTGTGTGTGTGTGTGTGTATATATATATATATATATATATATATATATATATATATATATATATATATATATATATATATATATACACAAAGTACCCTCCATGCGGTACTATGAGATGCACTACATGCTTGGGTCACTTGATATGTGCTGATACCTGGATTGTCTCCAACAGTCTGTAGAATGTGTTCTTTGTGGTCAGGCGTTTTAGTGTATCTCAGTCTTCCTTGATCCATAGTTTGTGGTGCCACAAACCATGTCTCATATCTGTCTGCTCATGATATGAATAATCTGCCATTGTTAAACGGCTCAAATTAACTCACGACTACACACGTTAAACGTTGAAGATGGACTAGTCACAAATGTAAACGAATGACAAATGTAACCTAGTCTACACGGCAACACAGCGCCACCTACCGTAATTTTTCTTTAAACTTAATAACTCAAAAACGAAGGATTTGCAGACATATGTTTATATGATCTTTTTTCCTTGGTTTGATATGAGGAACACGTCCCCAAAATTTGTAAAGTATTTTTGATAGACCCGATATATATATATATATATATATATATATATATATATATAAAGACAGAATATGTCTGTGTATGCTATTTATGTGTGTTTACATTTCCTGACCGATTTCGATGAAATTGTACTCACATGTTACAAATTTACTAAGGTTGGTCATGGCAGAAAAATCGATAAAACTGAAAGTGGGCACGGCTTTTTGCAAAAACCAAGGCAAAGTTTCACGCGAACAAAATTTTTACTGGATGAGCTGATGTTCTTTGCACTTCATGCAAAACATGGCTCGTGTTATGAGGTTTATGCAGGGTGCTTTATAGTTTTCCTGTGACGTTGGCTTCACACAAAAAATTTCAAAAAAACTTAAGAAATAGGGATTTCGTACTACTTAAAATAAAAATAAAAACTTGAGTAACTTCCTCATTTTTTATCCGATTTTCTTCAAACATATCGCAGTAATATTTTCCATCATGCAAGAGATGAGATAGGGTGGTTTTAGTCCTGCACACTTTCCATATGTGTGATGCAACTATTACCGCCTGGAAGCCAAGGAACCAAAGGTTGATTTGCTATGTAGTATTGAATTAGGACGATGCGACAAAGTCAAAACTTTTTGACCATAACTCCCTGGCTTTTCATCCGATGCTTGCCATGTAAATTATATATGACACAAATTGTCTTGCGGGAATGTTTGGTTTAGATTTTTCAGTTAAGTGGATGAAATCTGCGACAAACTAGACCCCAGTTCGGCTTTTGCCATTTAGTCAATCGTTTCTTCATATGATTACACCCTAAATTGGCATTCGAACTACCTTTGAGACAAAGATTGTTTGCGAAGGATTATTGAAGCGTTAAAAGTGAAAAATTCTCGAAGAACTTCTTATTAACCCCAGCTTTACAGTAAACGTGCAAAGAAGGAGGGGGCGTTCCTGAGTTTGTACTTGCAGTTGAATCAAGCTCTGACGTTTCATCTCTATTTTTATTTGATTATTAGATTTGTGAACAATGGCATACTATTTGAAACTTATTACGACCATAGGAAATTTACTGAATATCTAAAACATTGAAACAATTTAACCTCAAGCAACGACCATACAGGAAGGTTTTATTGATGGGATTCCTTTGTTAAGAAGGACATGCCGTAAAAAGATGAGTGGTTGGTCGCTTAGTATACCAACAGATGATGCAAGCGGGGACGCAGGCAGGTATCTCTAGAGAGGGAGGTGTGGTTATAAAATTGCAGCCATGTCATGTACACCCGGACAAGCCGGGTACCTCGACTAGCATATACATATACATATACATATATATATATATATATATATATATATATATATATATATATATATATATATATGTGTGTGTGTGTGTGTGAAGATCCACACACATCTGTATATATACATAGCTGGTGATGTTTTATGTATGATTAAAGTTTTAACTTAGTTAAAGTCTCTTCAGACACTAACCGAAAAAATGAACATGCAAAGCCATTTTTATTTTTACCCAGCGTTCGCAAAAAAATAAATAAAAAATAACGAATGAAATAAATCGTCATCAGCTTTATCTCGTATCCAAGAATTTAATTTCTTCTTTGCTGATCGCTTCCTTTATGATGATGGTGTTGATGACTAAATTCGCCGCCAACTTGCAGATTCAAGACTAAAACCTTCCAGTTTCACCAAAACCTCATCCCATCCATTCCATATTGTCGTTTGGCTTTGCAAGAGTTGGTTGGAGATGAAAGAAAATCAGAGTAGAAGAAAGTGCCGATGGCGTGATTTGTTTAAGGTGGGTCTCAATTTGTCAGAAAATGATCAACACACTTGATTTCATGACCTTCCTCTGCCTCACATATGGAATGAGACATGCAGAATTCAGTTATCAAACTGCAATGCCGCTGATTTCGACTGGCGCCTTCAGTAGCGTGACCGTCTAAGCTCGACCAACCCCAAAGACTCCATCGTTTGAACCAGCAGATGAAGAGGGCTACGCATTAATAAATAACGGACAGAAAATTTACTAATTTAAATGTACATATCTCACAAGAAAAACGATCGAAATGATTGGTCAGTTCAGTTGTGGAATTAAATGTTTCAACTTAACAATTTATTTCAACAAACTGATAGTATTATGTTCTGCCAATCATCTTAGAAGACCATTTCCGGGAGTAGCATTTTTATCCTAAATTGACATGTGGCCACCTATTGATCTCAGAGATCAGCACCACCTATATGTTCATCCTCGTGTCAAGTAACACTTACAGACTAGTTTTCAGTTCCATGGTTCAGCCGTTTATCGGGTCATAAGACACATCCAAGCAAACTATCGCCAGCTTTATAGTAAGAGATAGAAAACATTAATTTCTGTAAAAAATAGGATACGTTAATCTCAACTTGGCGGATTTATCTCTGGCCGATTTGATTATTCGAGATTTTGCCACCTATAATTAAATGGGATTTCTTGTCTTTTCTTTTTTTTTTTTTTTTTGCAGTCCACCACGAAAAATCATAGACTAGAAAAATATAAATAAAACTCTAAAAAAAACGTTAGTAAGTCATAAATACATAAAACAATTATTTGAGCAATTCTATTTAAAACAAAAAAAATGACTGTGAATGTGTAGGTGGCGTAACGGTCATCGTGCGCGGAAAGTGGAATCAGCGAGCTGAATTCAAGTTCCGCCTTAGTATGTTGCGTTCATTTTTACATTAATACCATCGGGAAAAGCATGAATACATCTCTTCATATCACTCAGTTCTAGATTAAATCACTGAGTAGACTGGTCCGTCTAGACTTTGGTAGTAGCCAATCTAAGAGAAGGGAAATTTTTATTTCAAAAAATGAATAAGCAAAGGAAAAGCCACTTCATTATAATCCACTATACTTCCCAAGATGTCACGGCAATTCACAGGCAATAAAAGGAATCTGTGAAAACCCATGATTACCTCCGTTCTGAATGGAAAAATTGACGGCAAAAACAGATAGGTACTACAAACAAAAGTACATGTTTTTCAATTATAAATAATGTTTGTTTTTGTTTTGTTTATTTTCAAATTCTAATTAAGTATTTATTAACTATTGTTTATTTATATTTCTTGAACTGCTAGTTTATTTTTGGAAGATTTTTATATTTATTTACAGGGTTAAAATGAATAAACATCAATTAGTCGACAAAAGCGTGTAACTGTGTCTACACAAAAAATATATAAGATTTCTCTAAGTGTTTAACTTTCAAGATGGTTCCGCGTCAACCGTGAACGTTAAGGGCCGATTGTATTGGTGCTTGCTAAACTTAGCTTTGTCTGGCACAAGGATGTAGGTATTCGTCTCTGATGTTTAAAAAACCCAATATTTTGCCATTTTCTGCTTGTCATTAAGAATATAATCCACTTCATGCACCCAAATCAATCGAAATTGTCTTCCGAATTCATCACGACTCTGTTTTGCTAAGAAAAAGAAAGGGTCAAAGAAATCCTCTTCGTAGTAGAAACGCTGCTGGTCTGTTTGGGAACGCGTTCTAATCTATGAAAATCTCTTTAGTTGTGTATGAGGCGTGGAATAACGTTGAAGCGTATCTGACCGTTACATAATTTAATGACGGGATTTATTTGGAGGGAATGAGCCGAAAGAGTAGAGGTGGTCCCGTGGCGAGTCGGGTGTATGCTTGACTTATCACAGGAGCCGACTTGGGTGAATAAGGGTAGGCTACCGGTAATAAAGCTGAGATGGTGGGAGTGGGGAATTGAGAAAATGTGCTGAGCTGGCTGCGTCTTGTAAGTTGATCAGTGTACATAAATATGTAAATATCTCCACATAGACATATTGTATATCGTCACATATTCAGTAGGCATGTATAACTGCACAAACCGTTTGGTACGCATCACATCACACACGTATTCATGTTAAGGTTTATTTTACACCCTATATATTACAGGACAAAACCTATTCCAGTTCTAGTTTTGTTTATAATTTTCCATTTTAAAATGGAAAATTATAAACAAAACTAGAACTTGTAAAACTTGAGATGACCCATGCCCTTTATGCCTACATGACAAACTACACATTATTAAGTTTCTAAATAATAAAAATCTATTAAACAATAGACATGAATTAACGGTTTTTCCGACATCATCAAATCTTTGCATTGAATAATAAGTATATTTTTTTTAAATCCATAGTCCTAATAAATAGCTTAAATACCCTACAAAAAAGATAACCCTTTATGAAATCGTCAAAAAACAAATGTTACGGCAGTTTTTTTTTATATACACAAAACCTTTTCAGAAAAAATAAAATAAAAAAATAAATAAATCTCCATAGACACGTAAACCAGACTAGACGAAATCATCTTCCGTTTTAAATTTAGACACCCCCAACCTTACCCTGACTTGACATCTATGAATGTAACTCTATACTGATACAAATTATTAATACCCTGCGCCACTCTCTTTATAAACAATCGCGCTGGCCGTTACCATGGAAATTATGATTTCAATAATGAATATGCTGTTAAAACACGTAAATTTCAGAAATAAGTTATTCCCAAAAAAATTTCGCTTGAAGATGGAACAGAGCTTACTTTAATTCAATTTAATTCAAATAATTATATTGAAGTTTTCGGCTCTTGTTTTGAAACATGAGAACTCTTATGTAGCTTGTTGGAATCATAATTTTAAATAAATAATTATATTTATGCTCTACTTTTGTATCGAGCACTATTTTTAAAAATAATAACAAAAATACTAAAGAAATTTGGATTATTTACCTAACCAGTTCTTTTCTATTTTCTATATATTTTCAAACACACACACACACACACACATACATATATATATATATATATATATATATATATATATATATATATATGTATATATATATATAGTTAAGTAATGAAAATCTTGGTAATCCGTATGGATAATCCCAAGGAGGATGAAATCCGGAGATCTCAATGTTAAATCAGAGCGATTAATTTAATGAAAACAGACAACTTTAAGGGCCCATTGGTTATAATTTATTTCCCCAGGGAATTTCTTTTTTCCGTGGCTCACCAGACCACACTGCCAAGGGTGAAAAAATGAATTTAAATTTACATGAATTTTTGACACTTTTGAGAGGTAGTATTAAGTTGATGTAAGGTGATATAAAGAGTAGTGAGATTGAGAGTGACAGACATGGTCGAAATTAGATAGGGATAAATATATATATATATATATATATATATATATATATATATATATATATATATATATATATAAAATTCCATCTCAAGTAAGGCATCAAAGCTACCAAGACGCAGGTGAGTGTGAAAATATATAAGAAAAGGAAAAACGTTATTAAGGAACGAGAACAATAAAAGAATAGAAATCAATAATATAGAAAATAAAGATTGACATAATATTTCAATTTTCGAAGATCAAACTTAATTGGAAAGCAAGAAATCGGAAGAGAGTTCCACAAGCGAGAAGTGCGAGAAAAGAAACTGTTATGATAGAACTTACGGTTACATCTAGCTATTTCATCTGTGAAATGCCAAACCCTTGCTGCTCTAAAATGCATAGTCTAAGTACGATAGCAGAGAACAATTACGATAGCATCAGAACAATTACGATGGAAGTATTTATCAAAAAGTCACAGCGAAGCTACGTTATAGCGGTGGAAAATTGCCAGAAGCCGAGATACCAGATCAAGATCAATGAAATTGCAGATTCCTGTTTGGATTTTATCAAGGATCACTAAATATATATCAGGAGCACCAGACTATATGTGGAAGCAACATTTAAGGGTGGACGAATGGTAAATTTATAAATATGTAAGATAGATTCTAGAGAGAAAAATTGTCGAGAACGACACAGTAAACCAACTTTCCTAGCAGCAAACCTAGCAATTGATTCAATGTAATCTTACCACTTCATGTATTCTGACAGCGTTAGCCCGAAAAGTAGCAACGACTCGCTCTCTTGGATGTTAGCATGAGCTATATTGATATATATTACACACACACACACATATATATAGACCCGTTGGGTGTATGTGGTCAGCAATCTTTTAGTTATGCACCTTATGTTGAATATTAACGAAAAAGTTTTAAGATTATTTTTATTTAATTTTTCTCGTTGCACAAACTGACTTCAAATTCCTAGAAGCCTTAGTCTTCAAAAAACACAAATATCTCAACATCAATAAAATTTCATTCAATTCAGGAGAAAACATAATAAATTTCAAAATTGCGAAACAACTGACACAACACAATAAATTGATGCGCAAAGACACGATACTTGAAAAACAAAATTAGGACATTTAAAAATGACAAAATGACAGTCATCGACGCGTGAAAATGCGATACTCGAAAACCAACAAAGAAACACAACAGGTAGCTATAGATGCAGCCTATTAACCAATAAAAAAAACTTTTGATAATGGCTTATGAATGCTAGAAATGATAATAAGATATTGAAATTCTTCCTGTAAACCAGAAAAATGATCAGAATAAAAAAAAGAGAAAAAAATTCGTTGGATTTCAACTAATATATATATATATATAATTATATATAATTCGTTGGATTTCAACTATATATATATATATATATATATATACATATATATATATATATATATATATATAGCCCTTTAAACGTTATTTTTAGTGGATACTCATATTTGAGTAAACGTTCCATTTATTAAACAGTATATTTATTTTCGTCTATATTTATTTTCGTCTAAATTTTTCGAATATTTAATATTCGAAAAATTTCATTAAAGTAAAATATGCGAGGAATTTAATAAGAGAAGGATTTCAGTTAAAGCCACACTTCAAACTTTGCTTGCACGGTGTGGCTGCTCCGTGACCCAGTCGGTTAAGGCACGTTGAATCTAAGGACGGTTTTCATCTGCCCCGAGAGAAGCAGTTTCGAATCCTGCCGGAGAGCGCATAATTTTCTTTGAGATTTCTCGAATATTCAGTAAGTTTTTTTTTATTATTCTTAATTCTTAATAATATTTTTCTTTTTTTCAGTAACTTCTTGTGTCTTAATGGCTTTTTTGCCTTTCTCGGGATGAAATGATTGAAAGATTATATATATATATATATATATATATATATATATATATATATATATAGGGAGAATGATTTTTATGTATGTTGGTAAGTATTGCTCACCAAAGATATTAGATTTGTTATAGGTGTTTCTTTATATAAACCTGACCACAAGTTGCATTTAAAATTGATATTTTTTTCTGAAATTTGTGAATTAAGGGAAAGTGCGCGTATCATTAACGGGATGCTTGTCATATATATATATATATATATATATATATATATATATATATATATATATATATATATATGTATGTATGTATATATATATATATATATATATATATATATATATGTATGTATGTATATATATATATATATATATGTATGTATGTATATATATATATATATATATATATATATATATATATATATATATATATATATATATATATAGTATGTATATATATATATATATATATATATATGTATGTATGTATATATATATATATATATATGTATGTATGTATATATATATATATATATATATATATATGTATGTATGTATATATATATATATATATATATATATGTATGTATGTATATATATATATATATATATATATATATGTATGTATGTATATATATATATATATATATATATATATATATGTATGTATGTATATATATATATATATATATATATATGTATGTATGTATATATATATATATATATATATATATATGTATGTATGTATATATATATATATTGAACAAATTAAGTTCACTGAACTCATTAAATGCCATTGGTGAGTATATAGACCTTTATATCAAGGCCTACAGTTAAAATCCTAATTAATCGTGTAAAGTTAACTAAATAAATTTTAAACAATATCATCAAATTCTGTACGTAACTTTAAAAGCAAATATCGTATGACGAAATTGGGTGCTTTGCTTTCAACCAATCGTGAGTCATACAATCTTGCAGATTATTATAACTGGAGTGGATTCAGTTTTCCCTGTATACCTTCACGTTTGCAAGCATTGATATGATAATATGAAAGATATTTCTTTGCTAATCTAGCTACTGTTGTTATAAGTGTTTATTTGTGTAAGTAAAATCCTTTGTTTGTGAGGCATGTGTGCAGTTACATTAACTGAGCTTGCTGAATGGAAGAAGCATTATTATAAAAGGCGATCCAGTTAGATTAATGCGTTGTATTTCATGACTGCTTGCAAGATTTGATTGGTTAGGATTGTTGAATAAAATGATGACGTCATAAAGAAATGTTAGGGAATCTATTAGAAAAGTCAAAAACAAGATGAATTAACAACACTTCAACTTTAGTTTACAAAGATTAAAAAAGACAATAAAATATTCAGAACGGTATAGCTTCTATGCGATCAATGTCGATCGTGACATTGATTAATGATTAAGCTAATAATTTCTCGTATAAAATATCTTCGTCTTAATATGTTTTATTTATTTAAGTTACGTACGACATGCGCAACTTATTTAAATGAATATGTTTACTTTTTCTTTTTTCAATTATTTATTTTGACGCAGCAGTGGATTTGAAATATCTATTTCTGCTGCCAATTTAACTCTGACGAAAGGCTAGATCGTTAATCATGAAGCAGTTCAAATATCAAAGGTCACAATTCACTGAACTATATTTACCATGTATTAAACGCAAGCAACCGTGCTGATTTTTTGACTCTTCTGTTGTATTTATTTTTACGATGCAATACTGTTTATTAAATTTTAAATTTATTATATTGTGTCAATTTCTCAATTCGAATTCCGAAACCTAGGGTTATGTAGCGTAAAAAACATAACAGCAATTTTCGATCAACTTTCTATGTAAGGTTGCAGTGAGCACATTGTAAATTCTTGTATTTCTTTTCAGTGTGCAAATGTTTAGTTCAGTGGTCCCCAAACATTTTTTTCCTTCTGGGTCGCATTTTTGAAATTAAAATTTGGTCGCGCCTCACCAAATTTTATGTAATAAAAAGTACATTTAAAAATAAAAACAAAAGAAAACAGAGAGACTGTTTAAGGGAGATAATCGCAAATTCGAAATCAAAAAATGATCATTGATAACTCTCTTCTCCAATTTGCCAAATCTACTTACTATATTCTTAATACTTGATATAATGTAAATATAAATAATAAATATATATAATAATAATAATAATAATAAATATAAATAATATCTCAATGATAAAATAGGTTAATAATTATTTATAACTATTTATACTATAACTCATGCACGCAATTACAAGTAATCCATAATATTATTTTAAATTTGGAAATCATGTTTATTTTTGGCATATGAATTTTTTAAAACTGTTTCTAAATCTTTGATTGTCTTTCAATCATTTCGCCTCACTTGCTATCCTCTTCCGCCGCACCCTTGAGAAGCACTGGTTGAGTTTCTGTTTTTCTTGATAAATATTAAAATATAATTATGATATGATGGTTGTTCCGTGTTTCTATTTGGATCTTTTCAAGACGAAAACAAGTGAAACGATAACAAAGATTTTGTGTTCAATATTTCTTCAAAGAGTCTTTGTTTTGAGAACAGACTTAATCCAGATCAATTTAAATTATCCCGCGTAGATCGTGAAGATATCATAAAAAAGAGGTGATAAAAAAAAAAAAAAAAAAAAAAAACGAAAATAATTTTAATACACTTCAATATATGCATGCATATTTATTTTCCTTACCGGTCATCTATTTTATCTTGTTCTCTGTGTCTTATTACACAGAGTATATATTTACGTGTGCCATGTGATTAGAACGCTAGCATTCCAACTATGATACCATGTGCCAATCTCACCATGCTCGATTTGTCAAGAAGGTAGCTTTATAATATCGATTTGCCGGTGGGGGGGGGGCGAACCAGTATGCAGCCCAGTTGGGAAGTGTTTGAAAAAATATACAATCTGTTTAACCAAACCATGTGAATAAAATTGGGTAATCGAAACTATTCGGGAGCCATGAATGATTGTGCTAGCATTGTGACCGAAGCGTTGAGAGTACTGACCTTGTTCAAACTGACGATCATGCCAGTTTATGTGCTTTCTCCCAGATACTGTAACTAAGGTCCGCTCAGCGTAGCTGCAGTATGAACCATAGATTGGTTCTGTGAGTGTTGAACAAACAGAAATGTGTCTGATCAAGTGTCTGCAACAGTGATTAGTTAGCTAGGCATTCCATATTTACTTGACTTAGCTTAATACGACAGAAGGCTAAATGAATTCCTCTACCAAGCAAATTTAGAAATTTAATATCAACTGAGTACGACATAAGAGTAAATAGGAACATAAAGATTGTGTAGCGCCACTGTAAAGACGATTTGCCTTCTTAGAAATCGACGTTCAATATCCTAACTTTCGAATACCATTGGCATCAATAATAAATATGCAATTGTTCTATCCACAAAGCAGACTACAAAAAAGTTAGAAGTACATACTTTCACACAGATATATACATACATATATACATACATACAGAGTCCGCCAATAAATGTATATACACTTCAGCAAACGGAAAGCTTGTATATATATTGTAATACTAAATTTATTCAGATATCACGAGATTAATACAAGTTAGCTTTGAACTTTACAATCAATAGAGATGCTCAAAATGGCGTCCTTTAGCTTTCTGATATTTAATGTACGGCACCATGTTGACCAAAGTGTCCAGTTGGATTACTGCACATGAATTTTCCAATTTTTGTCTTATGGCCGCCGGTTTTCTGCAATCCTTTAAGACTTGTTGACGCTACAGCTATGAGTGTAATGCCATCTGTCGATAAAATACTACAGTAAAGAGTGCTATCTCAATTTGATAAAAGTACGAAAGACAGGTTTTTTCGTTTCCTGAAGTCTGTATACATTTTAGTGGACTCTGTATATACACTGGCGTGCAAAAAGTTACGTGTTAGGTTGCCTGGTATTGTGTAAAATGTCTTCTTGATCGGTGAAGTGAAGCAACTTGACATGACATCGATTCCACTAGTGGTCAGAAGACCCTCTGGAGAGATGTTGAGTAATACTTGGTTGCTGAGTTCCCTGGTATTTGTAGGGGCAAAAACTTGCGAGTGAAAAAGACCTCTCCACTATGTCTAATAAATGCTTGACCTTCCTCTTATTGATGTTTACTTAAGTATGGTATTTTGGTTAATTTCGATACAATTATTGAAGTTAAGCAATATCGGGGCTGGTTAGTACCTAGATGGGTGACCGCTTCGGAATACCAGGTGTTGTAAGCTTGGATGTGCTGGTGGTTTAATGGATAATGGCTCGGAATTGTTAATCAGAGAACCGAGTTCCAATTCCTGTTGGGTTCGTTATATTCACTTACGCGCAAATATATGAATCTACCTCTTCTCCTCCAGCTATGGGTTAATTAGTATGACTTGTATCACTAAACCATTATTATCTAAAAAAAATTCTAACAATCTAAAAATATTTTCTGACTTTAAATAACCTGCAAAGGGTTGATAAGCCATAAAAAAACGAATCAATCGAATCGATGGGTTAATTTCATGTTTATAGCCAATATGTTTTATATTCTGCGTCTTTTTTTTTTTATTTGTTTACATACTCAATACCGGATTCTTCAAATGTTTTCCTGTTAGTCAATCCATCTTTTTCTGCTTATTAACTGGTTTTAATTTTTCTAAAATAATCTTCTTTTTGTGACATACTTAACGCTTCATAGTTTTTCTTCTTTTTCCAATGATTTTAATTTCAGTTCGTATGTTATTCTAGGATCTTTATTCAACGTTTCGCAGTTTTCAATTTCTCCATTGGTTCAATAACTTTAATCACCTCTTTCTCTTTTATAGGTTATATCTTATGACCTGTGGAAATTTTCATATAGCTTAAATAAAAATAATTATCAATAACTAAATATATATATTTATACACACACACACACACATATATATATATATATCATACAATAGGAATTAAGATACCATTATATAAATGATCATTTTCACTTTGTAAAATTAAATTTGCAGGATTTTTCAAACATTCAATGGATGATAATTTTTTTTATTTATGATAAATTTATTTTTAAAATTTATCATCCTTGATTGAAAAATCCTTTAAATTTATTTTTACAAGGTGAAAATAATCATTTATATAATGCTATCTTAATTCCGATTGTATGAAATATATTGCTCTGTTTATTATAAAAAAATATGTGTTAATCAGTTTTAATATTTAATATTGGATTAATAGGATTCACTTGGATTATATACCAACAGATTACCTATATATATATATATATATATATATATATATATATATATATATATATATATATATATATATATATATATATAGTTTCTAAAGAAGTAATGGATTTTCATTTACTAATCCAATATAATATATATTGGGCAACAAGTGAGTTGTATAATAAAATCTTCCACCATCAAATAAAGTAAATATTTCAGATAAAACTTATATTACAAGCTGAAACATACACACACACACACACACACACATACATATATATATATATATATATATGAGAGCTAGAGCATACAAGTAATAATAGGGTATCCACATGTAAAGTATTTGTATACATGAGTTCATGCACGTATGTAATTTTATGGCTGCGTGATAGGAAAAAATGTAACCTTTTGTTTGGATTAAAAATTGAATTGTTCGAATCAGTGGCGAGAAAGAAGTCTCTCGCCACACCCACCCCTAAAATCGATTCGTAATCCACAGGTGTTATATTTACAATATATAAGGGTAGAAAATGGGGTTGTCCCGTACCCCGGCTGAGAAATAGTGTCGATGCAGTTCCAAATTTATTGTCATATTTTCAGTGACATAGCATTCTTTCTTCGGGAATATTTCCAAAATGACTTTTGGCTCTCACCATTCCAATAATTTCGATTCTTCCTTCTGTTCTTTACATTGTATTTTATTAATTAATCCAATTTTGTTACCCCCCTCCACGTTCCCTCTCCCCCCCCTCATTCAACTATTTGATAAACGCTGTTATATCTGAACTTATGACAATAATCCAAAGTGAAAATTTCACATTCCCTCACAATCAGCGCGTGCCTGAATAAAAGAAAATAATATATATATATATATATATATATATATATATATATATATATATATATACACACACAACTGGTTTGCTACATTTAAGTTCATTGAGTGCAATTTGGTTAGCTCATTTGATACTATTCAGGCGACCACGGAAACCAAATTTAAACTAACTTCAACAATCCTTACGAAAATTGGTAATCATTTGTAAATATCTGCATATAAAAAGTCCTAGCAGGATTCCTTATTGGCGGCAACAGTCTTAACAATGTAAGATACGCAGATGACACAGTGTTGGAAGAAGTCACAGAAGTGAAACAACACGAATCTCCTACAGGAGGTAGTAAAGGAAGGACAAAAAACATCAAATTTCAAGAAGACAGAATTCATGGTTGTTGTTGTTAGCTAGAGGAACAACCCAATATGCAAATTACACATTGAAGACACCAAAATCAAACAAATACAATAATTTAAATATCTGGGAAGTGTTTTAACAGAGGACGGGAAAGTGCAACACTGAAATCCGAAGGTGCATTGGGATACCGACAGACACCTTCGAAAAGCTAAGTAAAGTATTAAGAAACAGGAAAATTAGCTAGAAACAAAGAATACTGAACTGTGATGTAATGTCAGTGAATGCTGGGCAATCTTTTCAAATATGAAGAGACTTGAAGCAACAGAAATATGATTCTACAGAAGGAAGCTGAGAATATCATGGATCGAACATGTGAGTAACGACGAAGTATTAGAGAAAATGAAAACAAAAAGGACGCTTATACTTAACATCAGGAAAAGATAGTTGAAATTTCTAGGGCATATAATGAGGAAAGGGAGCTTAGAAAATTTGATACTCACAGGACCAGGAAAAATTGCATGTATAATACATAAATATTTAATATAGTAATGCATTTTAAAATATTTTTCTCTAGAAACGGTTTAATCAAATATGTTCCTCTATCTTTTTGTCCTTATTTGCGAATAAAAACTGTTTGCATACTAATAAATGATACCGACCAAACAAGTTGTCATTATTTTGTTTTTGAGATATTTCTTTTGTAAATATAAGTATAACCTGAAAACTTTACCACTATCGGTTGGGTAATACCAATATTATTGTGAAAATATTGACTTACATAATAAAATCTAACACACATACACTATATATAATATACCGGGGGTCCTCAACTTACGTCGGAGATCCGTTCCTACGGCACGACGTAACCCGATTTTCGACGTAAACAAACACCCACATTTGGGAGCCATAATGAAGGGCAAAAAGTTCCTCCACCCCAAAAACGAGAGATAGCGAATGTAGCGCAAGCCAATATGGCGTACAGCCGGTGAAGAAACAACGCCATCTTCCTCATATAGCGCCGCGTGACAACATATTATATTATGGACATTGAGGCCAATAAGCGAAGCGCCCTTCATGGCGTTTAAGCATGAAACAGACTGTCGCCGCTGGCTTGACCTTAATCTCCACCTTATATATATATATATATATATATATATATATATATATATAAGAGAGAAAAGATCAGTTGGTAGACTACCTAATTACTTATTTGCCACTGATGTTAATTGTTGATGCTTGAGCCGATGTAAAAATTGGCGCAACATAGTCTTCCTCCTTATATTGCACTCAAGTATTATTTTGTCTATTCATGCAATTTTAAAATTAATGGAAAACGAAACCCGAGCTGACTTTACCAAATTTTATTAAAAAACCTGAAATTAAATGAACCATGAAATATTCCTTTAGGGAGGAAAGATTAAAAAATGAATAAAATAAAACAAACTAGAACCAATGAAGGCTAAACTTTTGCCTTCTTTAGTTCCATTCCACTTTATTATTATTATTAATTTTTCCCTTCAGAATTCAACTTTTCGCAATTCATAATTCGCCTTCCGACATTTGGAATCCAGTTTCTTGTTTTCGCCTCACTTAATTCTCCTCCTCCTTCCTCTTGTTATTTTATGTTGTACATTTTCTTTCATTCTATTTTCTTTCATTTTATTTTACTTGTAAAAAATGCATTATTTAATGAGAAAGTATCACTGTAAAGTTCGAAGGTCAATATGCATACATCAGTCAGCCTCGCTTTGATATCCGTCTACAACTCGAAGAGATCACTATACCATGCCCGGCGTAAGATGCGTGAGAACTTCCTATTTCCTTCTTCACATATTGGTAGATTTTAACAGAGAAACAAACATAAAAGAATTTATATGGATATATGTATGTGTGTGTGTGAGCAATATATATATGCGTCTTTATCACGAAGGGAAAAAAAGCATCTTATCGGGTTGCCAAAATTTCGACACTGCAAAATTGGTTCCACTCCCAGAATTCGATTGTTAGGGGTGGAGACAGTTAAACCTAACAGTAACATGCTGCCTCTGCCCACTTATATCAACACTTCTAATAAAAAACACTATTCTACGTTGGTTTACTGAATCTTGTCAACAAAACAAGTCACTTTTTTTTTTTCTATTATCGCGTTGGGTGACTTTCTCTTTTCGATTTCTACCAATGCTCACTTCTTTTTTCTTTTTTTTTTTTTTTTATCAAGCACTGCTGTTTTTTAGAACAACAGTCTCAAGTTCAAACCTATGGACTGGAATCTAAAAACATTGGATAGCTTTCCAAAATCTGTTCGTCTGTCTTTTTTTTTACTTGTAAAATTCCTAATTCGGTAGCATTAACATATCGTCTTTCAGTTATATTATATATTTTGAATTGGGTTCTACAGGTTGTTTCCCACCAGGCATTTGCCAGTTTTTTGGGTTTTTTTCCCCCCAATTTTACTTTCTTTCCCACTCTTATAGAGCCGGAAATATGTGTGAGTATTTGTATAATTGTACATTTACGCTAATAAATTTGCCTAAATGTGTGTATGGCTGTCTGCGTTTATGTACATGTATGGTTCATTCTCCCCAACCCCTCCGTCTCTTGTCATCGTCCCCCTTTCTCTCTCTCTCTCTCTCTCTCTCTCTCCTGTCATTATTATTATTATTGTTGTTATTCTGACCCATTTCATGCCCATTTCCGCCTTTCTCCGGCTTATGTGCTGACAGATCCTTGAAACTTTATCGTCAACGCCCCTCCTTCAACTCGCGCAACCACCAATTCGTGACAACCGACCATAAACGCACAAATAGCAAAGAATGAGTCGGGAGCGTAACAAACGTAAAAAAAAAAAAAAAAAAAAAAAAAAAAGAAGAAAATTCGAGATTCTCTGTTCAGTTTTGCATCATCACCATTATCGAATCTACCCCTGCGTGGATGACTTTATGAGAAAGAGAAATTTCAAGATCTTGGGTTAAAGAAAAAAAAAGTTTCCCCAAATAAAATCCAAACTCTATTTAGTATTTTCATGGACGCTTTGACATAAAACGAGTAGTAAGCAAGCTAGTTTCACGCACCATTATATCTGATACTGGATTCAATTCTCACCGGATACTCCACACCTGTGACCATGCCATGCTGTGCCCATTGTAGCAGACTACTCTCAATCCCTTCGTATTCCATTGGCGAGTTCCATTCGAGCAGCTTCTTCTCACTAACGGTTGCTTTGTGGAACCGACTCCCAAGAGGATGCTTCCCCGATCACCACAAGCTTCCCGTTTGAGTCTAGAGTTAGCCGTAATCTTCTTTACATATTCACATAAACTATGCACCATACTCTTTAACTCTCTACAATACAGTGTGAACATCATTGTAAAAACTCCCAGGATTAATCGATTGTTACTATTCTAGTAGAGCCTAACCTTACGAGTTGCCTCATATTTACAGGCATGTGTCTGACTAAGCGTCGCCGTGACGCAGTGGTAAGCAATCTAGTCTCACAGATTATAATTAACGTAAAACTTCAATCCTCACACTTTTGTTTGTTTTACGGCATATCAACCTCAATGGGTCATTTGATGCCGATAACTTTTTTTTTTCTGGTAATATTTTTGTTTTGTCAAAAATCCATTTCTGTTAATATTTTTTTTTCCTCAAAAATGTATATCTGGCAACATCATTCTTTCAAAAACGCAAAGCTGGCAATATTATTTTTTCAAAAACGTATTATCAAAGGCCTTGCTGCTGGGCGTAGTCTATCGTCTTACCCAGGACGCGGATGTAGTTTATCGTCTAACCCAGAACGCCTCACACTTTTGTTTTTTGTTCCAGATTAATATATACTTATTAAAATTTTATGTGTCATTTTTGTTGCCTCGGTGTAAGTTAATGTTTAGTAATGTTAGTTTAGTTGACCATTGCGCCTGAGTAGTGAGTTCAATCCTTACTGGGTGCCCCATACAAATTTCGAGATTAAATAACCCTATATATATATATATATATATATATATATATATATATATATATATATATATATATATATATATGACGTATTATTTATTAAAATTGTAAGTAATTCGTGCTATAGTGGCATTCTGTTGGCTCATACTTGACGGGCAAGCCTGTTTTTTTTTTTTGGTGGGGGGGGGGTTCTCTTGCATCGATATCTTGAATGCCCAGTGCCTTCTCAGCAGTTGATTCACGAACCATAACTAAATATGGGCACCCTACAAGTTGTGTCGTTTAGGAAATGTCTAATCTAGTTTGATGGTCATCACAATTTGACCTTTATCAAATTAGCTCAATGTTTTCTCCTTGGTTGTTGTTGAAGCATTCAACACATTAAAATGCAGTGAATGACCCGCTTATATACATCGCTAACTCTTAATTGTTACGAGACAGTAGCTGTTGTTCCTGACACAATTTGCTGATCATGATGTTTGTTTCTTTAGCGGTCATTTAATACAAAAATTTCTTGGGAGCATTAGTAATTTCTTTTACAAAAATGTATTGCTAGCAATACCTTTTTTTTTCTTTTTGCAAAAATATATTGCTAGTATATTGCTAGTATTTTGCTAGTAATTTTTGGTTTTATTATGAAAATCTATTGCTGGTATTTTTACTATAAAAATGCATTTTTATACTTTCATAGTGTTTTGACCTCAGTTTGGTGATTAACTATTTGCCCATCGCTGGGACCCTAACAGGTGCTACTGCCCCGAGTCAGGGTGGACCTGGGAACAACAGCAATTAAGAGTTGGTTCCACTCTCCTCAAAACCTCCCGATCATAGGCCTTGCTGCAGGATATATATACCCAGGACGATGATGTTTTTAGTCCATTAATGTATACACAAGACGTTACTCAAACTTCGAGAAATTTAAAGTGTACATATCTAAATAAATAAAGAAATCAAATTGAGTTGAAAGTAGTCAAAATTTAATTTCTGTCGTTATAAAAATTGGATTTTGACAACTTTCAACTCAGTTTGTATTTTTATTTATTTATATATTCATGTATTTTCTGATTTATATAAACCACATTGTTTCAGTCCGCGGTAAGTTAGAACAAGCGATCAACTCAAACTGCTCGGTCGTCAATCTGTCGTAGTGGCTACGTAAGATCATAACAGGTACTCAACGGTTAATGTAAAAATCAACCGTCTATATTTTTCACGTGAATGACGTCATGTATATTTTGTGAAAACAAAATTCTTTTTTTTTCTGATGATGCCTATTTCTTTGGCGAAAGTAGAGGTTTTCCAAATATATTATATATTTACTATTTCATCGATTTCTTACTCAAAATTTAACATGTAATATATATATATATATATAGATAAATATATAATACTAATAGTGATACACAGTTGGGAAAAACCTCCACGGGTAGCACGACTTGTAAGTATATCAATTTTAAATAGGTGTAG
>OZ010582.1:120792284-120809784 GCA_963932145.1 Acanthosepion lycidas
AGAAAAGTGAATTTTTTTTTTTTTTTTTTTTTTTTTAATGAAGCGACTCGTAATCGTTCGCTTTTGGGTGCCATTGTGAGCACCTGTTACGCACACTGGCAGAGTAAAGGTTGGGTGAGCAATAGATATCGGTTCACCTGCTCAAATCATCGCCGTTGTGGTCAGTGTTAAACAAGGGCGAGTAAAATTCAAGTGAGGGGGGGGGGGGAAATAGGGAGAAAAATGGTAGCTGATGACGTGTGATGAATAAAGGACGCTGCAGAAAGAATAAAAGATGAAAGAAAAAGAACGAAAAGAAAAAGAGAGTGAGAGGAAAAAAGAAGAAGAAGAAAGAAAAAAGACGGCAGAAAGCAAAGAAAGAAAAGGATGAAAGAAAGAACGAAAACGATGGAAAAAAGAAAGAAAAACCGAAAAAGTAAAGGAAAGAAAAAGAAAAAGAACGGAAAGCAAAAAAGAAAAAGTAAGATGGTGAAAGGAAAAAGGAGGAAAAAGAAGAAAGACGGCAGCAAACAAACAAAGAAAGAAAAGGATGAAAGAAAGAACAAAAAAAGATGAAAAAAAAGAAAGAAAAATCGGAAAATTAAAAGAAAGAAAAGAAGGGAAAGCAAAAAAGAAAAAGAAAGATCGAGTAATGGAAACACGAAAATAGTTGTGAAAAATAAGAAATGGAATAATTAAAGTAGCAATCTAGAAAAAAAAACGCAGTGAGGTTATGAATAAAGGCTGGATGGTTGGAGATATAAAGAAATAAAGGTACAACTAGAAAGATGTTGATAATAGATCAAAAGAAAGCCGAAAGAAGAGTAAAAAAAATGATGATAATGAAAAGAAAATATGAAAAACGAACAGTGAGTGAGAAAATAAGAAAGAAAATATTGATTCTAGATGATGATGGTGATGCTAAGAAATATATATAGCGAAGATGACGATAAAGACACGTAATTGTTTGAGTAACAGTTGCTTTTATCATACTATAATGAATAAACCCTGAGTGCTGTTTTGATTAACCGAAGTTAAGCAGCGATGTACCTGATCAGTATTTAGATGAGGACACTATGTATTGTAAGCTGTTTCTTCTATGTGTTGTGCCCTTTAATGATTTAAACAATCACGGCTCTCGACAATATCCTATCGTTCGTATCTCTTAATAATGTTTGTCTTTTTACTATCTCACCCATTTCCTGTTTTTCCATGCATTTGCGCAAGAATCTCATTAGGTATGTCGCTCTCTGATTCCTTCTGTCACTCTCTGATTCCTTCTGTCGCTCTCTGTTTCCCTGTCCTTCTTGACTTCAATATGTCCTGTGAGTGTCAAATTTTCTAGACCTTCCTTTCTCATTATTTATCCCAGAAATTTCAACTGTCTCTTTCTGATTTTAAGTATAAGTGACTTTTTTTTGTTTTCGGTTTCCTTAAAACTTCCTTGTTGCTTACATGCTCCATCTATGGTATTCTGCAATCATGGCAATACACGATAAAAATACTGTAATCGCTTCCTTAAAATAACAGTATTTCAAACTCTGTATTTTACCTTCAAAGTACTTACATGAAATGAAAATAAGCAACTCTACAACAAAGCAAACCTGAAATCTTTTCGTCGGAGGTCTTAGTCAAGTACTAGTGAACCTCACTAGTAATATTATATATACTTACACGATAGCCAAGCACAAAGCTAACAGTAACGGCGAGTGCATGTATATGAAAAAGAAAGGAAGAAGTTAGTTTTCTCATGTCGTTTCATGAATCTACACTTGAATCAACCTACAGTGGTCGGGCAAGGGTTACACTGTAGTGGGCGGGTCTGGGGAGGATTTTTTGTCTTATCTGAAAGAAAGAGTATGATATTTTAAATTAATTTTCCCGCCAAATTATTTATTTTCCCGCACTTATTTTTTTTTTATATAATAGTAAATACGGTATCGAGATAATATTTCCCAATTTGCGGTTATTTTCTGAAATCGACATTTAAGATGATGTTTCAGAGAGAAAGTGAAAGAGACAGAGAGAAGATATAAGACCTTTGTAAAAAGAAGAAGAAGAAAGTAGAATGTGGGAATAAAGAATGAAATGTAAGCTGTAAAATAATTGTTTAAAATAGAAACGGTTGCGAGGATTTGTATTGAAAAGCAAATCCAATAGATATACATGGAGATGTTAAGAAGTATTATTCGAATGAAAGAAAAATAATGAGAGCAAAAAAAATTTACAGAAAACCAAAAACGAGAGAGAAAAAGGTTTCGTTGAGTTTCCAAAACGTTGTTCGGACAGCTGATCTCATTTTTTTTATGATTACTTACATTATTCGGGCTGTTGTCCTCGTCTTCATTGCCATATTCACAACGTTTCAGCCGTTGTACGCTCCGGCCGTCTTTTATCATTCCTAATAATATTTGAGATTTTAAATTTCATGTTTTTGTGTTATCCATTCACATAGATTAATTTCCCGTTTTTCCTTATTTCTCCTGACTTCAGTACATCCGTCTGTATCGCTGAGACGAGGTACTATAATTACTTACATTATTCGGACTGTTGTCCTCATCTTCATCGCCATATTCGCAACGTTTCGGCTGTTGTACGTTATATCTAACTAATATCTTTATCCACTGTGCCATGGATAAAGACGTTGGTTAGATCCAGTGACAAGACTAAAAGAGTTGTGAGTTCGATACTAAGCCACAACAATGGTGAATCAGAACTTGGAGAGTTGAGTTAAAAGAAAATTACTGAGACATCCGGAAGAGGCATGGCACGTGTGTCGTGGAGTTATTTCGCAGTGGAGGCTTCTATATTTACTAACTCGGTCCTAAAATAGGTTCGACATACAAAACGTTAGGAACTTGATATAATAGGTATTATGCAGAGTAATCTTGTTGTGGTCGCTGACTATTTTCGTATTCGACTAACTGTCGTCTACTGTCGTCCGACATCGTCGCTATTTAGTAACTGCCCCACGTAGTTTATGTGGAGTTCCCGAGCCCGTAGGCTCGGCCAAAAAATCCCCGTAGACCCCTCAAAAACGGGATAGGGTCTGTCTACCTCCCCGGACAAAACTCTGCACTTCGGCATAGCCCCGTCCGGGTTCCTCTCTGCCCGAAGGCAGAGAGTTCGACTGTCGTCCGACATCGATTAGTATTTAGTCACACCCCCACACGAGGGTATCATGTGGCACAAGACCGGTTTAATGTGGGATCTCCGAGCCCATGGGATCTCCGAGCCCGTGGGATCTCCGAGCCCGTGGGATCTCCGAGCCCGTGGGCTCGGCCAAAAATATACCCATTGAACCCGTATAAACGGGTTCAGGGTCGGTTTACCTCCCCGAACGCGACTCCACCCTTCGGCGTAGCCTCGTTCGGGTTCCTCCCCGCCCGAAGGCAGAGAGTTCAACTGTTCAACCGGTCGTCCGACATCAACTGACCCTCGTTTCTCTTATATTAGGTGGGAGAGTCTATTAACTATAGAATAGGTGTGTTTCACTATAACAACGTGGAACTAGAACAATCTATCCCGGTGAACGAAATAAAGGGTTAGGTTCGAAATTCCAATCACCTAAAGAAGGTCGTAGCGTACAACAGCCGAAACGTGAATATGGCAATGAAGATGAGGATAACAGTCCGAATAATGTAAATAATGCAAGTAATCATAATACCTCATCTCAGAGATATAGACACTCATTTTTTTTATGTTTATGTTATTAGCGAAACGGACAATTTATTCTACGCTCTTTCGCTCTTTTTATTCACCCCCATGAATAGAAAACGAACGGCAATGTAACAGCAAAAGTAACTTAAACAATAAGTTAAAAAATCCGAACAATTTTCGAAACGATAAACACTCCTCAAAACTATATGATGTTTCTTCTTCAACCTAAAATAAAGTAGGAAATATATGCATTCTGTTTGAACAAATTTTGATGTTGAATGATATTTAATATGTGTATATATTCTTTATAAGGAGTAAATGAGCACAGTACAGTTTTTAATCTCTTGTAAACAAAGCGACCAGTGATTTTATCATTCTTGATCGTTTCCAAGGACTCTAATTATTATCGGTATAACAGTAGGTTTAAGATGCCACATTTTTGTAATTTTGAAGTTTTTCTTTTATATTTATTTAGTTTTTTATGAGAAGACAATTTTTCTTTCTATTCTTTAATCTCAATGCCGGATCTATTAGTTTTTATTTGTCAGTATAAATGGTAGTCTCAAAGAATATTGACTTCATGGCCTTCTATGATGGATTCGGTGTCTTCATACCATTTTTAGGCATGTGATGCATTATAAGACTGACCTGTTATTAGATGAAAGTAGCACCGGCTGCTTGATCAATGAATGCCGAATATTTCCTTATAAGAATTTTGCTGCTGTTGCTATTACTATTATTATTAGTAGTAGTAGTATTAGTAGTAGCAGTATTAGTATTATTATTAGTAGTAGTAGTAGTATCAGTAGTAGTATTAATATCAGTAGTAGTAGTAATAATAATAATAATAATACAAAAAAAAAAAGAAAATACGGAAACTGAAAGACAATTTCCAAAAAGGAAATACTTTTTTTTTTTTTTTAAATGCTTGGCTGCGAACTAAATATAATACAATGTGGTGTAATAGATAATGGCTCAAAATGAGGAATTGGAAAACCAAGTTCGAATACCAGTCAGGTTCGTTACATTCCCTTACGCACAAATACCTTTAGGAAAGGTATGAATCCATCTCTTCTCCCCGCAGCTATGGCTTGAACAGCAGGACAGACAAGGTCCTCGAACCTTGGTTGGCAACCAGTCTACCGCAGAAAGAGACGGTAATCTATAGCAGGAAATCTTCTGTCTAGTCAATCATGAATTGAAAAAGACATGATCGCAAAAGCGGATATCACATATGGTACTTGACTGATTTTTTAACTTTAGAGCGGGTGAGCAGAAGATGAACAATTTATTTTCTACAGTTCAGTCAGTTCATGCGAAGAGATATTAGTAGGAAACACTCAGTGAGAAACAAACTCACTGTGACAAACCTGCAAAACTGAAAGAAACGGGAACGTGAATTTAAAAGAGCAAAGAAAATCGTAACAGAAAAGAACAATGTTTTGTCCAAAGAATGTCGCCAACGAAAACAAATTTAAAAGAACAAACAAAAACAAAACAAACCTCAACAATATATTTAAAATATTGAACAAGGATAAGGGTGGAGAGAAGCCAAATGGGTGGGATAGGAGATGTGAAGCCAACAAAGAAATCGCACTCAACTCTAGCCTTGTCACTTTTTGAAGACTATGCACCTGGTAGAACGATGACGTAACATCCTTCGCCGCTTGCAGGTGCATAGAGTTTGAATGCGATCGGATTGATTCAACAAGTAGTTAATTGGGATTCTAGCCTGGAACTCCTGAACACGTTTCGCTTTGTGTGGCAAATGGCAAAATTTACAAAGATCATGTTGCACGAATCAGCAGCTTGGGCTCGAACTCTGACCTCCGACATCATTGAGAAATTCAGCCAAGGAAGCTGGTTTTATTTAATAAACTTAATACAACACAAGTCTTCAATTGTAGGACTGAGTAAGGATTGAATTCATTAAAATATTACAGATGTGTGATATTAGCTTGCTAATCATTACTCCACAATGAAACATCCTGAAGCTCGTATCTCTTGAGTGTGGCTTTTAATATATTGAATAAATGGATAAGCTTTCGTCGTATTTAGCGAGGTAGTTTTGCCTGTAATAGTAAGTTGTTTATCACTATGAGCTTCATGTAAATAACACTTCGAATAGACTGAAAAAGCCTATAGCTTGGTTGTCTGTTGTAAGGCTTGAAACTAAATATCTTTAAAGAAAAAATATAAAACCCTAGAAAAATTCAGTATCTGTCTATATTTCTGAGATGAAGTATTATGTACACTATTTACATTATTCGGACTATTGTCCTCATCTTTGTCGACATATTTATTATAACGTTTCAGCCGTTGTACGCTCCGGCCTTCTAGAAAAATTAGAGACGAAAAGACAAGGTACGCTTAAGGTAAGTGTAAGAAAAAGTCATAAATTTGGCTTGTGGGTAGGAAAAAATCGAAGAAAAAGTGTCATATTTTCATTTTAAAATGGCAACATATTAGGATATATTAAATAAATATTATTTAATTTCTCTTAAAATGTAATCTTATTTCCGGTTGCAGCAGATTGTGAACACACGTGACATTTTCTTTTCTTTTTTTCTCCATTAAAAATTTCAATCGTTGTGCATTTTTTAGTCCGATACATTTTCACTAGTGGCCAGTCTGTTTGGTGGGTGGGGTCACCGAGACACTATCTCTACATAGATTACCGACTAACGTGGACAAGATTCTATCTGTCCACTAATCGAGGACTTGTGACTATGTACTAACACAATCATCCTCGTCTTCCGAATAGCTTCATCTACTTAATTTCACTCACAAGATTTGGGTCAACATATGCTATGTTTTTCCAAGCACTTTGCCAGCCTTTTATTTTATCTATGGTGGGTAGTTTGTTCTTGTTCCAATGAGCATTTCTAGAGGTGTCTTGTTCCTATTTAGTGTTGCTCAGTTATTGCTTGCCCACGTTTCCATTCTCCGCCCCCATTGATTTAAATTGCTGTATCACCGAACCGACGATTCAACCCACTACACTATTGTCCTATGGCTGGTCCATATTTACTAAGCTTAACTTAGTCTGGCACAAGGCTGAAATTATGTGACACCCAGTGAGGCTCAAACTCACTACTCGTTAGTATTAGGTTGGTGCAAAAATAATGACGTAATAATATCGTTTTTTGACGTTAAAAAATACGTCAAAAAACGACATTATTACGTCATTATTTTTGCACCAACCTAATAATAATCAGCGACACAAGCTCACTGTTATCATACAGGCGCCTAAAATTTTTAATCGATATTATTTTCCTATTACACTAGTCTCATTTCTGACTATTATTTTATGCACTTTAAGTAGCCATCTTGCCAATGACAGTGAAGGGCAGAATTGATCATGCTCAATAAAGGAGACGCGTGTAATAGTAAAACTTTACCATTTAATGACTCAACTTATTGTGTTACAAGATCATAATAATGTAATGAAAGTTTGTGAGCCTAGTTTGCTAACTATGTTAGATACCCAAAATGTCTACGTGTTTTAGTTTGATATAAGGTTACAATATAGAGCATCGGTTAGAATCGAACTCACTATATAGTAACGGTTCATTAGACTAACTCGGTAATCTTTATCCCAGGTATTTACTAAGCTTGGCGATTAGCGTTGAATACCTAGTAAAAATAGTCCTCAAGACAGTCGTATCGGTCTGCTAGACATGCTCATGAAACGAACTAGTTTCCAGCGTAATGATTTCAATCAAAAATAGCATTACTTAGAATCTTGATATGGGAACGTAACTGTTAAAATTGCTTGTGTGTAGAACCGATATTATTGTAAGTTCTTCCTCAATAGACATGCGTGTATGCTCGCGAATATATGCCCGTTCCTAACCTAACTATTACCTGAATTGATTTGGCTGGTGCCTTAGCTTTTTAGAGCTACAGTTAATGAAAATTTTGCATGGTTCATTAAGATTCTGAATCATATTCCTTCTTGTTCCTGTATATGGCATTATGGGTATTTACTAGCTGGGGTCTTTTTCATTTGCCTCCTCTCACATAAAAAGCTAACGTCCACAAGTCTAAAGTACGGATGACTAAAAAGAAAGAAAAAAATTCCAATTTCTTTTTCTCGCCGAATAAAACTCAAAATATTGGGTCCTTTTCGAAAGTCCCTACTATGAAAACGAAACCTTAACCTCAAACCCTGGTTGGGAGGGAGTAAAGAAACAAATGTAACGTATCAATTTCCACTGGTTATGAAAATTTTGCTTTGGTGGAGGGACTAACAAAAAAAGCTCCGAATTGCTAAGCCATATAATTTTCTAATCTGAAATTTTTGACTGCATTAGCTTTTTGGGGTAAAGCCGCAAAAATCTAAGAACTTGACTGATCTTGATATTGGTCGTTCCGGAGAAAGGTTGAAATCTTTTAATCCTTCCGTTAATGTATGAACCCAAACAAACGCCACGAATTGAGTCAGAGAGGAAAAGAAAATGCAATTGTCTAGCGAGAAAAAATAAACATGCAACTCTTTATGTGGCTGTACTTAAAAAATTATGGTTCTTAACTTTTCGTGGGGAATAAAGAATAGGTCCCCAAAGCTTACATGAGCACAATGCACAATCACAAGTGTGGGACAACCAAGTGATGTATAAATTCATTTCACTACTAATTGTTTTAGATTGTGTGTAAACTAGAAAGAAGGTAGGTGTGGGTGAATGTTCGCGCGCGCTGTCTCATATATTAATATCATTAGTATTCGTTATGTTATGGTAGAATTAGTAGTCACTTAGTAATTGAATGAAGTTCCGTTGGAATAAAAATCTAAACATCCAGAACAAATATACACTACGTTTTATTGCCTGTCATGAGAAAAGTACAAATTATCAGCATTTTCTTATAACTGGTAATATCATTGGAAATTTTTTTTTTTATTCCTTTTTATCTCCCCGCACCCCAACACTTCTCACCCGCCAACAGATGTCTCCATCGGTTGTGCTGGTGGCTTCATCTATATTGCTTTTGCCTTTCGCGCTCCATGCACCAGTAAACGTACGTCAGTACCATTTTGTTAGCTGATAAGTCAATATGAAGAAAGCTTTTTTCCTGTCTTCGTTCTGAACAGATGTGACCCAAGGAGAAAAATAAGCGCTGATACTTTATTTATCTCTTATCGATCTCCAATAGGTCGATTAGAATGCTCAGTCCATCTCAATGGTTGTGTTTTCTTCTCTTCAACAGAAAACAATCGAAGAAAATAAAAATAAATGTATAAGCAGCTGCTCTAACCAAGCTTGGCCAACAGTATATCGAAGCCAAGTATCTGTTGCAACGTTGGATATAGTCAAAAAGGTGCTAATCGTAACAAAAAAAAGAAAAAAAAGAACAACGTTGAAATTAATAAAACAGGTGAAAGCTGTCGTAATAGGAAAAAAAAAAACAAACAAAAAAAAACGATTCCTTATTAATGGATACTGTTGTTAATAACATTTAATAATATAAGCTTTCGTTGGATGTAACCTAACAACAGAAATGTTAAAAAACGCCAGAACAGAAGATTTTAGTAACGAGATTGTTTTCTTTTCTTTTTTTTTTTATTAGTAGTTTGGGGTATTTAAGTTTTGGCACAAGGCCGGAGCACCCACTGAGATTCAATTATAGCCTCCTTAAATATTTATTAGGTTGGTACAAAAATAATGTCGTTTTCTCACATATGTTACTATGTGAGAAAACGACATTATTTTTGCACCAACCTAATAGAATGCTTCCGGAGTCTCTTGTGATCCTAAGTTTCCTCAATTCTCCCCTCCCTTTGAAATGTCATCTAGAAATCTTCTCACTATTATAATTATGACTTAGGGGTGAAATTCCTCTTTTTCCTGATATCCACCCCCACATCTAAACAAAATGCCTCTTGTTTGAGAATCATTTTTAAAGAGATAGTGTTCATACTGTAGACATGATCTGCAAATGAGTACGATCTTCACTGTTACTCTTCTTTTGTAACCTTGTGTCAGACATAGCTAGTTTTGTTAAGTGTATTTTTATATTAAAGCTCATCCAATACAAGGCTCGAGACCTCCAAGGTAGAGAGGGTTAATGTTAAACTTGGTTATACTGAATAAAGTGGGATATGAGTAAAAGATTAGGTCATAAGAAATGAAAATGATGAGGCTAAGGAGGATAGATAAAGATTAACACTTAACTTGAAAAGATTAATATTATAGTATTCTGGGAAGCATCGATGTGGGAGCCTGGTCCACAAAGTAGCCGTCTATAACGAGGAAACCTAAAATGTTTATTTTATGTAAAAGGCTATTGAACAAACCACTAAAGCAGGCTTCCTGTAGTAAATGGGTTGAGTGTCTCAAGTTCGCTGGATGCTTGTTCTTTTTTTTTCAATCTGCTGTGCTTGCTAACGGTCGTAGAATGACGATCCAAGATTGAAAGAAATGCACACAAAAATGGAAAGTAATATCGTGGATTTAAATGAGTCAAATATAAAATGGAGTAACTGAAGATATTGAGGCGATGTCTCAACATGGGATAATGGTCTGCGAGATAGTCTTGTTGGATATTACTACTGATTATCATGTTTGATACTCACTGGGTGCCTCATATGTGGGACTTTTTTATTAGAAAGTTTTTCTGTATTTATTATTTTATGTTCAGTTTTTATTCAGTCGTGCTAGCTCGGACATTCATGAGTCTGTCACGCCAAACACACGGGCCTGCAACAAAGTCGGAAGGTCATTAAAGTAGCTGGTCAATGTAGGTGATTGTTGGGTGACTAGCCCATATTGCGCCATAGCTAGGTGTCCAGGTCAGTAGATTACACACAAGTTCTTGTTTTACTCGCCAGCAGTGTCTTGCAAAGTGCATTCGTGCAATATTATAGAAATATCAGCGATGGGTCCATAGAGCTGAAATTTAGTTGTATGTTGTCTCCAAGCTTAAGGGTTTTAGTTAATGTCCAAGCATACATTAAAAGAGATTCTATTTAGATGCGAAACAAATATATATATATATATATATATATATATATATATATATATATATATATATATATGTAAGCAAATATATGGATATAGAATCCGACAGTATGAAGAAAATATACGGGAAAAAACAAACAAAAATCCTTACAATATATATATATACGAGAGACAGAGACAGAACTCCATCTTGGTTCAGAACCAGGAGATCAAATTCTAAAAGTCCTTTCCTCAATTCCATAAAAGAGATTCTTATAGCAACATTATGATAAACAAGCTAGTCTCGCAGACCGTTTACTATTGTGACTCTATACAAGATAAAGTGTAGTAGATGAGAGATTGTGATTCAGTCATGTGATTTCTTTTCATGGTTATCTGCACGAAAGAGTACAACTTAAAAGGCCTGCCTCAAGGCTGAGGTCGTTGCGTACCTCCCACCAGTACCAGAGATCGATGTCCGAGCTTATCTAAAGAAGAAAAAATTAACATAAAAAAGAGACAGTTGAAATTCCTAGGGAACGTAATGAGGGAACTGGGCTTGGAAAATGTTATACTCACAGGAGAGATTGAAAGCAAGAAAACAACTTATAACCTACCTAGCGAGCTTAAGTAAATGAATGGGTTTCGGAGAGATAACAAAATTTATTAAGACTTACAAAGGAAGGGAAATTGTGAAGAATCATGATCTCCAACGTCCTGAAGGGACACGGCACATGGAAGATTTTAAAATATGTTTTCTCACTGATATTAAATGTTAATCGTACAAGTAGTATGTACAATAATAGTTTGAAACTCGTGAAGCTAAGTGAACTTCAATTGTCTGATTTATATTGCGAGCAAGCATTCCTATCTGGAAGGATTAACGCAAAACAATTTCGCCGATTATGAATGTTAATGTGAATCTTCTGTGTTGTATTCCTTTAGGACGTGGGCAATCAAGTCTCTCTACAACTTGCTATCCCACGTGGCCCTTGGCAGCTCGTAAGGCAGGTGGCTGGCTGCCTCCCACTATCTTTCTTGTTCTCGATATGCCATGTGAGAGTAAAGTCTTTCATGCCTTCCTCATTACGCACCCAATAAATTTCTGCTGTCTCTTTTTGATTCTTTTTTTGTTACCTTTTTTTTAAGTAATGTGAGTAATCCTCAAAACAAAAAAAAATGTAACAGGACTATTTGATGAGCTGATCCCGCAAGCCGTTTACATGAAGTTCGACCATCAGCACATTTTCTTGAAATGAAACTGCTTAGTACAAAACGGCTTCGTGTGCTCTGCCGATACAGTCGTGTGTCTCCGGTGCAGATGGTTAGGGTTCGATCCCATTGCTTTTGGTGCAGGTCTAATATAGGCGTAGTAAATATCAAAATCTGTTGATATCTTTAATAAATTTCAGGATATTTATTTTAATAAGGATTTTAGAGTAGTTTTCCAGATATCTACTTTATAAATATACCAGTTTGTTTTAACGATAGTTCATAAACTAACTGTAGTGAACATTTGCCTTTTTGGTTTAAAAAAAAAAATAAATAGATTCAAGATTTTACAAAGTAGACATTTACTTGGCTTAGTTCATTCTGAAAAGAAAGTCACAATAGTGAGGATCGAACTAGTTACTAATGGCAGACAAAACGCGCTTGAACAGTGCTCCACAAAAATGTCCTTCTATATATGTAAAAGGGAAGTAATTTAGTTTGTCTTAATATATAAATATTAGCTAGATTGTTAAAAAAATTTTTTTTTTTTTTTGCTCTACAGAATATGGACTGAAGCAATTCGTAGTGGTGCAATGGTTAACAAGCTGATCTTAGAGAACCACCAATACTGGCTAACTCATACTTGTGGCTTTGTAAGCGAATATGGACTACGAATCTGACTGGTAGGTAAGAATTTTATTTTTCAATGTGAAAAATGAATTGTTAGTGTCCAGTTCTCAATAAAGATTTATACAATTGTTTTTATTGCAAGTTTGAAAATATACTAAATGCAGAATATACACGCTTTATTCTTACGTCTACTAACAGATTTTGCCTTTGGTAATTTTACTATTTTAACCGTCTCTCTTATTGACTTGCTGTAATTGATCATTTCCGCCTTTACTTCACTTCACCGTCATTGGCCAGTTGACTACTTCAAGCAAGAGCATAAAATCATAGTCGGGGAGAGACAGGTGTAATAGGAAAATAATACTCGGATTTTAATTTAGTACAATTTGTACTAACAATTGCATGAACGGTTGTGAAAAATAAAAGTGGAAACAATCAAGCGAAGGAAACGGTCAGAAAAAGTGATTTTTTTTTTAAATTTATTTCTTCGGAGATAAATTTAAAAAAGAAATTGTATTATTGAATAGAACCTACAGCTCACGAATATTTTTATTTTTTTTATTTTTAATTTCCTAAATTTTATGGTTGTGAGTAGTTTCAGTTGCTATGTAAAAATCATTGTAAATTAATCCTTCTACGCACGCTAAAAAAAAAAGTGATCACACCACGTAATAAAGGATATTCTTAGAAAATTTTAAATAATTTCAGGTTGAAATTCTAAAGCTAATATTTTTCACGGCATATTCTTGTATACCTTTTTTGGTGATTTGTGTTAAAATAAATTTTAGAAGATTTCAAATAACTTCAAAACAGCCGCCAAATATGAATTTAAAGCTTGTTCTTATCTTTTCCATTTGCTTTTATTATTTCCCTTTTATTTTAGGGGACTTTCGTAGAGGCATGAATTTTTAGAATATATTAAACTGACCCCTCCCCTCCTATATAATATATATATATATATATATATATATATTCGTGTTTATTCGATAGTAATTTGAAAATTATTTTTTTTTAAATTTTCTTGGAGAGGTGCGTTTCAAAAGAAAAGTCGAAAAATAAGTTTTCTGCCAGGAAAAGTGAAGTTAAGATAAATAAAATATAAGTCACGATAGTTTTCGATTAGACAATTCAGTCACCAAAACAGTAACCACCTTTTCTTTTTCGAGAAGTAAATATCAGGCGATGGAATAAGAAAATCCTAAAGGATTTAAAAATTAATAATGATGATAATGTTAGTGGAAACCCAAATTTTGATTCATTTGTCGCAAAGTAAGATTGTTTTATTTTTCCCAAACGCGTGGCCGGCCTAGTTATTGCATTATCGAAAAAAAATTTTAAAATCCTGGTATACAATGTTTCTTTGTCATATTTCCCAATTGCGAGTTTTCTTTCATTGTATCATTTTATCCCCATAAAAAAGCTTTATCTAACTTCCTACACCGCGTATGTTGTATGATCTGAATACTTTCTAAAACCGTTTTTATATACATTATTGTCTTAGAGACAAAACAAATGGAAAACAGAAAATATGATGACAAAGAGTATACACAAAAGTGCTTTATGAACAAACATTCAGAGGAAGTGGTGACAAAGGATACATTTTTACTTTGACTTTAGGTTTTGTAGTGATAGAAAAATACAAAGTTCATTACCCCCAAAAAAAAAAAAAAATAATAATAATAAAAAATCAAAATCAAAAGTTTGCAAACCATTTCGGTTTGCCCTAAAGAAATAAAAACAAAAAGAAAGAAATAAAAGAAGCCAAAAGGTCATCATTCCTAAATGGAGGTGAAGAAAAAGGGATGGTCAAATAAGTCCTGTGAACTAATCAAGAAATCAAATGAATTCCTTTGTCTCGAAAAAAATGTTAAAATTAGAGACGACGAAGCACGGCAAACAGTCAATGAAATATTTCGTCCATCCGACCATGCCTACCATTTTTCGGACAACTAAAAATCCAACAAAGAATCGAAAGAATTACTTCTATCAAAAGATACTTGCATACATACACATTTACAAGGTGTCTCTGTCTCTGTCTCTAACCGTCCTGTGGGTATCAGATTTTCCGACCCCTCCTTCCTCATTACGCGTCCAGAAAATTTCAACTGCCTCTTCCTGATGTTAAGTATAAGTTTCCTCTTTGTTTCCATTCTCTCCAAAACCTCGTCGTTGCTCACATGTTCGCCCCCCCCATGTTACCCTACCTTACTAAATCCGATCCATAAACCCCTTTCCTTGTTAACAGATGTTCCTAGGCTTTTTATTACTCTCTGGTACACAAGTACGTATACAATACATGTTTGTGCGGGGGAACATATATATATCCGTACGTATGTATTCCACTGTCGGAGTATCAGCGATTAAACCGGCTACCCAACTCTGTTCTTGCGAGAGGGGCGGATTGTTAGCAACCCAGTAGGACGAAAAATAAGACCTAACAAAGATCAGAAGAACTCTCGATGGTCAGCTAACTAGAAGCGGTGTCTCAATAAATCACCGTGGCGAAGGCAACGGAAAACCGCTCCACTAATAACCCCAAGATATATCATATTAATTAACAATTACAGGTCTTAACCAAGCTATATTCATTAAATTAGCGAGCATGCTCTGTGAAAAAGAAAACCCTGAAAATTTTTAACTTTTTCTCACGACACGACAAACAACTTGTCTGATTTATTCGTTGAAACTTTTTCTCCATATTGGAAATGTTGTAGTATAATTTACTTCAACTTTTTGATTCTCTTCTCTAGTAGAATTCCAAACTTAGTATTTGTAAATAAAAATTTACAGATAAGGATCAATTTGGCTGTATTATAAATATGACCTCTCTCATAAAATGATAATACGTATTTTTTGATTCTAACAAATGTTGTTCGCAGAGGAAGGTCTAAGGAATATTAAACTAAATTTCCTAGAAGCGAACCAGTTAATTTAAATAATGCTAAAGTTTTAAATTGTTAAGATTAACACTCAATGATAAATAGATTTGCAGGATTAGAGAATCAAACCGATTAGTTTTATGGACAAAACCTCAAGGAAGTTTTGTTCATATGTAATAAGAATCGGTCTCCAAGTTTAAGACTAACTTGTTTTAAGTAAATCTTTACTGATCTGTAAATTCTTATTTACAAATGCTCAGTTTGGAACTCTACTGACGTCATTGATAACTGCGTATTAGTAATTGCTGGATGGAACAAGTAGGACGCAGTTGTCAATGACATAAGCAGTTTCAAACTTGACAATTCTGGATAGACCATAAGCGACTTTGAGGCAATCGCTATCAAATATAATACTGACCAGGCCTTATTACAAAGATATTTACTGATAATTACTATGTAAGCTGAAAGAGGCGGAAATGATGTTAGGGTAGGAAAATTTTATTGCATTCTTCCAAGTAAAGAAAATTAGCCTTGAAAATAAGCATAAAAAGTTTAGTATTATAAACCTAACTTTGAAATTAATTTCACGATTCTTTTCTCTTCGCCTTTTTATTTTTATACATTTTTTTCGTACTCCTCTCAGCTTATTAGACACGGTTATCAATTTTTGTAATGCTATTGTTATGATATTGATGAATTAACTACACGGGTGTGTTAGAAAAGTAAGGTATAATATTTACTAATTCAATATGTTTATTAGTAGATATGTCAAAGTATTGTGCACATGTTACCAACACTACTCTGCTACTTTTCCACATAATCGCCACAGATTTATACACTTGTTTCGTCAGTATTCAAGTGCATAAATTCCCTTTTCAACGGATATGGTGATATATGTCTGGAGTCATACTGCAAAAACAATAATATAATTTGTGTCGAACCGCTTTCCAAATAAATGTCGTTTGATGAACCCCGCACTACCAGATTATAATCTGGAAGAGGCACATCAGGATGAGATGTAGTAAAACACTCCAGTCTTTTCGCTTTTCGGTCAGCGAAGAATCTAACGACAAGTATTCTACGATGCAAAAAAAATCTGCTTCTCGTGGATTTTTTATGCTCTATCGTCAAAAAATTAACGTATTCAGATACTGTGTAACACTGGACAGGGTGGGGGGGAGCTGATAGTAGAGAGAGATCTTTGAATAAGGGGGTCATTATATATTAGGTTGGTGCAAAAATAATGACGGTTTTGACGTTAAAAAATACGTCAAAAACCGTCATTATTTTTGCACCAACCTAATACAATACGATATGTTTTATTTTTACTATTTACATTCTGACTATTATCCACATTTTTGTTATCATAACGTTTCAACCTTTGGGTGTTTTAATTTAGCTATCTCCACTAATTCGCGATGCCTAAGGTTTAAAATGATTTATTTTTAAATTAAAACTTTCTTGAAGCCTTAATTTTAGTTTTAAAGTTAAATGATTAAATTTAATATTTCCAATAAGCAAAATACTTTGCTCTATTTCAAAACTAATTTAAATTGACTAGAAAGAGTTTGTTTTTTTTTGTTTTTTCTCTGAAATTTGATTTAAGCGCCATTTTTTAGCCCTTGTTTATTGCAATGTAATTCTCTTTATTAAAAAAATCTTCCAAAAATATGCATTTCTTAACACAGCTGTTTATTTTAGCTGTTGATGTGTTTGACAGTTTGATGACAAATGGATATTTATCTGATATTGTTCTGTGGAGGCTTTAGCCATAAAAAATGAATTTAACGTGAGCGCCTTTTAAATATATCATTATATATAACTCAGTAACATTAAAAATTTAGAAAAATACTCTTTGCAATGTTTTAATGATTGGAAATTTTGGCTTGAAATTTACTATTGTTATTGCTTTTATTTTATGATATCGTCCATGGGCGACCGTATCTACAAAACTCGATACGTTTATGCACATTCAAAAAATCAAATTCTTTTAAAAAAAAAATATTGGTATTTGGAGATTTGTACTAAGATTTTCCATTTATGATTAGTAAATACTGTTTTTACTTAATAATACCAAAAAGGGTGTCAAATTTTTAAAAAGATGAAAACAATTCTTGTAAAAATTCATTATTCACTGAAAAAAATTATTTTTTTTAAACCAAGTATCCTTAATATATTTTATTTAGAAAAGAAATAAAAAGC
>OZ010582.1:120814784-120887284 GCA_963932145.1 Acanthosepion lycidas
GCTCTGAAACTGAGGCGCATTATACATTGGCTATATATATAAAATCAGGATTTTCACAAAAAATTTTCAGAGGTCGCATGAAGTAGGCTTATATTCGAGTATATACGTTAGGTAAACAAAGTTTTACTTAAAAACATCAGAATACTTCTACATGAATTCTATTAAATTTTGAGCATCATCTAGATGTGTTGCATACACATTTAGACGATGCTCAATTTCTACTTTCTGCAAGTCACTTTGTTTCCATAAAATTTCGGTCTCCCATGACAAGTGTAATTTTTTGCAATTTTCATTGAGCCTTAGCGTTGTCTAACGTACACCAGAGAAAACGTTCCTCCGTAGAGAAACGTCATTGTGTGACGATTTTCTTTTTCTTTGATGGAATCACCACTTGAAAAAGGATTGTGAAAAATAAGACATAAAAATATTTCCGTTTTTATGGTTCAGTCACCGAGTTTGTCCAGCATGTTTGTCACACGCGACGGTGTTAAAACTCGGGCATCCGAACCCCCAAACCTCCTTTGCAGTAAGCTATGTTTAATCTCTTGTGTTTGAACAATAAGTAAAATGTCATAACTCGGCTCAAATAAAATTTTATTCATCAAAATAAGCATTAGAATCAATGAAATGTTACCAACGGTCCGACAATCCATTCCATTCTGATAAAAATTGGATTCATGGGAATTAGAAAGATTGTAGCAGAACCTCGATGTCTAACTGCATCATATCTATTTAGTTTTTTCAAGTAAGATGGCTTGGGTTTTCCTTCGACAGAATCGGCCTCTTTCTTTTCACCACCACTAGGTCGTAATTTTCGCAACTATTGACGTATTAGTTCCAAATTACAGCAATTACTTTCTGCCCTGATGATATGACCACGTCGCAAGAGGTTGTAATGGATTACTTTTTTACACCACCATCAAACATTTAGGAAGAGCTTTTGGGGGTATGAATTTGATTTTGGAAAGATTAAGCAGAGAACAAAATTTGTCGACCCAAAGAAAGCAACGTTTCCGATTGTCGTATATTAGGTTGGTGCAAAAATAATGACGTAATAATGTCGTTTTTTGACGTTTAACGTCAAAAAACGACATTATTACGTCACTATTTTTGCACCAACCTAATAGAAACTTTTTTTTTTTTTTTTTTTTTTAAGGAAGCCTAAAATAGTAACTGTGTAAGCTATTGTTCATCACAAGTTTCCGATTTTTGCCGGAGGTCTTTCTTTTTAGGGTCTACCCCCAGTTTTACTCCTATCGTACGTTTGTTTCCGGGTGAATCTCCAAATCTAATTTTAAGGGTCCACGGATTGAACTCACGATTACTGTCACCAAATTCACGAACCAACGCTTTAATCCACTAGGCCATGTCGACTTAGTTGAAGCTGAACGAGCAACAAATGAAGTATTAAAAATAAATAACAAGTTGATATATTCTTAGACCCTCCTTATTATGGTTGTACATTGTAGCGTTATAACTAGCAAATTAGTTTCACATAACAATTCACTTACGTAGTAAGTTCGATTGTCGGTTGAGGCTCCAATATTGGAATTGTGTTAGACTGAGCTGAGAGCCGAGTTCGAATTTCAGTCGAATCAATTACATTCACTTACGTGCTAATACCTTTCGGAAAGGTATAATTCCTCTTCTTCCCCTCAGCTTTGGGTAAATAGCAGGACATGCCGGATTCTATAACCTTGGATGTCAACTAGTCTACCGCAGAAAGAAATGGCTACCTACTGCGGGAAAAAAAATCTGCCTCCTCAGCGTGTATCTCGCATGGCACATAATTGATTGATATTACGAATATCTTGTGGATTTTACAAGTATACACAGGTGTTATGTCGAAATATTTCTGCCCTTAAAACCATTCAATATATCATCCCAGTTTGAAGATATCTGAATGACCTAACGGACATAAGGTTTTGAAAATAAATAACAGTTCTTTAGTTCCACTGATTCATCCCCTTTACTGCTAAGACTCGCCTTCATTTTCTCCGTATTTCAATTATAACCAGAAAGTCCCACCCTGACAATTTAATTCCCCTACCCAAGAACTTTACGGAACAGTTTTCTATGTGGATTCTTCCTTGAACATTACAATCTTAACCTCTTAATATCAAGGGTCATTCGTTATCTATTCTCTTTATCATCATAATTTTCACTTCCTACCACCTCCTCTTACATTCATATTACGTCATTCAGCACCCTTCTACCTTGAGTGGCTCTTGAACCTTGTACTGCGTCTGCTTTAGTAATAGTCAAATCATGTCAGCTTCATCCATTCTGTTAATAGATCCTCAAACAAACGATGATATATTTAAATAGCCTGGCAAAGAAATCTTCACCTTTATCCAACTAAAATATGGTAGCCAGTCATGAACTGCACTAAGACCGCGTTAAATCGAATCAAGTATACTAAATTATTGATTGAATAAAATAAACTATATTTATTGTTTCGAACACAAATCTAACAGCAGATGGCAAGAGTGAAAGTTAAAAATCGTTCAAAAATCAAATTTTATTTCATGAGTGTCGGTAAATAACAAAAGAACGCAACAATGAAAATATTCTTTACTGATATTCTATCTTGATACTCGGGTTTCGATTCCAAAAGATATTAGTTGCAAAGTATTCATTTGATCTTTTCACTCGGCCTCTTACAATGGACAATTTAGAATGCATGCTTACTTGAAAACTGATTTTGTTCTAATAATTCTTGTCATCAGATTTTTCTCCCCGTAAACTACTTTAAACGTTTCAAATATGTTTTATTGTATTACTTCTTAGTAATTTACTCTTTCAAAAATGAACTGAACTTTTTAATTAGTGGAAAATTCGTAGATTCTCAAAAATGTACATATGTGACACCCACCGGCAGTCGCAGTCCAGCGCCAATATGTGACGTCCACTAGTCGTGACGTCAATATATGTCCCTGCGCCGTCAGCCTGTGGTCAACTCCCAGTTGCGGCGCGAAGCTGTAAGATTTCTTCCAGCAGCGTTTTGGGGTTAACTCCTTGTCGCTGCCACCAACCCGTGTCCCGGTCGATTTGGTCGTTTCCGGTTCGATACCAGCTTTGTCGTTCTCAGCTCGCCTCCAACGCTTGGTCGCCGAAGTAACTGTTTTGATTTCAAGTCTAACCTACCCACGTTGTGACTTTGATCTTAGGTAGACGAAATCAATCAGGCGTCGGGCCGTAGTGCAAGCTGAATCCGGGGTAAAGGTGATACCGCACAAGCGTAAGTAAAAAAAAAAATAATAAAACAAACTCAAGAGGTTCAAATATGTTGAAAAATAACAATTATTTTTATATCTCTGTTGAATACAGGAGTGTCTTTCTCTCCCAGCTCGTTTCTATGGATTCGTGACACTTTTTGCGTTTCTTAAGCGTGTTATGGTATCTTAAGTCGTTCGTCAATAAAAAACTTGCTTTTGCTAGGAAGACTAAATCGAGAGGACGTGGAAATCTTTCGGTCAGCTTCTGCGAAGCAACACTCTCCAACTTGTCGAACTAACTCCAAACTCGAACTGTCTGGAACTGACTGCAAACTGAACAACTACCTCGAGACGTTCGTTTATATGGACACCGACCAAAACTCTGTGTTGGGGGGGGGACTGACGTGGTTTGGGTTCCTTGACAATTCCCAACAAGAATTGTCTTTGTTCTTAAGCCAGGAAAATTAATTACTTACCTTTTTTGGAAGATTAATCAATTTCCATTTCGGGAGTTTCTCCCTCGTCCGTGAGGGAAGGCCGGAGGAGAGTTACTCTCTTAGACTCTTCCTCTCTCACATTGGTATCTCCTACCAATCCCCTCAGTGGGTGTTAATAACTTCTTCGTCTTTCTCATACATTCACCTCCGCCTATCACCCATGCTACCACTTGACCAATGATCTGTCGGCAGTGTGGGTGTGGCTAAACTGGCCCTCTTAAAATTATTCCAGAATTTTGTTTACAAAATCATTTTTTTTTCTTTTTCCTTTTCCTTCGGCCAAAACATTTACAAATCCCAGATTGCCAATTCTTATCACATCTTAATTTTGGGGACACCCAAATCCACTTAGCCCGGACCTGCACCGACTCATTAATCATTGTCAAAACAAGACACCTGGCTTCTCCGCTAGTCAACCTCCAACAGGGTGGTCGTGTCCACCCGAGAACCAAATTCTTTATTTTTCTCATGCCTTAAAATTCTTAAAATTCACCAGATTCTCATTTTCGAGACGCTATGTCTAACGTCAACAGTTTGAATAAGCAATAATAATGATTCCCTTTTCGATTTTCCTTCTCATGCCAAGATTCGTGCATATACCAGATGGCTTCCTTCGCTGGAATCGGGAATTAAAGTTAAACGATATCTCTGAAAGATAATTAATATCTATTCTCCATAATGGCCTCAAGCCGAATTTTTTTATGGCCGCATGCGTTGGTTGGCTTTGTTTTTCTTTCAGTATTCTGTTTCGTTTGGCGCGTCACTCCCTTATCGTGACATTAATTGATTTTGACAGAATCACAGTCTCGCTTTTTTCTTACGGATTTTCTGTCTTTTGCGAAAACTTTTTTTTTTTTTTTTTTTTTTTTTGTAAATAAAATAAACTCTTTTTAATGTCACTCAGCCCATCTTTACAAAAGATAGGAAGTTACGGAGAGCCATAATCGCCCACTTCCTAAAGAGACACTGTACATAAAAGAAGTTGAACAAGCACCGGTAACCTTTACAAACATTTTAAATTTTTGTAATTGCAAGGACTAGCAAAATATCGAACACGAAATGATAAATGTTTGACGAGTGCTTATTAAATGGTAATTTTTAACTGCTTTTATTGTGGATATTTTGGGATTTTTTTTTTTTTTTTTTTTTTTTTTCCGGTAAAACATAGTGGTAATGTAGGTACCTCCACGAAATCGCTTATAAAAGAGCATAGCTTGATGAAAAAGACGCCAACCTTGCCGAAAAAAAATTTTTTTTGTCTAAATGCTTATGTTATTATTAAGAGGAAAGACCAAAGTTTTCTTTTAATTATTTTTAAAAAAATTTCCTCCTTTTTAGTACATTCTAAATTTTGATTAAAAAAAAAACCTTGTTTCTATTTGTATCAGTGGAACTAGTAAATAACATAGACAATTTTTAGCACGTTTTTTTTGGTATGACACACATTAATTTGAAAAATCGTGGAAAAATAGAAATAATTGTCGGATGTTAATGAAACTTTCAGGAACCATTCACAGATGATCGAAATTGTTTTTTTTATTAAAGACATGGTAGAAATATTTTTTTAAATATTTATTACACCCCACATAACTAATTTTATGAAAACGCTAGAAATTCAATCGCATCGGGTTTAGTGATTACAATAATTAAAAGCACAGGGCTTTGAGGAATGCAAATTGTTTTTTTTTTTGTTTTTAATTGGAGCCAACGTACCTGAAAATCAGCTCTGAATTGTAACATACAAAACTCAATAAAACAAAGATATTATTTAATTTCAAATGCTTTTAGTTGTTTTTATGAATATGGACAATATTTTCTGAAAGCAAAAAATTTTTTCGATGAAAAATGAATTTTTAATACAATTATTTATTATTTCTTTAATTATATTAGATTTTTACATTTAAGTTGTTAAAATATTATAAAATTAGTTAAAAGCCCCATCGGCTTTCCTAAGTGTCCTTATGAGATAGATCTTTTTTTAGCGCGTTGTAAATTGTATCATTTTCACTAATCAGAAGATCCACAGTAATTAAATGTAATTTTGTGCTTATAACCGGGCTGTAATTATAAAGTACGAAAGACCAACCAGAATATAATCAAGTTGCGTTATTTGAGTTAAGCATTGTTCTCCGCTGTTAAGGCCTTTACTTTTGCGAAACACGTGTGGAGAAGTTAATTTGATTTTTCAATTTCAACTGAAAAGGGTACCTACAAGTATCAGTATCATCTTATGAAATTTATATGATCTTATTTTTATATTAATCTCAGTTATGACATTTTTCCATAAATGAAATATCAAAATTAATAATAAAATGAATGCAAATACAAATAACAGTAAAATGTGATAAATGTACATAAAATTATAGTATTTTATGTACAGTTCTGATAAAATTTCATAAAGGTACCTATAAATTAATTAGATACATTTCTTAGGAAATATGAAATTTAATGTCACTCTTAAGTCTTATTTTAATTTCTTTATAATATATTTTCCATAAAGCATCATAAACGTAAAGGTGAAAGCTAAGTACAAAAAAATAAAAAAATTAGACCGCTGAAAGTTTTCGTTAAAAATAACGAGGTAAATAATTTGTTCACTTAAATGTAAATTATTTCACTTTTCTCCTTCCTTAGAACAAATTAGCCTCATGGAATTCGTAAATATGTCATTCATCATCTGTCAAGAGACGCGAAAGTTTATGACCTGCTTTGTTTTATTTTCAAATTACATCTTTTTGGCACAAAAGCTAAGTTAAGTTTGGTTCAAAATATTTTAAATAAACATAATTTCTGATTTTCTTAAAATAAGTTTTGAAAAAATAATTGATATTTAAAAGAATTTCAAAGTGAGATTTCCAGTTTTTTTTAAATGGAAAAAAATGGTCAATTTTGCTGACTCAAAAAAAAACTAGATTTTTAAAGAAAATTTCGGACGTGCTAGGAACGATTAAAAAATGTAAAAATACCTCCAAAATATTTTGATCTTTCCTCTTAATAATAACATAAACATTTAGACGATAAAATTTTGTTTTCGTCAAGTTTGGCGTCTTTTTCATAATTGCTATGCTCTTTTTTTTTTTTTTTTTTTTTTTTTTCGATCTCGTGGAGGTACCTCAGTAAAGGTCTTAACAGCGGAGACAATGCTTAACTCAAATAATGCAACTTAATTGTATTCTGGTTGGTCTTCCATACTTTATCATTACAGCCCGATTATAAACACAAAATTACATTTCTTAATTACTGCAGATCTTCTGATTAGTCAAAATGATACAATTTACAACGTGCTAAAAAAAAAAAGATCTATCTCATAAGGAGACTTAGGAAACCCGATGCGGCTTTTCACTAATTTTATATTTTAACAACTTAAATGTAAAAAATCTATTATAATTAAGAAACAACAAATAATTGTATTAAAAATTCATTTTTCATCGAAAAGTCTTTTGCTTTCAGAAAATATTGTTAATATTCAAAAAATAACTAAAAGCAAATAAAAACATTTGAAATTAAATAATATCTTTGTTTTATTGATTTTTGCATTTTACAATTCAGAGCTGATTTTCGGGTAGGCGGGGTCCAATTAAAAACCCCAAAAAATGATTTGCATTCCTCAAAGCCTTGTGCTTTTAACTATTGTAATCACTAAACCCGATGCGATCGAATTTCTCGCGTTTTCATAAAATTAGTTATGGTGGTGGTGGCGGGGGGGTTAATAAATATAAAAAAATATTTCTGCCATGAATTTTATAAAAAAATCAAAACATTTATAATAATTTAGATTATCTGTGAATAGTTCCTAAAAGTTTCATTAACATCTGACAATTATTTATATTTTTGCAAGATTTTCCAAATTAATGTGTCGTACCAAAAAAAAAACGTGCTAAAAATTGTCTGCTATTTTACTAGTTCAGGTGATACAAAGTTCTAAAAAGAAGGAAACATTTTTAAAAATAATTAAAAAAAAAAAAAATTTTGGTCTCTCCTCTTAATAACAACATAAGCATTTACACTATAAAATTTTGTTTTCCGTAAGGTTGGCGTCTTTTTCATCAAGCTATGCTCTTTTTTAGCGATTTCGTGGAGGTACCTATAAACAAATCTAAATTCACTTTGCTATAAAACACTTCGCCCCCCCTTTTTTAATACCCAATCTGGAATCTGATGAATTTATTATATCAAACTCTCAAAGAAACTTAAGCAGATAATCGCTAAACAACCTGTAACCACGAACTTTTCATTTTTTTGTTTGTTTTTTTCTGTTTGTTTGTTTGTTTTTTCTGTTTGTTTGTTTTTTTTCTGTTTGTTTGTTTGTTTTTTCTGTTTTTGTTTTTTCTGTTTGTTTGTTTTTTCTGTTTGTTTGTTTTTTCTGTTTGTTTGTTTTTTCTGTTTGTTTGTTTTTTTTGTTTGTTTGTTTTTTTTGTTTGTTTGTTTTTTCTGTTTGTTTTTTTTTTGTTTTTTTTTTGTTTTTTTTTGTTTGTTTTTTTTTTTGTTTTTTTTGTTTGTTTTTTTTCTGTTTTTTTTCTGTTTTGGTTTGTTTTTTGGGTTTTTTTTTGTTTTTTTTTTCTGTTTTTTTTTCTGTTTGTTTTTTTCTGTTTTTTTCTGTTTTTTTTTTCTTCTGTTTTTTTTTCTGTTTGTTTTTTGGTTTTTTAACTTTAACGGTTCTGTAAAGAATGGCGTCACTCCTGGTTTTAATTCAAAGGTTCTCTACTAGAATGGCTGCCAACCAAGACTTGTGAGCTAAATCTACCTTTCTATTTAAACCATCGTTGGGAGATTTATGTGAAAGGAACACTCTCTCAACTTTAATTTGAGTCTCTACTTTTGCATTTTCCGAGGCTTAATAGATTTATTAAAATAATGTTCAAATTATACTAAATGAACAAAGAACACTGTTAAATAAGTTGATCTTGTTATTAGAGATAATGATGACTCTGAACGTAGAAGCTGAAGACTTACGGTAGCGGTATTTTTTTTTTTTTTTTTTTTTGAGGGGTTTAGTCATAAGGTGATATCAATATTTGCCACAGGTGTTGTTCCGAGACAAAAGCCCTCAATTGTTTGTTTTTGTTGTTGTTTTTGTTTTGGTGACTATCGCGGTTGGGTGTGACATGTTGCTCGGCTGTTTCCAGCTCAGTAGTCTCTGGGTGGAGAACATTGGGAGGAACCTTAAGAATCTGCAAAGGCGTAACACATTGCTTACTTTGATAAGCACATCAAGTAATACACTCGTTTGGGATGAGATGAAGAACCAGAAGCGTGACGTTTTGTTATTTCGCATCTTTGCCGCCCATTATTCAATCTTTTGAAGTAACCATGAAAAGATATACTGTTCTTGATTACGAATATGTAATATAAGATATGGCGTGACGGCTTTTTCAACTGGAAAATTTTGTGTGTAAGAAAATTTAATTATTTATAAACGACGTAGATGCCTCCAATAGTTAAGCAGATAAGGCTGTGGCCTTTGGGCGCGTGTCAATCCAAGTAACCTTTAGGGAATATCGAATTGAACACTTTGTTTAATCTACGAAGGTATATTGTTCTCGTTTTGCTGTCTAGAAATATATATTACTCGTTTTGTGTTCAATGACTCTAAATCTGCACCACCCGACTCAAGGATTGAACTCACAATGATTGCCACCAAATTTATGAACCAATCTAGTAGGCTGATCCTCAAAACTAATCTCCCTGCTGCTGAATTTCCTCCCACTGGCGGACGTAACTGCATTCACTGCAATTTCTCTTTTCTTATCACCTTGCTGCTATTTCTCTTTATTTATTAATGAATCCCAGATTATATTTGTGTGAGGAGGCCCTCATATATGCAGATTTCTTCATCACGCTTATTTGCCTCCGTCCTGGGTATGACGATAAACCGCATCCAGCAGCAAGGCCTCTGATCAGGTATTGAGGAGCGTGGAACCACCTCTTAGTTGCTGTTGTTCATGGGTCCACCCTGACCCAGGGTGGTAGCACCCGTTAGTGTGTCCCCCAGCTATGGGTAAATAGTTTCCCACTTCCCTCGAACTGGAGTCTGAATACTAGGAAAGTGTAAGAATGTTGTTGTTGTTTTGTTTGTTTTTTTTTTGTTTTTTTTTTTTGTAATAATATCAGCAACACAAATTGCAGTATATAAAGAGCACATTCATGAAACTGATTTCAGAAAACTAAAATTTCCCCTTAATGAAGCCACCTGTTTGTCGTGGGTGATGACCCGTGATGCTTAGGGACGGAGTCCTGGTAATTGAGTGACTATTAACCTGGTATAAAATAAGGAGTTTCCACAACACGTAACTTCGGTCCCTTTCTGGGATAGACGGGTGGATGGAATAATCCATTCCAATCGGATAGTCACATAATGGTAAGGCGTTGGGATGATAGATAATGAGTCCGACAGGGCCGTGAAACCTTGCATCATACTATACTTGGGTAGATAAGGTGGGGGAGAGTGGGTGCTCGTATCCACTCTCATCACAACTATACTGTCTGTGTAGTCCTGGTGGATTAGGGCGATAGCGTTCCTTAAGAAGGAACTCCGAGGTGGGTGAGGAGCACAGACAAGCGAATACAAAAATGAAAATGATATGGTTCTCTCTCTTACAAGAGAACCGAGAGACAATATGAGACTTCTGAAAGCGAAAATGAAATCAACTTTCAACTTCAATTGTTGTAGAATCAGTAGAGGGTGATATATCATGTCTCCTTTCAGACATGACCAAACCACAATCTGTAAAAAGAAAAATAATACTCCATTAATTCAATAGATATCCAAAAAAGACGCAGAGAAATTGCTAAAAATCAAGCAAATTGACAACAATAAAGTTGAGGCCTACACCCATCAATTTCTTAATTCATTAACAGGAGTAATGAAATGCCCAGAACTGTCACTTTGCTCATCAGAAGAAATTGAAAATGACGACACCCTAAAAAAAGCAAGGAGTAACGGATGTTAAAAGAATTCAAGCAAAAAGAAATGACACGGTAATAAACACCAACACATACGTTTTGACATTCGACAAACCGACTCTACCAAAGACTCTACCAAAAGATAGGGTTACATAAAAGCCAAGGTAGAGCCATACATTCCTAATCCTCCTGTAGATGTCATAACTGTCAAAAATTTGGTCATCTTCAAAATGTTTGTACGAGAACATAAGTCTGTCGAAGATGTAGGGAACCGGAGACGGAGTATGTGAAAGGCCTCCTTTATGTTCAAACTGTAAAGAAAAACATCCAGCAGACTCCAAAGAGTGTAACATTTGGAAAAAGGAAGAAATTAGAAGAAAATACACGCAAAATATCTCATTCCAAGAAGCCAGGAAACGGGTTGAATCTAATTCACTTCAAGCTTCATATGCAAATATCACTAAAAGATCAAATCAACAAAAAGTCATCCAAGAAAACAATGCATTAAGAAGCCAAGATCTTATAACTCTTATTAACGAATTTAAAAGTTTAGTAGAACTACTAAAATGTAGTATATCACTGATAAATCAAACGCTCATAGACAACAAAATCTTGTCCCGTCAACCTCAAACAAAAATGACTCTACATGTACAAAACAATTAAATCTGAAAATTCCAAACCATAGTACAAAAATATAATACAAGAAATAGAAACCGCTAAACTTTCTCAAGAGAATCAAAAGGTACATAAAAAAAAAAAAAAATAGCACAATTTTTAGTGAAGAATCAATAGAAATGGACATAGAGGAACAAAACTGTAGCCCATTACAAACAAGAGCTTGGTCATCATCCATACAAAGATCATTAAAAGAACCTAACGGAAAAACTAAGGGAACAAAAAAAGCAAAAACAAAAGAAGTTCAAAAAAACAAAACATAAGAAACAAAATGCTAATAGGCTGGAGGGCATAGAAATCATGGACATTTCGCCCACTAAACATACTTTGCACAAGAAAATCATGAAATCTAATACATAAACAAGATGCAAAAAAGTATTTAGTGAAATTGTCGAGACTTAAATCCAAACATAAACATAAATGATTTCCTGCTACTCGTAACTAACCAACTTCCCACCGCCATTTGCCTTCAAGAAACTTTCGTAAGATCTAATGATACAATAAAAATTTTAAAAAAATTACTCTCAATATAACTACATTCATGACATTCAATAGAGGGCATCTGGGGGCGTATCGATTCTAATCAAAAACGACATCCCTCACAGTAAAATACCGCTAGAAACCAATCTTCAAGCAGTTACTGCAAAAACTACCCTACACAGAACCATAAATATCTGCTCCATTTACATCCCACCACATGATCCTCTAAAAGAAACCAAATGAAATGAACTAATAGAGCAATTACCAAGACCATTCTTATTAGGTGACTTTAACAGTCACAATGTTATATGGGGTTCCAAGAAAAGGCAAAAACCTGGAAAATTAAACGATAAGTCTAACACATTGTGTGACCCCTCTATTTTTATAGATTATAATTGAAAAGTTCTAGATGATTCAAGTGGTAGCAATCAATACCCAATAATATTGAATAGTTCAGAATCAATGGAAATCCATCTCCCTTGATGTAAACTAAACAAAGTGGATTGGAAGGAATATAAAAACCAGTGTCATCAAAAACTTACAGATAAAGATTACAAAAATATCTATTGAATATTTCTCGGCAACATTAATGGCAATCGCAAGAGACTGCATACCGAAAAGCAATGAATCGAATAAACACCAAATACCATAGATTGCACAAAGATTGCAAAAAAGCAATAAGACTACGTAGAGCAACACTACGAAAATTTAAATATTCAACCTACAACTCCAAATTTAAATCTATTCAAACATAAGAGCAAATAGCGCGTAGAATCATTAAAGAAGCCAAAAGAAAATCATGGAGAGATTATATAAGTAAAATAAACTCCAATACGAAACCAAAATAAAGTTTGGAATATGATTAAGGAAATCGCTGGTAAAAATTTATCCCCTCCTCTAAATCATCTTTCCCAAAATAATATAAAAATAACAAACAAAAAAGATATAGCAAATTTACTTGCAGAGAAACCTTTAAAAACAATTCTTCCAGGGAAAACTATACGCAGCAATTAAAAAAAAAAAAATCGGCAGGATGCAGAAAAAAAAAAACAAATTGGCAGAGCCTTAACTCAAACAATCATCCTTTTACTATGGACGAACTCATAAATGTCATAAGCGAATCACATAGTACAGCTACTGGCCCAGATGAAATTCATTATGAATTTCTTAGACAACTCCCTCCAAAATCAATAAAATATCTGTTAAACTTCTTTAACGAGATATGGTTCAAGGGAAAACTACCGAATAGCTGGAAACAAGCTATTGTAATTCGCATACCAAAACCAGATAGACAAATCGAACCCAAAAAACTTCCGACCTATAACACTACCAAGTTATATGCAAAACCCTTGAAAGAATAGTAAATAAGACTGAAGTGGTTCCTTAAAAGTAATGGTTTAATCACTAATCTCCAGAGTGGATTTCGAAATAAGAGGCACCACAGACAACATTGTCCGACTAAAAACTTTATAGAGAGGCTTTCATTAAAATAGAACATGCAATAGCCATTTTCTTTGATTTAGAAAAATGCCGACGAGCCAACTTGGAGACTTGGAATAATGAAAGACTTATACAATTTGATAAATGACTTTTTATTTGATAGAATTTTCAAAGTTAGGGTAGGATCAACACTCTCTAATTCAAAAATCCAAGGAGGTGATCCACAAGGTTTGTATCTTGTCCGTCACACTTTTTAATATAAAAATATACAACATTGTTAATTGTTTGACTCAAAATATCGATGGTTCACTATCTGTTGATGACCTTCTGAATTACTACAGATAAAAAAAAAATGTATACAGCAGAAAGGCAACAGCAAATGTGCCTAGATAAATCAATAGACCATTGAAAATGGTTTCAAATTTTCTCCAACCAAGTCAAAGTATATCCATTTCTGTAATTGGAAACGATGCACAACGATCCAAACCTTAAACTAGAAGGAACCGAGATAGAAATGACTGATCAACATAAATTTCTGGGAATCTTTTTCGATAAAAGCTGACATTCATACCTCACTTAAAATAGATAAAACAGAAATGCTTCAAAGCATTACAATTATTACGAGTTGTGGCTAACACGGACTGGGGAGCAAATGACATATCGCTTCTAAAATTATATAGAGCTCTAATAAGATCTAAATTGGACTATGGATGTTTCATATATGGGTTGAATCGGAAATCCTATACACCATGCAGGATTAAGACTGGCTCTGGGTGTCTTCAAAAAGTCGCCTATAGAAAGTCTATATCCGGAAGTTCATGAGACGTGAAAAACTAGCACTACAATATTATCTAAAACTGAGATCGTGTCCATCTAACCATGCATGTCACTGTATCTTCAACCTTAATTACAAATTTCTGTTTGATAAAAAAGAAAATGCTATTAAACCTTTTGGTCTTTACATGAAAAATCTAGTCAGCGAACACAATTATATCCAACCCTAATACTTAAATCAACCAACTCAAAAAACCCTCCCTAGTTAAGGAAGTACCCTACGAATTTGCTAAATCTTACCAAATATTCTAAAATTAATTCTAACTTATCCGATTATATGGAAGAAATTCATAATGTTCTACAAGCTCACCCAACTCATAAGCATGTATATACAGATGGCTCTAAAATGTTAGTGGGGTGTTGTGCTATACTTGACAACATAATGCAGCAAAGATTGCCTGACAATGCCTCAGTTTTCAGTGCAGAAGCTACAGCCATACATTTGGCTTTAGATATTATAAAACCTAATGAGTCAGATAGATTCATCATCTTCTCGGATTCATTATCTGTACTCACAGCTTTGAAGAATAAAAACATGAGAAACCCTTTAATAAATTATTAAATACGTTTGACTTTGTTTATAAGGAAAAAGATGCAGTAATAGTCCTATGTTGGATAACGAGCCATATTGACATACAAAGAAATGGAAACGGGGACAAAATGGCTAAGAAATCGCTGAACTTAGCTTCCTCTAATGTAATGTTGTCACACACTGACTTCAGACCCACAATAAACAGGACCATTAAAGAAAAATGGCAGCAATTATGGAACAACTGTGTAAACAATAAACTGTCCAACATCCAACCAATCATCAGTGAAAGACCGTGAAGTTCCAGAAAGATTAGGAGAGAGGAAGTGGTTCTAGCCAGACACCGTATTGGACACACTTACATAACTCGCCAACATCTAGTAAAAAATGAGAATCCTCCAACGTGTGTCCCCCCTGCCAGGAACAATATACAGTCAAACATATTCTACTAAATTGCCGTAATCTCCGGCAAACCCGTATCAAACATTACAAATCGGATAACTTAAAGGATCTATTTGAAAATATCAATCCAAGTAACATAAATTTCATTAAAGAAATTTGGCTCTACAGGAAAAATTTTTTAAAAAATAGTTCACTAAATCTGCTTTCTTGTTTTCGTAACCTAGTTTGGAAAACAAGTTATTTCCAACAATATTTGAAGGAAGGTTATTACCAGCATTACGTTTTTGAAGAAAGTTATTACCAGCAATATAATTTTAAAGGAAAAATTGTTATCGGAGATAATATTTCTTCAATTTTGAGAAAAATATCGTATTATCAGCAATACAGTTTCGTAAAGGAATATTACTAGCAATATGTTTTTGGGAAAATATTACCAGCAATACATTTTTGGCAAATATTACTTGCAATCGATTTTAAAAGGAAGGATATTGCTTGAAATAGTTTTTTGAAGAAAAATATTATCAGCAATAAAAATTTTGTCGGCATTAATCAATTGAGGTTGATATGCCGTAAATCTCAATCAATGCTTATTTGCCAGATCAGAGACTATTCGACCTAAAGATTAAAAAAGTAATAAGATAGGGGAGAAAAGACGCCAAAAATTAATAAACATACTTTTACAGAATTTAAATTATTGCTTTGTTGCTGTTCTGAAGCAATTCGTATTCCAGAGATTTGAAATAAATCTATGAAAATTATTTAATGATTAGATTTTTTGAAGAGAAAAGAACATTTTTTTTCTAATAACTGAATCATTGGAAAATAAAAATAAAGATTGTAAGTTGACTTTTCCTGATGTCGCGAAAATACTTCTGTGATAAAAATGTCAAAATTTAATATTAGGTTGGTGCAAAAATAATGTCGTTTTTTGACGTATTTTTAACGTCAAAAAACGGCATTATTTTTGCACCAACCTAATATTTTATATGCCGACTTAAATTGCTACAACAGAATTTGAAATTACAATAGACATGAGTGTTAGCTGACATTGAAACTAAGCCAAGAAATAATCACACTTAATGAAAGCGTCTCGTTTTGAAGATCAGATTTTTTTGTAATTAATGCAAATAACTGAAGTAAAAGTACAGAGCAAATGAAACAATGTGCAAGCAATAATAAAGTAGGACTTTGAACCAATTAAAACAAATATTACTTACTTTTAGTTTAAAATATTGCAGACAAGATTTTTTAATACGGAAATGAATGTTTTTATAAAGTGTTGACAAATTTATCGATAGCTTAATGTTTGGCATTTTTAAGTAAACGGTACATAACTGTAAAAATGACTTGACGAATACAACGTGAACGCTTTTTATATAATTTTTAACTACCCAGTAATTTTAAAAACTGAGGAAAATATTGTAAGCAGTTTAATATTTTATTCACTTTTAGGTACTTTATAGTCTTACTTACGAAGATGCTTGTTGACGAAATGTTAGAAAATTACCAATAAATTTTCAATTTACTATATAGTTACCCTGCTCTTATTTTCTGATAATGTGTATGTACGCCAGTATTTACAAAAATCTGTGCGTTTATTCACACATACAAAAAATTCAAAATTGTTTTAAAAATACAGGTGGGGGGGCGCTGAATTGTAAACTGATCCATTTATGATTAGTAAATATAGTTTTTACTTAATAACAATATCACATGACTCCTAATGAATACAACATTTATAAAAAAAAACTAATTTTATAACTTATAATTAATTTTTTTTTTAAATCAATTCTTGTAATAAAAAAAATTTTTTTTCTTAAGAAAATAATATATCTTTAGTAATAATTTCAATTAAAAGCTTTTCTAATGTCTTTTATTTTACGACTCAGAGCAGATTTTCGCTGACTGGGATCCTGTTTGACAAAAGAAATTGATTTAAATTCTTCAAGAACTTAACTAATATAAACATTAAGCTGAGCAAAAATAAATTTCTCGAAATTTCATAAAATTAAATAAGTTGGGGTAACAGATGTTAAAAAAAACAAAAAAAAAAAAACATTTATGGAGTTTTTCTAAAAAAGAAACCTTTCTAAAATAATTTAATTCATTTCTGAATAAGTTCTGAATGTTTCATTAAAATCCTACAATTATCTGATTTCCAAATCAATCTATTTTTCACCGTAATAAGATCCTCAAATTTTCCATATAATCGCCCGTTGACACACAATTTTTAAGCAAAAATTCGAATACTCTAAAAAAGACTAAAAAATATAATTTAATAAAAAATCCTTTGATCTTTCCGCTTAATAATAATATAAAGATGAATCTTTGTTTATATTGATAAATCTGTTTTTTTATGAATTTGGGGGCATTTTTATCATGTATGCTCCCTTTTAGCAAATCCTTGGAGATGCCTACTACATTTTTATGACCGGACATGGTTGTGAAATCTTGCGAAAATCAGTATAATCTGATAAAACACGATGCGTTAATACGTATTGTATTTTAGTCTTTTCCTTGTATTTTATCGTTAAAAAATAAAATAATACTTGTATGGGTGTGTTAAACTGATCCGCTAGTGAGCACTAAAAGGTTAATACGTAGGCTTACCATGGTCACCAGTGTTTTATTCTCACATGGCCATACTCATAATCGAATCTACTCCGTTTTTCGTCAGTATTATCTTATTTATTTACTGATATGGATTTATCGGCCATTTTATATCCATTAAAAGTTTAATTGCTTTAACAATATTTTTTAATCACGAATATGTTTTAGACTGGGTATTAGAAAAGTTTGCAGAGAACTGATTTTAATATCCAACATACTGTATACTTTTCGTTCCCTTGAGCGGATGTAAATGAATTGAAGCGATCGTTGTTTTCAAACATCTTTATTAACCTTTTTGTCGTGTGATGGTTAATCTAACATATTTTAACTGAAATATAGTAAGAGGAATTACGTCATTTCTGGTGCTAGGAACACTGTTTGTCCCTTGACCCTAATATGAATTTGCAGTGATGTTTAAGATTTCTTTTTGGGCTCAATTACATGCAATTCAGAATTCACACGACCCCCTCTCCTCGACCCATTTTTTCATAAGTCATGGAACAGATTGCATATAATTCCTGATATGGCACTTAAATGCAGCAGACAACTCGCCTCTTGGTTAAAAATTCTTTCTTTCTTTTTTTTTTTTTCTTTTTTAGTAGTGAATTTCCATAAGCTTGTCAACTGTGTACATAGACGTATTATGTAATTCCGAAGTTATTTGGTGACATACATAAAGCTTGTTTGTTCAAAATTCTGTCTATGGAACAGAATAAAGAAAAGTATTAATTTTGCTTATTGGTATTTATTCAGCTTAGCACAGCACACGTATGGCACAAAAGCAACCAGTAAAGCCAGACAATTTCTCTAGTCAGACTCCATCTTGAATATTTATAAATCTATCATTTGTCCGTGCATTGAATACTACTGCCATGTCTGGCTCGTGCTCATACTATACACTTCGAAATTCTTGATGCAATTCAAAGAAGGGTCCGTAATGTAATCAATCCTGACTTGGTATCTCGACCTCAGTCATTTTCTCACTGACGTGATGTAACTTTGCTCTGTCTTTCCTACAAATATTTCATGGCAGTCGTTCTGATGAGATTTCATTCTTGGTACATCGACTATGAATTTAAGTATAGTACTTGATTGGTAATTAGGTCTCACCATTTTACTGTTGAAGTAGTTAGATGCAAACATCTGTTCAGTTCTAATAGTTTTTCTCGCCTGTGGAACTCACTTCCAATTTCTTGCTTCCCTACCATCTAAAATCTTCAAAAATTTAAATACAACACCAAACGCTATCTTCTGTCTTCCTGAATCATGTTCTTTTATTGTCATTTCTCCTCACTAAAGTCTTCTCATTCTCTTCCCGCTCCCAGTAACCCCTTGCATCCTAGAGGCATTATCGCCTTGCTTGGGGTGAAATCATAAAAAGGTCGATTTCACAGAAGTAATAATCTGCTAAAATCAATTTAACCCTTACACTGTAACGATGCGTCCGTATTCCAAGTAAAACATTCGTCCTTATGCTTAGTATTTCTTGGCAAGGTTTTAATTCTATTTCTGTTGAAACTTATTTGATAAATGTCTGAAAATTAAGGACTTTTCTCTGCATCCAAATGTTCCTTTGCCCATTCGTGGAAATGACGAGACGTCTCACCAGTATACATTTGGCACATTCAAATTTATGTACGATACATGCTATAGAATCAATCGGTATTTTATCTTTATTTAAAAACAAAAGTACAATTTTCTGACTTGTGAAACCAATCGTAAGCAAGACAATTTTGTAGGAATGGCGTCTTGTAGCGATGTAGTAAATTGGCAATCATTTTAAAGAATTATTTCCTCCCAAGTTAAGATCGAAGTGAAAACCGACGATAAATCTTGCTTACATTTTATATTTGTCTTTCCTTTTCAATTTTACTTTGATGTACAGCATGAATTGCGTTTTATGCATTTGTGTGAATCCAAAATAAATTAGAAGCGTCACTTTCCAAACAAGAGAGAATATATATATATATATATATATATATATATATATATATATATATATATATATATACACACACACACACACGCACGCACGCGCAAGTCTGGTGCCAGTAAAAACACTTGAATGAAATGTGATAACGCACTTACCGGAGTATCGCTATTATGTTGGCGTTTATTGATTTGGTTTTATGGTTATTAGTATCGATTAAAGATAAAGGCCAGAATTTTAACACACCAGCTGACAATCGGCTCAATCATTGAATACTGAACTATGACAGCCAAGAAATATCGATATAGGACGTAGTAGGAAGATCACTCTCAGCTTAGGTGAAAATTTCGACACTGTTACATCTCACGATCAAGACTCATAAAGTTAAATTTTGATTAGTGAAAAAGGTAAAAACATATACAAGACTGACATAATTAGATTGAGTCATTAATAGGTCGAAACTTTCACTATACAGATGTCTTTATATGGTGTCTGTTTTGTTTTTTTTACTTAATGTTTTTGTTTGTTGGGTTTTCTCGTGTGGCTTTGTTGGGTTTTCTCGTGTGGCTTTGTTGGGTTTTCTCGTGTGGCTTTGTTGGGTTTTCTCGTGTGGCTTTGTTGGGTTTTCTCGTGTGGCTTTGTTGGGTTTTCTCGTGTGGCTTTGTTGGGTTTTCTCGTGTGGCTTTGTTGGGTTTTCTCGTGTGGCTTTGTTGGGTTTTCTCGTGTGGCTTTGTTGGGTTTTCTCGTGTGGCTTTGTTGGGTTTTCTCGTGTGGCTTTGTTGGGTTTTCTCGTGTGGCTTTGTTGGGTTTTCTCGTGTGGCTTTGTTGGGTTTTCTCGTGTGGCTTTGTTTTTGTTTTTTTGCGCAATGCGAGAACAGTTTTCAGTTTGGTTTCAAATATTGCCTGCTACAATGTTTAGTCCAGCAAAACCTTGCAAGTATGTTCGAGCCTTATAAAATAGTTGTGGCCTTCTGGTAGACATGACTAAACTAATATCTATTTTGATTTTTACGTCTGTCATTGCTACAAACTACTTTTCCGTTTTCTTATTGGTTATTTTTTTCAAATTGATTTAACTATTGTGCTTATCCGCACTATTAATGTCGTTTGCTTATTAAATGCAATTCTAAAGAGGCCTTCTGTGGTTATTAAATTAATACGAAGAAAAAAATTGAATCATGAACCTAAAATGCTGAACGAAGAAAATACGGATGAAATAAAAAATATTTTCAGTAAGTGCGGAATATGGCCATGGGCGTACCGAGGCAAAGTGCCGCCCGGGGCCCGCATTCATAATATTGCCTTTTTTTTTTTTTTTTTTTTTTTAAGGAAAAATATAAATGTCGTTAATGGCGTTGATTATTACTTGAAAAACAACAAGTTCTAAAATTAGCTGAACAAACATATTTTAACCTTTCGACCTTGGTCAAAGTCTATCTTCTCCACGGTTTCATGTTCAATTGATATGAGGTACAAACTGGATAAGCGATCTTGCAACTTACTCGATCTCAATGACTTTTAATGCGCTTCAGTTTTGAGAAACTGCTTACAGCAATAGCAACAGAGACTGTAAGCTTCAAAAACAGCCAAAACACTGCGAATTTTTTCTAATTTCTATACTAAACATTAAATCTGTTACGAAAAAAGAACTAAACAAAATGAACGCAAAACGATCAGCTTTAAAAAAAAAAAAAAAAGGACTTTTAACTGGAAAAACCGAATGAAAAAAAAAATGTTAAATACTTTTTCACACCCAACACAGTTCTGCGGAATCAGAATGAACGTTGAGTTTAAGCAAGCGAATGAGCCAATTGGAGTAAAGTGCCATGCAGATTTAAATTTTTCCCACTTGTGACGAATGCAGCTATCGATTTTTTTGCATGCTAGTTAACATTCGTGTCAGCTGTTGGCTCTCACGCTGGCCAATAGAATCTTCCTGCCTATTCGTGGCAGCCAGCTATTGGCTCACACTCTGGCAAGTACAAAACGGCCGCAAACTACATGAAAACTGCCATAGAAGCATTAAAAAATCGATTATTTCCACTATCGATGGGAGTTGGGAAATGCAAAGTCGGTCTTGGCCTTCCCGCTAACTTGGAGCAAGTGCATGTAAATTTTGGTGCAAATCCGGTGAAATTGATGCCGTGCATTCGTTATACACACACACACACACACACACACATCCTGCCTTTTATAGATAGATTTTCAGTGAAAAGTACTTCCAGTTATCATTTACTTTTAAATAATGCTTTCCAAGAACAGGATCATACTTGCTATAAGTTCAACAAGTTCTATAAAATTACCTCTATTGGAACTATATACATCTTCTCGATGACCTCTAAAAGGCAAGTTCTGTTTCGTCAGAAACTTCACGGCATCAAGTGACCGTATTAAAACCTGTCTCCAAATCCGTCTGTCTTTCTTTCATAATTTGTTCTTGTAATTTACTGTCAAGGGTTTTACCTTTTTATTAAGGGTCATTTCCAACATCTTACATTCCTTGAAAGCTCTTTGGTGGTCAAACGAATTTTCATGTACAGCAACCATGATTTGAAAACAGGCTCTCCATTGTCAAACCAGTGTTGTCGCATTAGCCTCGGACTAGTTTTCCTGGTCATACAGTTGGAGCAAACTATCCATCTTTTTTCTTTTTTTTTTTAACTTTTTAAGTCCCAATGTTACAAAATCAACAAGTAACTGCCCTGGGCAAATTCGTGGTCAAAATGCGATGTCTTTGCACACTTCAATCTCTGTGTTTGCCTGTTCTATTTCTTTATTTCCAATAACTTCATCAGTTCCTTCTTCATATTCCTACCTGTTCTTACCGTATGCACTGAAGCCCTCTTCCTTTGATATATTGTCAATGCTACCTTCAATTTCTTTAATAACGTTAATTCCTACAGGAAATTCCTGTTCAACGTTTTTTTTTATATTTATCTCCACCATATTCACATTTTCTTCATGTTCCTTCCCTCTTAGTTTTGATGTACCTTCAACATCCTCGTCTTTGCATTTTGCTTTAGCTACATATTTCTTCTCTAGGAAAACATATAAAGATGCAGCCCATTTTCTTTCCTCGCGTTCTCTGGTAGCTTTCAACTCGCAGTAACCCGCACTAGTCGGTTTTTGCCGTTTACTCATTCTAATCGATGAAAAAATAGAAAAAGAAACAAATAAGAAAAGAGCATACTCAACGGCATAGGGAATTTTTATTTATTGTACTAAGAAACAATTTGGCACAAGGCTGAAAGTGGGATTATTAAAAATGGTTGATAATTTTATTATCCCAAACTTAGCTAGGCACATTCGTGACCCATTCGCATCTTTGGGAAGTGTTGCTTAAAAATAGAAGTAAATAATTACGGGAGTTTATCCTATAAATCCAATGATATTCTTATACATTTTCTTATCCCTTTGATTAAATTTGAAATCATTGAAAAAAAAAAAAAAAAAAATCTTCTGTCATTTTATTTTTATTAAAAATAATTTTAAAAAAGATCCAAAATTTTTTTTAGGCCGATTATCGCAATACAAAAACATAGGGGGGACGCAAATATATATATATATATTATATATATATATATATATATATATATGCTGTACAAAATATGCAATAAAGTGGGGATGTCTCTAGGAATGTTCTGGTGTGGTCTTGTAGTCTCAGTAAGAAGTCACTCATAGCAGGGGCAAGTCATAGTACCGGCATCTCAGACAGTTGCCCGAGCTTATTAAAAGCTGAGGTCGCCAACAGGGCGGCATGTCATGTGCTTGTGATCTTTCAAACAAAAAGGAATGAATGTGAAAAAAAAATCGAATTACAAAAAACAAATATTAGATTTCTTTTTTGAAACACCACAACATAAAAATGAATTATCGCGTCTTCAATTTTTTTTTTTACCCGCAAAATGCCACGCCCATAAAGTGCCCAGTGACCCCACCGTCCACCAATGGATATGCCGTAACTTTGCAGGAACCAGAGAATGTATCATTTGAAATGATGAAAAAAAATCAATGATTAGGACATTAGTCTGAACAATTTACGAGAATAATAAAGTCTTGCTAGCAGTTCATCACTTGCAACTCTTCATTTCTCTCTCTACCTCTCTTGCGTTCATCTGCTTTCTTGTAACTCTTATCAGTTTTATGTCCATCTCTTGAACTGCAATCATTCTTGGGATACGAAATCTTTCTTCTAAATATCTATGCAAAATGTACCAGTAGTGTTACGATTATCGGCATGCAATTTCGGGTCGATTCTGTTTCGTTCACTCCATGCTAATGCTCTCAGAAAAGGCATGGACCCACCTTTCTCCAACTATGGATTAAATAGCAAGTCTGCTTTGGCTCTTTTGCGTTGAGTAGGCAACTAATCTCAAAATAAAATCAGCCTGAAGAGGAATGGACTCCATCAGGCTATCTTGCCCAAGAAACACCAATGCTGCTGTGATTGCAGAACATCTGATAGCCGCACGTCTCTCATTGATTACAGGACTCGTGACGTAACATCAAAGATTATTAATTACTGTTCCTTTGACATGACGGTCTTTATTTAGACAGAAAGATAAGTTTTAATTACATAGAACAAATGTAAAATGAAAGTATCTCTACTGTATCTATATTTCATACCAAAGTAATATTTTCTCGTTCTATGGAGTCGTTTCTACGCTAGAGAATAGATGTGTATGAGAGGGGAGGGTAGATAAAATGGTTCTTTTATCTGCAACCTTATGCTGACAATTCAGATATAGCAAATGGAAGCTGAGAAATGATTGTTTTATGATAAGATGAAAGTTCTTAATATTGTGAAATTCTATGTTGACAATTCTTTGATAAAAATCAATTGTCTTTCACGCAATTCTTATTTAAATATTTTAATTAAAAAAATTCAGCGTTTCCTGTCGGTACATAATTATAACCGACACCTCCTTTTTTCCCTCTCCCTCTGCCCCTCCCCCTCTGTCCCTATACCCCCTCTCCCTCTCTCTTCCCCTCTCTCCCTCTCTCTTCCCCTCTCTCCCTCTCTCTTCCCCTCTCTCCCTCTCTCTTCCCCTCTCTCCCTCTCTCTTCCCCTCTCTCCCTCTCTCTCCCTCCCTCCCTCTCTCTCCTCCCTCCCTCCCTCTCTCTCCTCCCTCCCTCTCTCTCTCTCCTCCCTCCCTCTCTCTCTCTCCTCCCTCCCTCTCTCTCTTCTCTCTCCCTCCCTCTCTCTCTCTCCGCCATCTCTCTCTCCTCCCTCCCTCCCTCTCTCTCTCTCTCCGCCATCTCTCTTTCCTCTATCTCTCTCTCCTCCCTCTCTCCCCTCCCTTCCCTCTCATATATATATATATATATATATATATATAAATTCCATCACCAAAAACTAGATACCTCCACGAAATCGCTTAAAAAAGAGCATAGCATGATGTAAAAGACACCAACCTTGCCGAAAACAAATTTTTATCGCCTAAATGCTTATGTTATTAAGAGGAAAGCCCAAAGTTTTTTTTTGGGGGGGGGTAGTTATTTTTAAAAAAATTTCGTTCTTTTTAGAACATTCTAAATTTTGATTTTTTTTTAAAAAAAAACAAAAAAAAAAACTTGTTTCTCTTTGTATCAGCGGAACTAGTAAATAACATTTACGTTTTTTTGGTATGACACACGTTAATTTGGAAAAAGAAAATCTTGCAAAAAATATAATTGTCGGATGTTAATGAAACTTTCAGGAACTATTCACAGATGATCGAAATTATTATGTTTCTTTTATAAAATTCATGGCAGAAAATTTTTTTTATATTTATTACTACCTCCCCCTCATAACTAATTTTATGAAAACGCTAGAAATTCGATCGAGTCTAATGATTACAATTGTTAAAAGAACAAGGCTTTGAGGAATGCAAATCATTTTTTTTTGTTTTTAATTGGAAATAAAAATCAGCTCTGAATTGTAACATGCAAAACTCAATAAAACAAAGATATTATTTCAAATGCTTTTATTTGCTTTTATGAATATAGACAATAATTTCTGAAAGCAAAAAGTTTTTCCATTAAAAATGAATTTTTAATACAATTATTTGTTATTTCTTAATTATAATAGATTTTTACATTTAATTTTTTAATATATTATAAAATTAGTTAAAAGCCGCATCAGGTTTCCTAAGTCTCCTTATGAGATAGATCTTTTTAGCGCGTTATAAATTGTATCATTTTGACTAATCAGAAGATCCGCAGTAATTAAGAAATGTATTAGGTTGGTGCAAAAATAATAACGTAATAATGTCGTTTTTTGACGTTAAAAATACGTCAAAAAACTACATTATTACGTCATTATTTTTGCACCAACCTAATAATTTTGTTTATAATCAGGCTGTAATTATAACGTACGGAAGATCAACCAGAATACAATTAAGTTATTTGAGTTAAGCATTGTTCTCCGCTGTTAAGGCCTTTACTTTTGCGAAACACGTGTGAAGTTAATTTGATTTTTCAATTTCAACTGAGAAGGGTACCTACAAGTATCATATTATGAAATTTATATGATCTTATTTTTATATTAATCTCAGTTATGACATTTTTCCATAAATGAAATATCAAAATTAATAATAAAATGAATGGAAATACAAATAACACAGTAAAATGTAATAAATGTACATAAAATTATAGTATTTTATGTACACTTCTGATAAAATTTCAAAAGAAAGGTACCTATAAATTAATTAGATACCTTTCTTATGAAATATGAAATTTAATCTCACTCTTAAATCTTGTTTTAATTTCTTATATATATTCCATAAAGCATCGTAAACGTAAAGGTTAAAGCTAAGTACAAAAAAAAACAAAAAAAAAAATAGAGCGCTGAAAGTTTTCCTTAAAAATAACGAGGTAAATAATTTGTTCACTTAAATGTAAATTATTTCACTTTACTCCTTCCGTAGAACAAATTAGCCTCACGGAATCCGTCAACATGTTATTCATCACCTGTCAAGTGACGTGAAAGTTTATGACCTGCTTTGTTTTTCGGCGCAGAAGCTAAGTTAAGCTTGATTCAAAATATTCTAAATAAATATAATTTCTGATATTCTTAAAATAAGTTTTGAAAAAATAATTGATATTTAAAAATTTCAAAGTGAGATTTCCAGTTTTTTTATAAAATAGAAAAAAAATAGTCAATTTTGCTGACTCAAAAAAAAAAACAAGATTTTTAACGAAAATTTCGGACGTGCTAGGAACGATTAAAAAATGTAAAAATACCCCCAAAATACTTTGATCTTTCCTCTTAATAATAACATAAACATTTAGACGATAAAATTTTGTTTTCGTCAAGTTTGGCGTCTTTTTCATCATGCTATGCTCATTTTTCAGCGATGTCGTGGAGGTACCTATGTTACACTAATTTTTTTCCAATTCTTCATTCATTTGCTTAAAAAAAAATAAAAATAATTTTACCAGTACTCGGGTTGTTCAATTTTTACACAATAATTAATAATTCTCAACTCGTAGAATTGTAATTCTTGAATAAATTATAAAATATTTAGTAACTGTTTTTGTTTAATTTGATATCGTTTTTGTTTTTTGGTTGTTTCAAGCACACTAATATTAGTAGCTTATCAGTTGCTTATAAAAATATTGTAAATATAAATTGTTCTTTTTTTTTCTTTTTTTTTTTACGGTAATGTCCACCATTTACAAAGCCCGGAGGTCACTCGAGGTAGAGGGTTAGGATAGGAAGCCATTTGTGTGTATAGTAGTGGAAGATAACAATTAACACTAGCTTGAACAGGTTAAGATTGTTGTAAGCGAGGAAACATCCTGTTGGTAGTCGGTTCCACAGTGGTTCGCGGGAAGAAACTGATCGATTGAAACTTATTTCTCACCGTTGGAATATGGAGGAAATGTGGATGGTATTCTACTATATAAGTGGCATGGCATGTTCGTGTCGTGAAGGTTTAACTTGGCGGAACCATGGAATGTAGTTCGTCCGGGCACTTTCCGTGGAAGTATCGGTAGAGCAGCGACAGTCTTGCCACACCCCGCCTGTGGGGGAGGGAGAGAGAGAGGTTGAAGAGTGGAGAATAATTCGTCACCGACAAGGGCTCAGAAACGCTTTTGAATTCTATCAGGGCTGGAGAGTGAGGTTTGGGCAGCCTCCGCCCAAATATAACAAGAATACTCCAATTTTGGATTGATTTTGGCTCTTGTAATGGTAGAGGATGCCACGAGGAGTCAGGTACTTGCTGGAGAGGTACATGGAGCCGATCATTTTACCTCCATCCTTACTAATAGATCATATGTGCGAGTTCCAAATGAGGTCGGGTGAGAGTTTGAGACTCAAGTCTTTCAAGGCACGGTGCTTTCCCGAGAGGATCCCCATTCACCCTCATTGATGGTAGATCGGTGATGGAATGTAACTATTAGCTTGGTCTTCGAGCCATTGAATGCAACCGGCCAGTTAGGTAGTTTGTGCGGAAGAGAGATCGGAAGAGAGATCAGTTGCCAATCTCTGACCATCGAGTGTTTTAGAAGTGTGCCTGTATATGATCGGCATAGATGATTACAAATGATTTGAGTATGATCATTTATGTAGATCAAAAAGGGGGTTAGTCTGAGGAGGACCCATGTGGGACGCCTGCGTTGACCGCTAGGGTTCCGATGGACTAGCCATTAATAACTATCTTCAGCGTCCTACCTGTTAGGAAGGATTTTATGATCGAGAAAACTCTTCCAGTGATTCCATAACTGGAGAGCTTGTGTAGTAAACCTTTGTGCTACACCTTGTCGAGTATTGTTGGATAATTTGTTAAATTTATTAAATAATATTTGAAATTGATAGCATCGTCCGTGGTTTTCTAGTGACTTGGAATATACTACTTCCGGATAGAAGGGCTCGCCTAAAAAACCATTGCTAAAACCTCACTGGTGTTATGTAAATATAGTCTAACTAAATGAATTAAAATAGGAAACTGTATAACTTTTTCTACAGTAAGTTGAAGATACCTTCCTATTCCATTTGTAATTCGTCTATTAAATGTGTTCTTTCAGGAAGCTGGCGCTCATGGCTCTCCACAACTTCCTGTCGTTTGTAGTTCTTAAGATTTGACTTTTTCATAAGCCAACCATTTAAATAAGCATGCCTTCAGTATGTCCTGTGATTGTCAAATTTTCCAAGCCCCCTTTTTTCTTCATGCACCCTAGAAATGTCAGTTGCCTCTTTCTGATTTTAAGTGTGAAGCTTGTTTTTGTTTTCGTTTCCCTTAAAACTTCCTCGTTACCACACTTTATTCTTTACTGCTGTTTCTGTTGTGTTAATTTTTTATTTTGATATAAATTTAATTCCGTATTTTATATGTCCACTCAAGGAAAAGAATACCAAATTATTTGACTCGAGAAAATCCAATTCAAGCGATGTAGTTTTAGAATCTCTCATTGTTGAAGTTGGCCATCAACGTGTAAAATTTAATTCGATTCGATTAAATGATTCATATTCCAATATTCTCATTTTTTCTTTTTGTTTTTCTTTTTTGCTTTTCGGTCTTCGTCTCTTTTTGATTTCGTTTATTATGAAAAATAAAGACAACTATCTAAAAATATTGAAGTCCTACTAACAACATGAATGAGTTTTGGCTAAAAATGATCTCCAAATGAAAAAGGATAAATGCTGACACTTGAAAATACTGAATCGAAGTAATTTTCATTAACTAATAATTAGCTTTATCAAACCTAAGGGCTAAACTGAACAGTGATCACTTTGTTCAACAGATCTCGCTTAACGTTTGTATCACTATATCAAGTAAGCAACGAGGACATATTGCGAGTGAATTATAGTAACATCCCGTGATGACCAGACATGCGCAGTTGCGGTCATGAATATTTATAGATGCACACAATCGTTTACGTTCATGTATACACAAGGATCCACCCACAAAAGTGTACAAAGGCATAAACACACAAAAGTGGAGATGACACGCGCACAAGTTCACGCAGAAAATAGAACTCACAAAAACATCATGATGCATACATAACACCTTGGTTAGGCAATTTTATATTGTCCAAAATGCCCTATTGTCTTTCAGACAAAAAGCCTTTCTCTCGTACAAAAACTGTTTGGCTTGAATTTTATGTATATATGCAAATATATGCACACTCTCCTCCTCAGCAAATGATTATGAACGTAACCGTCTTAGCAACCATTTTGTTCCTGTTTGACCGGCAGCAAAGAGGCGCCAAATCGTAGACACAGTGATATTCGTGTACGTAAGAAGAGACGATTTACTGACTTTGGCCCTATCAAGAGACGAAGCAACAAGTTGAGACATCAATACGCTACTTCTGCCCACTCGTCTTCGAATGTTTTGTTCGAAGACAACTAATTCTGATCTCTCCTGTCTATCTTTATGAACTTGACATAAGAAGAAGAAAAAAAAAACATAATTTTTCTTTCATCAGTCCGATTCTGTAGTCACTGAACTAGCAGTTCTTACAAAAGTTTTATTGAGAACAACTTAATACCGAGTGCCTTAACTTCAGTCAGAATGTGTTAGTTTCGCACTGAGAAAATTTGTTCGGATCCATAAAAAAAAAATCAGCGCATAGGGCACGTGTCCATTAGAGTGTTAAGAGAAAAGTAAAAGAACAATAAACTGAGAGAGATTAAAAGAGGTTAACGACAGATACTAAGAAGAGAGGAAGAAGCAATATTAAGAGTAAAATTTAAAAAAAAAAAATGAAAAAGTTCCAAAAGAAAAACTTTAAAGGGTGGGGAATGAGTGATAAAGAGAAAAGAAAACTGGATAAAATTTACAAAAAAAAAAAAAATCCGGCTTGTCAAATGAGTTGCTATGTAGCTTACTCATGCGTGTCGGTACTAAATTTATTCGGGTATGGCCGGGTGGTTTAGTGCACCAACAGAGGGAGAAGCATAAACATTGAAAATGCTGACTAATGAAGCAGGTCTAGGTATTACCTTGTGTAACAATTTTTTTGTATGGATGTACAAATGCGACAATTTAAGAAACCACTGAAAACAAATATTAATGAAATGATGGACGAAAAAGCAATCAAAATAGAAAATGTTTTCTATTTTCTTTCTAAACCAAGAAGGAATTGAATACGCCGTACAGTTTCCCTTCGTTGTTCTCCCAGCTAAAGCCATGTCCACGTGCGTAAATAATATTAATTTTAAATTTAGAAAATTACTTTGTGAAATTTCATGCCCACAATAAAGACTCCATCTAGAATGTAAGGTTAGTTTTGTGTGGCATAAGGTCAATTTGGACGAAGTCTTATATGCATAACAATATTATAAGATTTGCATTTTACCGCTTATTAACTCTTTGTGGGTTATTTAAAGCTGGAATAGTCCTGGGTATGACGATAAACTACATCTGACAGGGAGATTGAAATCTGGAAACACCTTAAATGCTGTTGTTCCCAGGTCCACACTCACCCTGGATAGTAGCACCCGTTAGGGTTGCAGCTTTGGGCAAATAATGAATCTCCAAATAAAAGCAAAACACTGGAAGTTTAACAATATATTTTTATGAAGATACCAACAATACATATTTATAGGAAAACTACCAGCAATACATTTTATAAGGCAATGACCAACACCACATTTTATCTGTAGCTGAAGCCATAGAACTGTGTCCAAAATACTTAAATTTCGGTATTAAATAATCCATAGAGGTGTTATGGCGCTAAACAAAACCAACCAATTTAAAGCTGGAACATATTTTCGATTGTAAGAATTTTTGTGAGTGAATATTGCATTAGCATTTTTTTTTTTTTTTTTTTTTTAAGAATAACAATAATTTTTCCAGATACACTGCATACTATTTAACCCATAGATGGAGGGAAGAGAGCGTTTCCTTGGGTATTTACGCGTAAGTGAATGTAACAAAACCGACCGGAATTCGAAATCGGCTCCTTCGAATTCTTCTATAGGAAGAGGGAGATTTTGTTGTCACATTACCAAATAAAGATGGTCGACCGCCCTGTCTTGTAAATCATTCGAAATCCTGGTTTTATTTTATTTTTTTAACTTGAGCTTTAACACCAACGTCTTATTTCAGTGGGGAATGCACTCTTCTCTCAAGAACCAAACAAGCTAATAAAGAAATTACTTGTTCTATGAATCCGTGTCCCTTCAGGACGTTAGCGATCATGGTTCTCCACAACTTGTACACTGTAGCTCATAATATTTTTTTATTTTTGTTCCGCCATCCATTTTCCAAACAATTTTTCTTTATGTGCCACAGAAATTTTAACTCTCTCTTTTTGGTAAGTGTAAAGATCCTTTTGTTTCCATTTTCTCTAAACCTTCCTCATTGCTCACATGTTCTGTCCATGGTATTCTACTGTTGAACCACATGTTGTTTCAAGTCTCTTCTTCATATGTGAGGAAATTGTCCAACATTCACTGTTATATAAGAGGACTGATACCTTTTTCTTTGTTTTTAACGAAATTTTACTGTTTCTTAATACTTAGCTTTTGAAGGCTTCTTTTGCTATCCCAATGCCCCTTCAAATTTCAGTGTCGTACTTTCTGTCTTCTATTAAAACACTTCCCAGATATTTAAATCATTGTACTTGTTTGATTTTGGTATCTCTAATTTGTAATTTACATGTTGGTCTGACACAACTGTAATAAGCACGCACTAGAATTGTTTGGTACAATCTAACAGTCCTAACGCTGGTAACCGTTGACTAAATACATGAAGACAATAGCAATCCTCGGAGTATTCAATTATTTATTTATACTATTTTACCCGTGCCGTAAAAATGACAGCAATTGTTAGAAAATCTTAATGAAACAAAAGTCTTGAAACAACATATTGAGTTTCAATAAAACGGAGATAAAGATTTCACGACTAAAATAGAGGCCAAATAAACCGCTGACTTAATTCGCTCACATTATGTATTTTTAGGCGTTCAATAGTATCTATGATTCATTGATTAACTCCTGTGTTATCTGAATCGCTTTTTGTTCGGTATCATTTCATGTTAAATTTTATGTATTTAATATAAACCGTGAAATGAAAATATCTCTTGAAAGGAAAAGATTAACAGTAGAATAACAGACGGTATCGACAACGCTTATTTCAAGAACAAGTTGAAGCAAGATGATCACTTAATAGACAAAGGTATCTGAGTGCCTCACAGAAAAGGGTTTTACAAATAAGACTGCAATCTAAGAAGCGTCGGAGTAAAGGAACTGATTAATTAAACGATTCACTTTGATCGGGCACTAATTTCGTCTTAATGTAGATAAGTATTTTATTTGTGTACATTATTAAAATGACTAAGGAAAGTAATTACTCATAACGTTGCTAACTTAAGTTGATTTACCTCTCTTCCAACTTCAGATGCGGCAAGAAATACATAAATAAATACACATTGATAATTAATATATAGTTTGACTGATGATAACTTTTTGCGTGGCCGGACATTTGGCCTACGAATATTTCATCGAAAAAGTACAAGTAAAACTAGTAACAAGCAATACTTTAAATATTTTAATTAGCAGTATTATGAAGTAGAATAGGACTAATAATTAACACTAAATTTCAAGTGATTAAATTACTAAGTCTAAACTTAGTTTTCTTATTTCAATATTTGTTTACTGAAATTCAAATTTTTAAAAATATTTGGGTGTATTTGGGTAAAAAGTAGCACCTAATTATTTAAATTCGTATTTAACAGGAAGATAAAGGGTAGTTCATCCCTTTAAGATAATGATCATTAAAAGCGAAATTGAAAGATCTTTCATATCGTAAAAGCTTAAGATTTTTGCTGTAGTAAAATGTGCTTTTCTCAAAATACTTATCTTACAGTAATATTTGAAGTAAAATATAATATATACAGAATAGATTTTTTTTTAAAAGCCTGTTAAAAAAAAAAAGGAAAATTATAAATGAATACAGTAAATAAATATAGATAGATGTAACACATTACGATAAAGTGTGTGACATAGATGTAAGTACGCCATTACATTTTCGGCTAAATGTTCGAATACCAATTTTTGGTTGCTTTGATTTTCATAGATTAAGCTTAGTCACTCAAAAGTTTAGTTTCCGTTAGTGTTCGTGTGCAATGAGCTGAGAATAGCCGAGATATAAATCGATAACTGAATGTATCGAACCATTTCTTCAGGCAGTTATTAACATCTGAACCATCTCCTTGTGCCGTTATTATTAATGTCTTCAACTTTTAATATTACATAATAACATGAAAGTCTCGGACTTTTATATCGCATTTCTCCATTCTGCCAGTAACGCTAGCATTAATTCCTAACAACTAACAATTTCTCCCTCAAACCTTGCGAAATTCAATGATGAATCATTTTCCTATGTTAATATTTAGTTTGTTCGAAGTAAAAACCGGGACGGGAGAACGGAGTAGCGACAAAAGCCGACGCCGGGACGGGAGAACGGAGTAGCGACAAAAGCCGACGCCGGGACGGGAGAACGGAGTAGCGACAAAAGCCGACGCCGGGACGGGAGAACGGAGTAAGCGACAAAAGCCGACAACTTGCCAATGTATAAAACTCAGTCCTTAATAAACTTTTCTAATGACGGTTAAAATTTGATTCAACTATGGATTTGTTTGTATAATAAATTCTACCCAGGATTTTTATATGTTCTCGAACCGACCAAGAATCTTCATTGTCGTGCCTCTTCAGGACGTAGGCGATCTTGGCTCTCCACAACTTCACTGTCATATAAGAGGATCAATGTCACATAGCAATTCAACTCTCTTTCTCTTAGTACTTGACTTGGATGTGTGGCGTAATCAAAATGAGAAATCGGTGAGCTGAGTTCGAATTCCGGTCGGGTTCATCATATTCATTGTCTCACAAATACTTTTGGGAAAGGTATGAATCCATCATTTTCCCCCCAGGCTATGGGCTGAATAGCAAAACAGACTGGACCATATAACCTTGGTTAGCAACCAGTCTATAGCAGGAAGAAATGGCAACCTACTGCGAGAAAAATCTGCCTAGTCAGTCATGAATCGAAAGAGATGATCGCCGAAGTCTGTATTACGTGTGGCACTCGACTGACTGACTATTTGGCTTAGCTTTTTGAATGCATCTTTGCTTACAAAGGTTTCGGTGTCACATTTTCCATTCTCTGTTAAGACACTTCCCAGATACTTAAGTTTCTATATTTGTTTGATGAGGACATATCCAATTCGTAGTTCGTTTGTTGGGCTTTTCTCTTCCGACCAAGAATAGATTCTTAAAAAACATTCTGTTTGTTCAGAACTTAAGGACTGGGTCGAGCTAGGAACACTTCAGCCTGCCACCATCTGCGCGCCTGTCGGAGAGAAATGTTTTTCAATATTTTCTATGGAAAAGTTTTTCTAGATATAAATACAGTAATCGTAGATAGGATCCGTTAGCCTCTTAGTTGTAAATAAAAGCAGTTGTAGATGTCAGGAAAAAGTTACATAAAATAACAAATGCACCACATGTGAACTTATTTAGATAAGTAGATTCTTTCTTACCAGTTGAAACTGGCGACATTTTTTTTTTATCTCTTAATAATTATCAATTAAACGCCCCCACTCCTTCCTCGTTATCTATGGTGATGTTCTACACCTATACGGTTATTATCTATAAAAGTCGATCAGACTAGAACCCGCGCATTGAACAGTCACCGACAGGTGAAAATAAAATATTGAGTCGATGGGAAATAAATTACGATTGGACATAATAATAAAAAAAAAAATTATAAAAAATTCAGATTTTTCTTCAATATGGAAATGGCTAGGGACGATTTCACCTCGGTCAGAATATAATATTCGGCTACGAAGCTGCATATTCTATTCTAAACGAGATCAACATTAAATTTTTACAAGTATTCGTATTTTGTACGTTGTCTGTGTCTACAAATCCATAGACGGAGGTGCGGTGAAGTAGACATTATTTTTTTCCTTTTTTTTTTCCGATTAGAAAAGGATTTGTTCTAAGCCTTTTCACTCGAGATCAATAATGCATAGAACAATTTTAACGCTATAACTTTCCTGATGGTTCAGTCAATGTTTAACTCATGATACAAACGTGAAGTTTAACATTTTGAAATAGTACGAAAGAAGGAATTCGCTTGAACGTAATCTATGAAAATTCGAGTTTAGACAAACCGATTTTAAAATATAAAAAATGAAGTTTAACTCGAAAAAAATGCTGCTTTTGTAATTGGATGAATCGTTTGTTTTTTGTGTGTGTGTTTTTTTTTTTTTTTTTTCTTTTTGTGTCTTTTTTTCTTTCTTTTTGTGTCTTTTTTTTCTTTCTTTTTGTGTCTTTTTTTTCTTTCTTTTTGTGTCTTTTTTTTCTTTCTTTGTGTCTTTTTTTTTCTTTCTTTGTGTCTTTTTTTTTCTTTCTTTGTGTCTTTTTTTTCTTTCTTTGTGTCTTTTTTTTCTTTCTTTGTGTCTTTTTTTTTCTTTCTTTGTGTCTTTTTTTTTCTTTCTTTGTGTCTTTTTTTTTCTTTCTTTGTGTCTTTTTTTTTCTTTGTGTCTTTTTTTTTCTTTCTTTGTGTCTTTTTTTTTCTTTCTTTGTGTCTTTTTTTTTCTTTCTTTGTGTCTTTTTTTTTTTTTCTTTGTGTCTTTTTTTTTTTTTCTTTGTGTCTTTTTTTTCTTTGTGTCTTTTTTTTTCTTTGTTTGTGTCTTTTTTTTTCTTTGTTTGTGTCTTTTTTTTTCTTTGTTTGTGTCTTTTTTTTTCTTTGTTTGTGTCTTTTTTTTTCTTTGTGTCTTTTTTTTTCTTTGTTTGTGTCTTTTTTTTTCTTTGTGTCTTTTTTTTTCTTTGTGTCTTTTTTTTTCTTTGTTTGTGTCTTTTTTTTTCTTTCTTTGTGTCTTTTTTTTTCTTTCTTTGTGTCTTTTTTTTTCTTTCTTTGTGTCTTTTTTTTTCTTTCTTTGTGTCTTTTTTTTTCTTTCTTTGTGTCTTTTTTTTTCTTTCTTTGTGTCTTTTTTTTTCTTTCTTTGTGTCTTTTTTTTTTTTGTGTTTTTCTTTTTTAAACTTAAATATTTTTTTCCCATCATCTAAGTAGGGCATTATTAATATTCTGAGGATGATAGAAATTAGGTATTCATAAAAAAATCATCCACGGTTTTGTTAAACGAAAAAATTAGACGTTATCTCCTCCTGTGACGGACTGCGCAACTAGTGTAACTTAAGAATTTCCGTTATTGTGCATCTTTTTTTTTTATTGGCCGACATTGCTACGAGTGGCCTACTGTAGGATTTTATTCTCTAGACAGATTGCCAGCCAAAGTTGATGAGTTGCTATCTGGCCATTAGCATACCTTCCGGTTTTGAATTCAGTTATCCTTCTCCTAGTGTGGTTGACAACCAAGCCTACAGAGTCCACCCTACACTGTTGGCCGGACAATGGGTCGGGGAAATGTATTATACCGAAACCATAATGAGGTGCGAAGGCCACCTAGTACGATTTTTCGGCGGTCGTGTAATTCTTCTCCATTCTAACTTTTCCATTTCTCTGCTTCCAAACTGTGTTCAATCTCACTAACGCGCTATTTCGCCCCGTCGTCCTTTCCAAAACAGATGTCGCCCCCACACTCCGGTTCATTAATTACCCACCTATCTTTATTGCAAACTAGTTTTCTGAAGTTTTCTATACCAATTGAAGAGTTTTTGTTTGAAAAACGCATTAACTAATCTATAAGGTTGATTTTATTTTTTCCCTCTTTGACCATTCCATCGCCAGTCCTCTTCTGATTTATTTTATACCAGCATAGTACCCATAAAAAATGTTATATATCGACAATTCTACCAAAGATAAAATTTTCGCTTTGCAGCTCTCTGCCTAGGTTCAGAGGTCTTTATCTGCATTCTGTTAAGTGTTATGTAATATGTAAATAATAAAACAAATTGTGTATTTGCATACCACTTCTACGACTGAGATGCATACAACTCGCAATCGTTAGTTTTAGCTTGTGCATAACACTATTTCATTATTTACTTATATACGTAAGCAGCTCTATTTTTCTTTTTGTTTTGAGTATTTGAACTTTTGTTGTAAGCGTTTGCACGCATTTGTTTATTTGATATTAAATATATTAACTACATCATGCTAATGGATACTCAATAAAAAAGTGATCTAAATTTTTATTTCAGTCCTAAGTGATGTGTACAATATATAAAATAAGTATTTCTCGGGCTATATATCAACGTTGATAATTGTCTGTGTGTGTGAAAGAGAAAGGGAGGCTGGCCATATGGTGATAGAGAAATAAATACAAATAACAAGACCAATATTTCATTATCTCTAACAACTGATACATATCCCTATAAACTGTGCCCCTTATTCTGTAACTCTACCTTGAATGACTCTTGGGATTTGTCCAGGTTGAACATCAATGTAAAAAATATTTAATGAGAAAAGAAAATATTACAAGTCTGATAACTTTCAGTGAATATTTTGACTTAATGTGACAATCAAGATTTGGCTCTGATGATAAAAATATTAAAAAAAAAAAAAAAAGCTTACGTGTCTCAACTCAATTCTGCTGTTCGGAAAAACACAAATCTGGAAATGTGCTGTCGATTGTCTTTAGAATTTGCTAGCATGAGTAATGCGTGTTTAACTTGCGTATGGAAACCCATTTCAAAAGGAATTTTTTTTTTTTTTTTTTTTTTTTTTTAGACACCTTACTCTGAAAGACGTAATAAACAAGGTAATTATTTCTTTAAATTTCTCCACACGACACTGTGCTTGTTTGGTACAGCAATAAAATCCCAGCGGAACGTTTATTTGAACAAGCATGCTTATAAATTTAAAAATTCCCCATCGATACGACTATTCCAAATGACCTCTTGTTTTTTATTAAAAAAGAATAGACAAGAACATTGTAGATTGTAATTATAGGTTATTGACGAGGCAGAAATAACTACTCTGTATGAATTTAAAATCAGTCATTGTAAATTTGGTATTGATTTTTGCCTCAGTTATGTTGATCGATTCCAGCGTTTAGCAGTAAACACTACGAATCCATTGGCTTTTCTTAATTACTTTTTATTCCACCTTGATCTGCATAACTGTTAAAAAAATGCTTATTCATATACAGTGCGTGTCACGATGCTTGTTCATGCACGCTGCCGACCAGCGTATACGAACAAAACATTCCCCAATTTTTTTCTACACTGCGAATTACCTATGAGTAGTAAAAAAAAATGATCGGATAGCTATTACTTGTTATACAAGAGAACAGTTGCCATAAAACTATTACAGTACGCGGGGTTTTATTCGAATACAGATTCCGTCAAAACACACACACACACACAAATTATACCATTCAATAACGGTTAAAGATTAGTCTTTTGATAAAGACTTTAGTGATCCCTGCAGCTTCAGTGGACGCAATTGCTGTAACAGTTCATAAAACACGTTGGCTGCACTTTTTCAAATTACTTTACGAACCAGTCAGTTATGTGGCATGTGTGATACACGCTTAGGTGATCATGTGTCTTTCGATACATGACTGACGAGGCATATTTTTTTCCCTCGGTAGGTTGCCATTTCTTTCGGCAGTAGACCAGTTGCCATCCAAGGTTATAGAACCCTGTCTGTCCTGCTATTTACCATTAGCTGGGGGGGGGGAGAAGATTCATACCTTTCCCAAGGGTATCAGCACGTAAGTGAATATAATGGATTCTGCTCTCCTCAATCCGAGCCTTTATCCATTACTACACTCCGGATCTATTAATGATTTGTAACGAAAGCCCATATTTAGCTACAGACACCATGACTTCTTTTGTTAAAGGAAGTGGAAAAAAAGTTAAGCAGATAAAATGTTAAGGTAAGAGATGAATATAATATTTTATAATAATAATATTGCATCATGGTTACTAATCAATGGTTGAACTATGGAAGAAAGGAATATTCCCACAGTTTCATGTCTACCATTATGAGAATAATTATATCTATGATACAGTAACATCTTCTTTGACGAACAGAATGGAATAGCTGAAATAAAAGGAATGCCGGTGGATTTTTCCGTGTTTCTGGAGAAGACATATTTAGGATTTCAGATTCGGCTGGATTTATCTTCTACAATCACTAGCTAGGGCATATTCCTCAAACAGGAAAAGGTGAGTCATGGGTTTTTCCAAACATGACTGCGAACGGGAGATATATTTCCAAATGAAGACGGTGCCATAGGTTTGTATACTACCTCACGTGGCATCTGGTTGGCCCGTTCAAAGGGCAAGGCAAGGCATGCTTAAAAAATTTGCTCAGTTTGATTACTGGAAGCTGACTGACGACCTGACCACTTTTGTCACTCTAAGAAGTGACGTCACTAAGCGGTCGTCACGTGACTTATCTCAACCAAATGGAGTTCATCACTTTTTGTATCCCTACAATATATAATATCCCGTGAAATTTATGATATTTAAATAAAGTAATTAAAAAAAATCGTAGATGGATAAAGAACTCCTTAAAATTTTAAATGATTAAACCCAGGATGCAATACAGAATTTCTACTACCAACTCTCTTAGTAGTAATACACAATGCCTTATGATCGAGATGCTCACTTCATTTTTAGGCAAAAGGAATATATACGCGAAAACTAGAAGAATATAATTGAATCCTCTCGCAATCCACCAAAACACTAGAAAGTTATCTCTTTAAGTGCCGATAGATTATGTGATTGATCACCAGTGCCAAATCAGTTTAACGAAACCTTGTTCAGGGATGTTTACATCTACTTTTCCAATACATATGCGCCCGCCGACAAAAAGTAAAATTAAATGATTACTTTCTAAGTCTGTGATAACGAGCCTCATTAATCTGCTATTTTGATGGAAATTATTACATAAAATTATCAATTATACTAACATAACAATTGATGCATTTGCTGTATGAAATATAGTAGTAACTATTATGAGACAGATGTAATATGAGGGGTGCTGAAAGTTCTTGGCCAGATTGAAAAAAAATCTGATGTTTGGTCAGATTTAGTAAAATGGGTCAGGCTGTTGCGGGCTGGTGTACGTGTGTCTCCTGAAATGCCCACAACAAACATGATAGACTCGAGATGTGAGTCCTTATAAAGAAATGTAAAGAAACGATAAAAACTGATATATACGTACAAACAAATGATAAATGTATTAACAACAAAAGGTTACAAATGACAATATGTGTAACAAATAAATGTGGAAACTTTTTGGTCCAAAGTATGTAAAATGAGTGAATTTGCGTACATCTGTGTGTGTCTGTGTGTGTGTTTTGTTTATGGGTTTCCCAAAAAGGGAACGCGTTATAATCGCGTTCTTCTCTGAGAAATTTACATGTTGACGTAAAAAGTAAGAGAGTGATAAAAAAAAATTATCGCAGAGTATTTATAGTGCCGTGAAGCGTCTTCTAGTAGCGGTTTCGGAAATTAGGAGAAGTTAACCCGATAGTACATTAGCAAGAAAGGTATAGATTTTAATTAGTTTTTAAGCAAGGGAACTAATTCACCAATAATCATATTGGTGGATGCGACAAGGCCAAGAGCTTTTCAGTGCCCCCTTCAGATTTATATGTTGATTCCGTTGACGAATGAAGGGAAATGATTTCAGGACAAATTGGACCAGATTAAATAGAGTCGGGCAGCTACTTAATGTCGTATTAACATCAACGTAGATACCATAAATCATTAAAGATAAAAGCTTTGTCTATTTTAGCAGAGACACCAAAAGTGCGATGCGCTTACCGAGAATCGAACACAATAACAAAAGGTTCGTTTGACTATTTGCTCTACGGCAGGTATCCTTCCTATATCATTTTACTGCATTAACTTGTTAGCAATTATGAGATGATAAGGGCACTTCAACGTAATGTAATGATTAGCAAGCTTGACTCGCTAGATCAGTTACGAGTGAAAAGTGAGTTCGATCCTCACTGAGTGACCCCATACTTCCGGCCTTGTGCCACATCTAAGCTACGAGATACATGGATGCATCCGATAACAATGAATCCAATGAATTTCTGACTGTTGCTAAAACTGCATGTTTAGTTACGGCGGCAGAAATCGAACACCATACTGTCAATCTCTACGAAAACGGCTGATACATTCAGAAAATTATTTTAAAAAGTTTCCTTAAGTGTTCCTTTCTTTAGTTGATTGTCAACTTCAAGTTGCATTAAAATGTAAGAAGTTAAATTCTAACGTAGACAATTTTTCCTTCTTGCCAAACTTTTGTAGCGACACCAGAATCTTGTTTTACAGGTTAAATAGTTCATCTAAAACATTGTTTATTTAGATCAAGATAAATACTTTTGCAAGTCGGACTAAAACACTAAATAGCGTCATTAATTCATATTACACGTGCGCACACACACGCACACACACACACTTCAACCGTTGACAAACAAATATTTGCCAGAAGGAACGGTTTAATTAAAATGTGCTCAATACAATTTTCAAAACGAAAATGTAGGGCAATTTAATATATATAAAATTCGAAACGCCGACCTTTTACTTTTACTACGGTTTCTACCAGAGTGGTATCACCAGGCAGTAAATCGAGATTTATTGTATATGAAATACAATTGTGGCACAAGGCCTAAAAGTGGGGAATGGGTTGAGGCTGGTCGACACATCGTTCACATCGCAAGATTTCCTCCAGTCGCCTCGACCAAATCACTGTTCGGGCCGTGGCCAGCACCGATAGAAACGCCCTTCGTTTCACTCCAAAAGACGAAGGCGACACATTGTCACACGCGTATGCGCGATCAATGAGCACGAGCTTTTCGAGAGCGATTCGATCCGCCAACTCGACGGCATAGTCTCATATGGGGCGCACCCGAGGACAATAGGTGTGCAAAGCCGTTTCTTCTAAACTACCGATTGCAATCTGGCAAAACCCGCCAATCCCTATGTGAGGGCCCTGTCATTGAGAGATAGCCTATTCTGAACCAATCGTCAGTTAAGCGAAAACTAAGCGTTGCTGAGGTAATCCGCTGGCGACTAAGAACAAATGGAACGAAACTCGTCCACACAAGATAGAGGGGAGCAAGCATCACGTTCCTTACAGAGAGGAAGTAAAGACAAGCGGTAAAGGATAAGAGGAAAGATTTATGTGGCACACGCCTGAGCCCTACTCTTCAAAGACAACCTCCTTCAGTGCCAAGTCCCGACCGACGCGCCGACCTTTGCCTTTACTTCTGACCAATTTTTCTCCAGCTGGAAGTCTTCTCTAAACCACACTCCGGGACTGCGCACAGGACCCTTCATCCAACCAAAGTGCCCAGAAAATCGATCCACTTCCAGGCACCTAATCGCAAGCTGAAAGACGTGTCACGGTTAATCTTGGCTCCCGTGGCCTTTACGTACCATTCAAGTGTCTTCAGTACCACCTTAATGTCGCTGCGGGATGACACGAAAGTAGATACGTCATCAGCGTACGCGGAAACCCTAGCTCGAGCCCCACCAGAGATAGATTCCATATAGGGCTAGATTGCACGCTCTATCCCTCAGCCGGCGAAGGAGAGACTCCAACGCCAAAGAGTGAAGTAGGGGCGACAGTGGAAAACCTATGACGAACCAATCGAGACAACGCAAAAACGTGCGACCGCTTTCCGTTCACCTGTACCACAGCACTGGGAGAACGATACAAAGGGCTAATCCATCGGCAGAAGTCTGGTTCGAATGCGGCTGCCTGCAGGACAGCAGCCCAGTAGCGATGGTCGAACCTATCAAATGCCTTGGACTGATCCAAATTGATCAGCGCGCCTTGCTCATCGTCTTTTACACCCTGTAGGATCGTGCGGATCAGATGCAGGTTTCTCTGAATTGTTCGGCCCTTCACATCGCAAGAATCTCGACAACTGACTGCAATTATTCCGTCAGGATCTTGGCCAAAATCTTTAACTCTGTGTTTAGCAGAGTTTTGGGCCTGTAATCATCTAAATCCCGCCCAACATCCTTGCCCTTTTTCAACAGTGTGATCACAACCCTGGAGATCCGGTCGAGGGGGACCCCTGGCGGAACCAGTCGTTAAACGTGACAATCAAAATCGGGACAAAGATGTGCGACAGCCTCAAGTACGATTCATAGGGCAAAACATCCACACACGACGACTTCCCTCTGCCAACCTTCTTCAGTGCCACGTAGACCTCGCCCTCTGTGATCTCCTCCTCGCAGCTAGCTACTTCCGTCGGCGAAAAGCTGAGGAAAATCAACCAAATAGTCACAGAGACCCGGCTCTTTGGTAAACCGGCTCTCGAAATGCCGCCGAAACGCCTCACACATGTTGTCAGTCGACCTCAGAGTATGCCCCGCCGGGGTTTTCACCTCTCGAATATAGCGACTGGAACCTCGGCGGATCTCTTGCACAATTCTGCGCCCATGTTCACAGCTTCGGGAGATATCTTGCTTAATTTATGTCTAATTACCTGACCCAAGTAGCGCTTGCAAGCCAAACGCTCCCTGGCCTCCTTTGCCATGGCTATCTCTAGGGGACCCGCTAGCCTTTACTCGGGAAACTTGTTAGCCTTGTCTAGTGCGAGCCGTTTGCTAAACTCTGTGGTAAAGAACCTAATCCTATCCTCAAGCCTCCCCCACCACCTATTCCCAATAATCGCCTCCACTAGTTCCCGCTTCACTACGATAGATATTCCTGGAAGTCCCACTGTCCAGTAAAGACATTCTAGGCCTACAATCTAACGCCACCCGGGAACAGACAAGTCTGTGGTCCGAATAGCCTAACCAGTGAAATGTGGAGCAATCTAGTAGATCTATGTCGGCCCTTTTGACTAACATTCTATCCAGGTAGCTAGCCAACTTGATAGATGGTCACTTAAGTGCCCACAACCACATCTCCCCCTTTTGGTGATCGACCCGGTATCTATCGACAAGACCAAACGCGCCGATCAGATCAACCAAGCTACGATCACCCGACCTCCCGCTAGCTTTCCGTCCCTTGTCTAACTTGGGGTCCAGAACAGTATTCCAGCACCTTGAATCCACCATGAACGACCCCAACTGCTGAAAAACGATACACGTGCCTTCCGGTCATAAACCGCATAAATCGTAATGATCCGAAACGAACTACTTTTCACCGCATTATCGGCCACGGGCAACCGGCCTCCGGCATCGACATGTACAAGGTCCACCCTTGCATCCAGGGTACGCTTAACCAGCAAAGAAACACCTCTGGCCAGTCGGTCTCCATATGCTGAATAGACGACGAAGCACACAAGCATCAACGTTGCAAACATAGTGAGTTTCCTTGATCGACATCCACACCGAACAAGATGTCACGAAGCATCCGGGCCGCCTTACTCCGATCACTGAAGCCATTCGCATTCAGGCTGGCAATCTTGATAAACATTTAAGTCTGGAAAAAAAACAAAAAAACACGCTCAACCTATTCACATACAGGGTGGAAATCTACGGGTGTAAGGACCCCGACGGATTTTCCTAGTCTCCCTGTGCCTAACTCTGACGTCATCCGTCCATCTAGGACAATAACGCCAACGTTCATAGAATATGTTAGTTTTACTACCCTATACAACGAGAGATGGAGCAATACGGGAACCCTCCTTGAGAAGAATTTAGCAAGTTTTTTTTGAGTTTGGGTAAACCCAACTCAAATACACGAATTTCCGGGAACATGTCCTTCGCTTCGAAAAGGTGATACCATAAATCTAGGTACCCCCCGCCCCGCCCCGCTCTGTTCCTTACGAAAGTAATAACGCCTGGAGCCTTTGGGAAATTGCGGGTATCTTCTACCGAATTTCCATCTACTGTGGTCATTTTAGATAAGGCTTAACAGGGCTTAACAGTTTTTTTTTTTATAATTGGAAAGGTTCTTTTCTAGTTCCTTTTTGTCCACTTTACATATCCGGGCCGGTGAAATATTTTTTCTTTTTCATTGAACTAGGGGAGGGGTGGGGGACGGGGCTCGGGCAGGTAAAGAGGGGAGGCTCCTTGCTTTCGACAAGACAACAGCGTCTGAAATTTCCTTTGGCGGCGCGAGGAAGAATAGGGACCTGGCTTTGCCCATGCCCTACTTCGCCCAGTACTTTTTTCCGCTGGTTCATCAGGCAATGAATCTAGGTACCTCATTTCAAAAACTCATATGCGTATCTGTACTAACATGAAGTGGAGGAGAGAGCGGAAGGAAGGAAGGAGAAAAAGAAAGAAAAAGAATGGAAAAAAAAGAGAGAAAGAAAGAAAAAACGAACAAGAGGGGAAAATACGTTGGTGCAGATACACATCGCCGGGATCGTAAGTAATCAATAGAAATGTTCTTGCATGCTTGCAAGCTGCCATTATTTCTGATCTCTCAGTGAGCAGCTTATGCTACTCTGGGTACATCTGGAACCCCAGTTTTTCTTCTTGGCATAGTTTGCATATCCCGCTCTCGATATTACACTGTCAGATTTTTCTGAATATATCCCATTTTAAATTGGGGCTTTTACTATTTTTCTCTTTCACCTCACACACATAACTAGCAAGTTTCATAACTTTTGTATTTTGCCACTTTGAACGAATATCTCTGGTTATATCACCTCTCTTTTTAACATTCTCTTTATGGATCTAATATATATACTTTTTTTCTAGCTCTTTTTGTGCTCTACGGTAGCCTTATAAATCACATTCTCTATCTTACAATAGCCGTTTAATGGATAATTGTCCGCGAGTCGGCAATAGCACTTTTCCCCGACCGTATTCACCCAATTTTAACCAACTAAATTCATATTTTGCCTTTTAATTATCTTTCCCGTGCTACTTGTACAACTAACTTATTTTTACAGCATTTCTATTGAAAATCTGTAATTTTCAGGGATTTGCTTGTTTAAGAATTTTAAGATTTTACCAATATTGGTTCTACTTTCTAAAGGGGAAGTTAAACCAAAATATTTTTTTCTTTCCTGGCTTGCCGTTGCTGATATTAGGTTGGTGCAGAAATAATGACGTAATATTTAAACGCCAGCTTGACTTTATGCCGTTCTCCCTGCAACGCCGTTTCATAATTTCTTTTGGGTTCTTCAAAAATAGTTATGTTCAAGGAATTCCTGGAAATTCTATAATCGATTCTTCTGGGTATGTGTTTAATTACTGTTCTAGTGTGGTTGGACCTACTATTCACATAGAGCAACCTACTACTGGATTTCATGTAATGGGAGGCACTTTCATTTATCAAATCTAATTCAATATCATGGTGTTGAACTACTTTAAGTTCATATCCACCTCGATATGAAAAACAAGATTTTAGAAGACTTTAAATAATTCTTTTCTTATTTTATCACTCTCTCTCTCTCCCTCGTCTGTCCAACACCACAATCAGTCCGTCATCCTGATACAGGTTATGGTCACTTATGCACACAATTTTATTTCCATTAAAAGGTAGAGAGGCCTATCAATTTGGACATCTCTTCCACGTTAAATGATCCTTGGAAAACATCAAATAAACCATTATTCACGCACTTACGTCATTTTTTTTTTATCCTGGAAAAGTACACATTTACGACAGTGCTTGATTTTTATATACTTATTCACTTATCACATTTACAAGCTCTTTGTCAATTGCCACAGCTTTGTCAGATATAGAAGGATAAAAAAAAACAACCTATTTCTGTTATTGTTAATCATGTTATACAATCTCCTGTATCTCTCCATTGGTTTACTTGGTAAATGACATTGGTTTTACGACAAATCACATATCAAGAGCATTTTACTGCTTTTTACCTGCTTTTATTTAATTTCTGGAACCTGCGGACTATTTTTAATCGGATAGTTACATCATCAATGGTTTGAAAAGGATATGTTGGACATTATGGATAAGTTTAATGCGGTTAATAATAGCTTTTAGAAATACCTGGATAATGACGTGAGTAAAAAGTCGTCCAAAATATTTATAAAGGTTATAAGACTGGAAACATCTATATGATTAGTCCTAGAGCGTATCAAAAAATGGGTCAGTCACAAGGTCATTAGATTTTACAAAAAGCACCGGATGGGTATGCTGATGAGTTTAACGGTGAGACCAACTACCTATTAAAAATAAGTGACAAGTTCCAGCAATTAAATAAAAGGCAAGCTTTTACAACAAGAGAAGCTTTGTAAATGATCCGTCATTTCGGCTAATCAACCCTACAAAAACTGAATTGGGTAATGACAGCTTGCAAGCACGTAAGAAAATTTCTATTGGCAAGTTACGATCCCGATTAGAAGTATTTGTATAAGTTATATTTTTTTCCTTTCATTCACACACATAAGTGAGTTTTTGAAATGAAATACCTAGATTTACTGTCTGATGTTACCACCGCTCAGTTAGAAACTGTGGTACCGTAAAAATCGATGTTTCGAATTTTTATATCTTATATATATATATATATATATATATATATATATATATATATATATATATATATGCAAAGAAATACTCAAAATTCTGGAGGCTGTTGTAATACAAGAGAAGCAACCAACATTAAATAAGGTATCTTTCTCTGAGAACCGTATACTGAAGTGTATAAAATAACATTCACATAAATAAATCCAGTTTAAATGACGTCACAAAACACAATCCTTGAAAACGAATGTAGCAACATTCGAAAGTCCTCGGGGCGGGCAGGAGGAATAAAATAAAAGTAAATATGAACTTTGGTAAATTTACCGATTACATTAATCCTAAAATTTGAAAAAATTAATAAAAATCGAATAGACAGAACTAGTCGATTTTATTAAACCAAATATGTTTGGAAAAAAAATTCTTTCTGCCGTAATACACTTTACTAACAGGCGTTGCCCGCCTCACTATCGCTTTGCAAATTAAGAAATATTCACTACTTGAAATGTTTAGAACAAAAATTTTAAATGAACATTTAATTCATAAAATGGTTGTAAATATGAAAGAAAACATTTGTATTTATTCAGATAGGTAAACATTACAATTTTAGTCATTTTTTAAATAAATAAAACATGGCGAAACTGAATAACATTTAACAGATGTTGTTAGAAATAAAATACATGTATTTGCATGAATGAAAAACAAAAGTAAAAGAAAATTGAAATCAAAATGAAGTTTTTCCTTAAATAATTCTTACAGCAGGATAAGCTACATTTTTTTTTTTATTTGAAGCATGTATAAATAATTTCCTTCCATTTCCAACTCTTGAACAGGCAACATATAATTGACTATGAGAAAAGCAGGGTTGCATAAGGTGAAGTCCAGTAACTTCTGTAAAAAACAGCTAATTATGGATGCTAGATATATAAACTGATAAATGTTTACCTTAGAAAAATAATCTGGTAATTTTTCTAGGAGATTAATGTTCACTATTTATGAAATGTTGAAGGGGTTGTGGGCGTTAAATATATTTGTTCAAAGAATATGACTGTAAAGACAGATGAAATTAATTAGTCTGGTGTGGGGACAGGCTTGTTATAGTTAAGGAAAGTTTTACAAATTATAGATGCTAACTTGTTGAAAGCCAAAATGCAAATTTCAAACACTTTTTTGCACTATATAAGACGATATTCCTAAACAGAACTATTTTTGATATGAAATTCAGAACAATTCTCGAATAAAGAACAGTAATGAAGGACATTTAATTAATGAAATATACTTTTTAAAATCAATATACAAATTAGTTAAACCTGGAAAGTGATATTGCCTAGAAGTCGATAATATATAGTACAGATATTGAGTTTTTAATGTGTAAATTTCTAACCCTTACACTTCTTGAGTAGGTACACATTTACTTATCATCTCTCAGTTGCGTCTCTGTCAACGGACATTGAGGCAACTGAGAAAATAATACTGAAAGGTGCCCAGCCCTGGGGAACAGCTGCCCGAGGCCGCGCCCTCCCATTGCACAAGAGGGAGGGATCGGTGCTCGCACCGAGGCCAGCGCAACCGACGGTTGTGTGGGCTGAGGAGAATTTTTGTTCCTGTCCCGGGTGTACGCACTCCAGTCCCCACTTAAATTAGACCTTGTGTCACATCGGGGGCAGTAAATACCATGTGTAAGTTTCTAACCCCAGAATTCTCGGGAGAATTGAGTTGCAGTTTATCTTTTATTCATTTATGGATGGATGGATGAACGATTGAATGAATGAGAGAGAGATTTTATAAATTCTGCATGTAAAGATCGTCCCTCTTTTCTTTTTTTTTCTTTTTTTTAAAGACCGAGTCTGCATTTGCTTCACTTGCAGATAAAATCGTTTATTGTGATCACTTTGAAACAGGCACTTTTGACAACTACTTTATTGACATAAAACTATTTTAAATGAAGTGTTTCCAATAACAGTTTGTGTGATAAACGACTTACTTTCAAGTTTCTTTGTATTAAAAGTTGATGTCTAGATGTGAACTCATACTGCCAGGTTTCGATTACATGTGCATCCCCATCCCCCACTATCTCCCATTATATCGACAAGCTTTCATGGTAGAGTAGTCAGCTTTATGCTATCATTGCAAGCTCTGAAGAATTAAATTGGTTTCCATTTACAGAAATAAGATCCTGTACCCAAACGCTTCTCGTATGTAATGCATTAGGGAACTGTTCAATGGGTAAATTCTCTTCTCTTCATAAATTTGAAGATGATCTAATCAACACGCTAGATAAACCAGAGTTGCTAGATTGCAATATTTAAAAAAAAAAAAAAAAACTCTGCTACCAAATTTTTGAACTTCTCCACTTGCGACTAATTTTAAAATAAACTGGATTAACTTGGGCTACAATAAAAGTAAATTCAAAGTTCCGTATACGTTGAACTTTCAAATAAAGCCTGATTCGGTAAACCAGAGACCCAATTTATTATAGCAAACTGTTGTTCCATACTTGTAAGGCGTCACTAATGAAAAACGAAACAAAACTATTTGGTCAAGAATGCGGAAAAAAACACGTTTGTTATCAGTGGTGTCGGCCATTATTGGTACGCCTATCTACATTAGGGTTAAACGCTGACATCGATTATGTGAAATCATTGGAGCTTAGAAAGAGTGGATTTCTCTTAGCGTAAGTGCACTACTTTGCTAGAATCTGGAATGGCACGACAGGAGTGCATTCATGCAAATAAACTTTTGTCTTCGTGTTTAAAGGTTTTAGTGACATTGTGAAAATAGGTGATTTTTTTTTTTTAATAGAATTTCACACCTGCAGATATGGTTCTGCTTTACTAGAGGGATTATAGTTGTGTAATTGGCAAAGGTAAAAGCCAGATTCTCGAATCCTGATTTTCAAGGAAAGTTGGAAGTCTATCATTGATTTGGATGGTTGGTGCAGTACACTCTTCCGACATCTGGCATCGTTTTGCACCAGCCTCATTTTAATAAATATTGATATGCGAAGGTTTACTGACCGCTAGAGACGAAGGCTTATCCAGAAGATGTTCAGTTTTGACTTTAACTAATCATGATCCCTGATTATTTCCAAAATTGAAAGAATAACTTACTATCCGAAAACCCAACTTGCAAACATTTTTATTAATTTATTTATAAGTAGAACCATCCACGGCGGCAAGGTTAAAAATAGGGACTCAGATTAAGCGTGACTAACCCCAAAAACGCCAACGGTGCAACAAATGTATGGCAATTACTACAGATTCCAACGGTTGAACCAGCGAATGAAGAAGGCTACGCATGACGGACATGCTACAGAAGGCGACACTCAAAATTATAACAGCGGCAGTGCATTACAGTTTTATAACTGGATTCTGCATGTCTCATTCATTATGTGCCACAGAGGAAGGTCGTGTAAACAAGTGTGTGGGTCACTCCCTGACAAGTTGAGTTCCACCTTAAACATCGGCACTTTCTTCTACTCTGATTTTCTTTCATCCCCAACCAACTCTTGCAAAGCCAAAAGGCGATATGGAATGGATGACGGGAGCAGATTTTGGTGAAACTGGAACCTTCTTGTTCTTGACCTACACGTTCGCGCCGAATTTAGTCATCAACACCACCATTATAAAGGAAGCGATCAGCAAAGAAGAAATTAAATTCTTGGGTACGAGAATAAAGCCACCGACGACGACGACGATAAGTAAGGCTGTAGAAATTAAAAGATTTGAAATTGACTTTTTTTTTTTCCATTTCACTGAAACGGGCGTTAAACACTTTCATCTTTTCTTTCTTTCATTCATTTTCTTACTGAAACCAAGTAGCGTTTCTAATATGTCAGTTTGTGTTTTCACGCGGTCAAAACGGAATAGTCCATTATTTATGAAGTATTGGCCGGACGTAATAGCCAAAGGAACTAACGAAGGGGAGGGACAAGAAAAAGTATAATAGAATGCGATTGAATTTAGAATGTCAAAACACGTTAAACTTATCAAAATAAATTTACCATTTTAATCTGACACAAAATTTCATTTTTAGAAATGAGCTCTAGAATCAATCATCTTTTATAATTCATCTGCTTTTAGGGCGAAGGTGATTATGACTTTCTTCAACTTCCTGTCCCTTGAAACTTTATGCAATGTTTGACTTTTTATCATCCCTCCTTGCCTATACCCTGTCATCAATTTGCACAAACTCATTAGGTAAGTTGCTCGCTGTTTCCTTTCTACTACTCCTTCTTTCAATACGTCCTGTGAGTATTAAAATTTCCTATCCGTCTTTCTTCATATAGTGTCCCAGAAATGTCGACTATCTCTTTCTGATTTTACGTATGAATGTCTAATTCCCATTTTCCACAGAATTTCGTTGTTGCTCACCTGTCATCTCCATGGTATTCTCGTCACCTGTGTATGTAGAATTACATCTATATCGCTTTACTTCTCTTCTTCATCTGTAAGGAAATTGTACAGCATTCACTGTCACACCAGATGATAGATATGACATAACTGTTCAGCACTCTTTGTTTCTAACGACATTTTCCAATGCCTTGTGATATTTGAACTGTTCTCTAAAGAGCTGTTATTTTACATAGTCAAGCACTTTTAACGACTACTGCATCACTTTTGCCCTATTGTCCTACGATGCTAAAGAGCCACTCAGGGTAGAGGGTTACTAAATGAGGTTGTTGTAAGGATGTACAGGAAGAGAGCAAGGGGTGCATATTTTCAATTTATGTATAATAGATAATTGTTATGATTTCGCAACAGCGTGCTCGGCCACCAATATTGGACTGGCGGCGAGATCTCATCAATTTACAGTTGAGCTAGCTAGATGTAGCCGTAACTACTACGCTAACAGTTTCTTATCTCGCACCCCTCCTTTGTGGAATTCCCTTCCGGCTCTATCTTTTCGAGCCAACTTTAACCTAAAAGAATTAAATGCAATGCCAATCGCTATCTACAGTCTTCCCGAATGCTCTTTCTCTTTCTATTAGGTTGGTGCAAAAATAATGACGTAATAATGTCGTTTTTTGACGTATTTTTAACGTCAAAAACGACATTATTACGTCATTATTGCGTCATTATTTTTGCACCAACCTAATACTTATTAGTAATGTTTCTGTTCCATTAATGTTGCGTGTTAGTGGCTGTACTGCCTTATTTGGGGTGATACTGGTTTAAAAAAAAAAAAAACTAAACTCGATATTAAGATTGTAATGACTAGGGAAGTATCCCCTCGAGAGTCCGTTCCACAGTGCAACAGATGTGAGAAAGACTCTCTCCGTGTGGATCTTGCTCCTTACTAATGGAATATGAAGGGAATGGGGAGGAGAACTCTGTGTACGTGGCCTGGTGGATCCTAGCTGTGAAGGTCTAGGCTGGTGGAACCAAGGAATGTCGTTCGCTCGAACATCTGCCATGAAAATAGCGATCGCAAAGCGAGAGGCTAGCAACATTCCTTACGTAGAAAAGAGTTTGTAAAATCGAAAACAATTCATCACCTACAAGACGGCGGAAACGCTTTTAAACTCTGTCGAGGCTGGTACGTGAGGATTAGGCAGAAGATGTAGCAGTAATAAGACATTCATGCCTACCATAAAATCGGGTATACATTGTATGTTTCTACTTATAAGTATTAATGTCTACTGTCTCATTTTTGAGACGCTGTGAATTAAAATAAATCATTCCATCGAATATTTTTTTTTTAACTTTGATAATCCATGTGTCACTTGGCGACAATTGCTATTTTTGAATGTTGGTACCACAAAATTATAATCTCTCACCTGAAATTCCGAAAATAGAACATTTTTTTTCCTCATAAAATGTTTATTCTGAGCGATTTTTTTCTTTTTTTTTTGGTTTTGTAAATTTTCCTTTCTCATTTCATTGACGACTTTACGCATAAACTCCAGTATTAGTCATATTTTTAATTTCTCACAATCCTTTCACACGTTTCACTTACGATTTTCATTGTCACAACAGGATAAGAGTGAAGGTGATGCTGCGCAAGTTCTTTAGCAGTTTCTCACCATCCTAATTATGAATCTTGTTTGTTCATCTGATGACGAACCGTTTACTACGACGTCAAGATTCACTGTAGAAACATTTCCCTTATCTAATACTTGTAAGTTTCTTTATTTGCCGTGTCCTCTTGGGACGTAGGCGATCATGGCTCTCTACAACTTCCTGCTCCTTGTAGCTCTTAATAAACATTGTTTTTCTATTATTTCTCCTCAACCTTATTCCGCCATCCATTTACTCAAGCTCATATTATGCGTTGTTTTCCTCAATCTCTCTTGCCCTCTATCTGTTCCGTGAGTATCAGATTTCCAAGTCCCCCTTATTATATTCCCCAGAAACCTCAACTGTCTCTTCCTGATGTTAAGTATTAGTTTCCTTTTTGTTTCTATTTTCTCCAAAACTTCGTTCGTCTCTCCTTCATCTTTGAGGACTCGCTACCATACGGGAGAACAGATATCACATAGCAGTTTCGTACTCCTTGTTTTTAGTGAAATTTTCTTATGTCTTGATACTCTTCTTAGCTTTTAGAATACTTCCTTGGCTACCCCAATACGTCTTCGGATCTCAGTTCACTTTTTCCGTCCTCTGTTAAAACACTTCCCAGATATTTAAATTTCAGTACTTTGTTTGATTTTGGTTTCTCCAATTTGCAATTCACACTTTGGGTTCACCCCTTTTGCTAACAACCATGCATTCTGTCTTCTTGCAGTTGATATTTAATCCTTTCATGCCATTTCGAAATACGAAAAAATCTCCGAATCCCAAATGGTCTCATATTCTTAGAATTCTTCAAATTAGTATGTAGATTAGCTGTGTTGTTTTTACCTTTTTCTTTCTTTCTTTCTTCTAATATACTCTTTTCATCCTAATGATTTATAGTAACTTTAGCTTGTTCAACACAAGGCCACAAGTGTGGAGCACTCGTTGATGATTGAACACCATACAGTACTAATGGTATACGATACCCACTTTGATAATGAGACACGCTGTTCAATTAACTCGTCGGTTATATTTAATGTTATAGCAAAAAATTAAAATAATTAAATGGCACATCACATTGAAGCACCGGTTCCCGTATCAGCGAAGTTAATGTCATGACTGGTCAATACCTAGGTGGGTGCCCGCTTGAGAATACCAGGTTCTGTAACCTTAGATGTGCAGGTGGTGTAATGTATAACGGCTCGGAAAAGAAAATTGAACAACCGAGTTCCAATTCTTGTTGGATTCGTTATATTCACTTACGCGCAAATACCCTTGGGGGAAGCATAAATCCACCTCTTCTTCCTCTAGCTAAGGGTTAATTATTAAGGCTTGTATCCAAAAAAAAACATTATCTCACCTCTCCAAAATTACTTACAATCTTAAAAAAAATGTATTTTCTGATTTTTAATAAGTTTTAAAGAGATAGTTGATAAGCCGTAGAAAACGAATCAATCCATAATGTATAAATCTAACGTTCGATATTTACAAAACAAAAAAAAGCACCTCTTGGCTTTACCGAAATAACATTTATCCCCAAAATGCATGTTTGATACTTCGAAAAAGAAGCATTGTTCACTGTCCTTGAAGTGCAACATTACTTGTATTTTTTTCTTTTTCTTTTAAGCCGTTGAAACTCGTCTTGAACTGTTTTGTACTCTTTCGACCTTCACTTTCCCTACCATATCTTTTTTTTTCTTCTTCTCCTGTCTCAATCGCACTAGCCGACCTGATCACAACTGGTGTGGGTCCTGTTAGCTACTCAACTGCAAAATTCAGTATTCATCTGCTCCTAAGCGTAAATACACGACGACTTTTTCCTTTTTGCCGGTAAAAAAAAGAAAAACTCTCGCTATTGCTATTAAAGCGGGAATATTGAATCTTCATATGATCATGAGTAAAACGACGCATGCGTATAAGGAGAGTGTGACGCAGCCCAATGGATGCCACATCAGTGAAGGTGAGGGGAATTGGCGAAACGTTCCTGATCTCAGTTGATCGACATTACTTCTTTGGCACTGAAAAACCACAACTCTCCTACCCATTGTCCTATTACTCGTCACGTCAACTTTGGTACGTCACAACAGGATAAGAGTGAGGGTGATGCTGCGCAAGTAACCAATTCTTAAGCAGTTTCTCACCCGCCTAATTATGAATCTTGTTTGTTTGTCTAATGACGAACTGTTTACTACGACTTCAAGTGTTTAAAAAAAATTGTCTTATTAAAGACAACTGACAAAAATAGCCGAAAGCGCTCGGTATACAGAACACTCGAACAATTTTTACACACTTTATGTCCAGCGAAGAAAACACTTATACGAACACAATAAAAATTGAATAAAAAGCTTAACCACAGTACCATGTCAGAAACTTGTATATAAGAGGCATTGCTGCCCAAATACACTCTCTCATATATATATATATATATATATATATATATATATATATATAGATGTGTGTGTGTGTATACGCACACACCAGCTGTAACAGCAAAATTGTCTAATTGTTAGATTACGATTTGAACCGTTGTATCTTAAAAATGATTAAAGATATCTTACTGGAATTCTCCGAGATTTTATAACACTATTGGACTCTACTTTGAGCAATAAGAATGTATAATTACTCTCCAAACTTAACAGAGGAATCATGATGGAATCGATCATAAACGAAAATGACATATTCGTCATTAATTAATCATAGCTAAGGATCGGAAGCTCATGAGGGATTGAAATAAAATTCAACTAATATATATATATATATATATATATATATATATATATATATATATATTCCAGGGTCATTTTCGAAATTATTCAAGACAATCTTCGCCCTCTCTAACCTAACTTTCTATCCTGGTGTAACAAGGTGCCTCACGGGTTCCACGTACGATTTCATTTTCAAGTCTCTTTTCGCCACTCTTTGGACTGTCATAGGTAAAACTCCTCTCTCTCTCAAGTGACAAACGTCTTATGGATTGAGTTGGATCTTTTCTAACTGATCTCTCTAGCTCTAAGTTGAAATGATGTGTCTCCTTGTTGTGACCTCCTGATCCAGTTTTCCTCTCTACTGTTTCCTCTTTTTTAAACTTCTTCGACGTTCTCTTGATGGTTCTTGAATGGACTTTGAAGATAGAAGCCAGAGTATGAATGTTGGTACTATTACTGAAGGTCTGAGTGATTTTTTTCCTTTCACACCGTTGCTCTGTTGAGAAGATAGTGGAGCTGACACAAAGCAATTTTAACCTGTTCTCTTTCTAGCTGAATAACTCAAAGTTTTTCAATAATTCTTACCAGAAATGATATCAAGATGGCTAAATTTCTTATCTAAAAACCTGAAAAAAAAAAGAAACTTGGCGGAGGGGGGGGGGGCTGGACAATTTTGCTGTTACACCCGATTATATATATATATATATATATATGAGAGAGAGAGAGGGGTGTTTCATTGGATAATTTAGAAGTTTTGTCTACTTATTTTCATTTCGATCCTTTCATATTCACAGACAAGCTTTTTGGTGTCATTATTAAAGGAAGGGAGAAAATTACCGTGTTTATACTTATTTTATTCCGAGTACTTTCGACATAGCATCTTTCATCATCAGGGTGTTTTTCACGACAAATATTGTAGTGTTCATCATTTTCAAAACAAAATTGCTGTGTTCTTATGGAAGTTTTTTTGGGTTTTTTTTTTTTTACTTGTGAAGTGATAAACCAATCACACGTACTCAACTCAGCGTTTGAGTAAAGCTTCAAGGGAGGTAACTAAGTTGTGGTGTTGTAGAGAGATTTTTTTAAGAAATAAATATTAAAACATTAGTACAAACCTCGATATGTTAAACTATTGTTAAAAAAAAAATCCACAAAACAGATTTTCTATTTTCTTACGTATTTTTAACGTCAAAAAACGACATTATTACGTCATTATTTTTGCACCAACCTAATACTAACATTTCCACCACAGACCTAGTAAAAAAAAAAAAATAAAATTATATACTACACTCAGTGTAGTATATCTATGCTATTCAATCATTTGTATTGACTCTTCCCCCACCAACTAACATGTTACAGAAAACCAACATTGTTTATAAATTTAAATGTCCTCTGAGAGATTGTATCTCCAACGGAAAAAATATTTATGTTGGCCACACGAGTACCACGTTGTCTCAGCGGCTGAGCTTTCATTTGAATGATGCGTCCAACATTTCTAAACATTTACAACGACATACCTGTCCACATTCGCAATTCAGAAAAATTCTTGTTGAAAATACATCTGTTCTTTTCCATGAAAAGAATAAACATAAATCAAAAAATCTCGAAGCTATCTATATTAAAAATTGAAATCAAACCTTAATAAAATTAATTATGAATACTGCACAAATGTTTTAAAATGTTTACCGTTGATAGTTTAAAATATCGAGGTTTGGACTAATACTTTTTTCTTAAAAACTCTCGACAATACCATAACTTAGTTACCTCCCTTGACGCATTACTCACGTACTCTACTCAGCGTTCTTCACTTCACAAGTAAAAAAAAAAAATAACTTTCAGATAAACACAGAAATTTTGTCTTTGAAAATGAAGACTACAATATTTGTCTTCGAATAAACAAATCCTGATGACATTGTACTATGTCGAAAGTACTCGGAATAAAATATGTATAAACACGGCAATTTTCTCTCTTCCTTTATTAGTAACACCAAAAATCTTGTTTGTGAATATGAAAGGATCGAATTAAAAATAGACAAAACTTGTCTAAATTATTCAGTGAAACATGTCCCAATGAAAACATGCTGCCAAAATATACGAGATAGATATCTTATTGTGTAAGATCAATCTACAGGTACTACTGGTACCATATTTAATCTGGTGTTACCTGCGTGGTCGAGTCATCGGAAACTAAACAGTTTCCACCGCTAGGTTTCTCTGGTGAGGAGGGTGGCTAGACAAAATAAGATATATTCACTACTTGAAATAGTTGAAACAAAAATTTTAAATGCCAATTTCATTCATAAATTGGCTTGTTATGTTTAAGGAAAGTTTTACAAATAGATGCCAATTTGTTGAAGGCCAAGTAAAATGCAAATTTTAAACACTTGTCTGCACTATATAAGACAATATTCCTAAACAGAACTATTTTTGGTATGAAAATCAAAACAATCATTGAATAAAAGAACACTAATGAAGGACAGTTAATTAATGAAATATACTTTTTTATAAATCAATCTGCAAATTAGTTAAACCTGAAGAGTGATATCACCTAGAAGTAGATAATATATAATACAGATATGGAGCTTGATGTGTATAAATTAATATAGAATTGGGCCTTTTCAACCCCATAATTCGTTGGATAATTGTGCTCCAATTTTGCATTTATTCATATAGATTCCATAATATAGGTTTTACTTAATTAGCAATTATGTTTCTCTAACTCTTCAAATTTTGCTAGTATATAATTCTAATTTCTATTTTCCCATCTTCACATTATATTAATTTCATCTTATAAATTACCCCCTGTTCTGTCACCCATGAAATAAAAATAATGGTTTGTACGGAAAATAAGGATCTATGTACATCAAATCATCTTTAAGTGGCAACAGAAGAATTACCATTCAACTTTTAAAAGCTTAAACATTAATTCAACACTTAAATGCAGCAATCAATTTTGAGTTCTTCTGTAGTTTATTAATGCCTATCGCATCTATTCCTCCCTAGCTGATGTGATGATGGTCAACCAAGAGTCCTCCACAGGAGCTAACTTAAATACCGCCCGATAGGGCGGCTTTTAAGTTAGTTTATAATAAAACGTGCACTGCAATTTTGGATACAAAAGGGAAATGAGTTACTCCCCTTGAACCATGAAAGCAACGATAATGTCTAGTATAATATATTAATATATATTTTTAACTTCACATAATCTGGCAACCCTGAATCTGAGCTCAACAAAAATCGTGCCCTGTGCCTAACTTTTCTAGAGCTGTGAATCATTGAAATCGGACCAGTGAGAGCGGAGGAGTTGCTTGGACACACACACACACACTGTACATTATATATAAGATAAATCTACCATCCGCCCATGCTTTGAATATTGCTGTCACATATGTTCTGGTACTTCTATATATTTAGAGATTCTTGATAAAATTCAAAGAAGAATCTGCAATGTAATTAGTTTTGATCTGGTATCTCTGCTTCAGTCCCTTTCCCAACGCCATACTGTAGCTTCCCTGTATCATTTTTATAAATACTTTCATGGTAATTGTTCTGATGAACTTTACTCTATGGTATCTAGACTCAATGAATCTAAGCGCACTACATTGGCTGCAATATCTCATTTTACAGTTGAAATAGATGTAACCGTAAGTTCTATGCTGACAGTTTCTTCTCTTTCTTGTGAAAATCCCTTCCAGCTTCTTGCTTTCCAGTTACGTTTGATCTTCGAAAATTTAAATGTAATGTCAATCGTTCTTCTGTTTTCTTAATTTCTGTTCTTTTATTGTTCTCTCTCCTCAACACTTTGCGCCCTGCGTTCCTGAAAATTTTTAACCCTTCTGCCTGAGCTACTGAGTAAAAATTCGCAAATAATTGACATGTAATGTTTCACGGTACATATGAAAATAGTTACAAGTGTTTACCCACCGTTCAACCGGCAGATGAGCATTAAGTCATTTTTCTCTACCACCGGTAAAGCGGTGGTCAGTGCTCAAAGGGTTAATAACGTTTTTATTATTATTTTTTTTTATATATATATTCTTTCACATCCGGTAAAATGTGTTAATGGCTGTTTCCTCACTTGGGGTGAAATGATAAAAAAAATATCAAAGTAAACTGGACTTTCAAGTCTTGAATGGCAGCCAGTCTAGGAAACAGACTACTCTGAAAGTGAAGACAACAGGATGCCACTATATTTCCCAAGAGATCACAGCGATTCAACGATAAAGGGAAGCTGTGGAGGGCTATGATCATCGACGCCCTGAAAAAATATTAGCCTAAAAAAGTAAAAAAAAAGAAAAATGCCACACCATTTTATCCTTTCTCCATAAGACGAGTATTTGTGTGGTCTGCTTAGAATTGAAAGATCACTCTTTCAAGCCATCTACTTAAGATCAATATTGTATTTTTAGTTGTTGCGTAATTTTACTGAGCTGTTCAAGCAGCAGAACGCTGGCGTAATGGTTATGTCCCTTGCCTTTACCTCTAGATGATATATTCAATTCACAGCAGGATTGACTTGTTAATTTCATATCTTTTTGATAGAAATCAAGGGCAAGAAATATATACTATTCAATATATGATTTATTTTTCCTAGTCTAAAAATGTTTTCTTCTGGGTGAGTTTATGGCAGCATATTTAAAAAATAAATAATAATAAAAAAAAAAAAAAAATAACGACACTTGAGTAGAATATACATTCTTTCCCCTAACTGGCTCACTGGTCGAATCATTGAGACATAACAAAGTAAATGTCGGCGCCATTGTTGTTTGAAAATGTGCAAGCGCGAAAGCGTTCAATTGAATTTTGTGTTGGTTTCTGTGCAAATAACAATGAGAACAAACAAGACACACACACACAATACGATGCATACGCACGCACACTGTTCAAATACAGGCGAAAGGGGGCAGAGTTCAGGATTTAATTTATGTTCGACTGATTTTTGTAAACAAATCGCTATTGAAACAAGAAGGTTTATTTTGGTTATTATACTCCCAACGTTTCGACTGCTATACCCTCTAGCCTTCTTCAGGTATCTGTCGTCTTACTGGGTAACCTTCGTGAAATTTTGAATTTAACTCTTTATTCAATCCACGTGGTTGTTTTTGTTTTTTGTTTTTTTGTGGTGGTGGTGGGTAGATTGCACGCATTCTGCTTTCTATATTGTAAATTGAGGGTGTATTTCATGCGAGTTAATACTAAAATTTTATTCACTTTCGTGTCGCTTGTCTGTTTCTTCCACTGAACCGAAATGTATAACTTTTCAGCAATTCATTGTTTGTTAAGTTTGTTACTAGTTCATAAACTGACTTTATGATGAAGTAAAAAATACCCGAGGAAGGTAAAAAAAATAACGCTTACAAGCGGTGGCTACTGCCGTATTAAAGAACAAACGAAAGCAAACTTGACCCTTGAACACACACACACACACATATATATATATATATATATATATATAAATTTAGTTTTAGGGTTAGCGTTGCAAGTATTGACAAAAAAATTAAATGATTTTTGTTCATAATTATAAAATTAAAAAGAATATACACTACTAGCGAATATTTTTGTTGTTCCTGGTTTTCTCTTGTCCGATTTATATCCCAAAAATGTTATTTCGCCTAAAGAACTATTTGAATGTTAATGATAATTATCAAAAGTATCGAAAATGCCAAAATGTAACCCAGTTATTGCCATTTAGTCTCCTGCTTTTTTTGGGGGGGGGGGCGGGGGGGTATGTACACAAATTACTTGCATATCTCATTTGAATATTTTTTCAGAGTAGTATATGTTAGAATACCTTTTTAATAGTTAAAATCTTATATCGCCTCCCATTTTCTGTTCAGTTGCTCAATATCCACCTAACAGTTCAAATCTGTCACCGGTGAGTGATATCGCCCAGTTTGGCCTAGCGGATAAAATATATCTTCTTTATTGTGCCTTTGACCTAGCTTTCTTCTAGCTTTTCTATAAATATTTTCATGCCATTTTTGTTTAATGAGCTCTCCTTTTTGGGGGCCTCGACCTCATGAATTTAATTAGATTGGCAACGAGGTGTCATCATTTTACTGTTGAAATATCTAGATGCAACCGTAAGTTCTATGCTAATAGTTTCTTCCGATTTCTTGCTTCCTTCTCACCTACGATCTTCAAAAATTTAAACGCAACGTCAATCACCATTTTTTGACTTCCTGAATCCGATTCTTTTATTATCCCTTCCCCTCACTAAAGTCGTCCTGGGTATGATGATAAATTACATCCGGCTGTAAGGCCTCTAATTGCGAGGTTTGGGGAACGTGGAATCACTTAACTGCTGTTATTCCCAGGTTTGCCCTGACCCGTGGTGGTAACACCTGTTAAGGTCCCCGCTATGGGCAAATAGTGAACCCGCCAAACTATGGTTTTTATGAGGGTATAAAAATATATCTTTGTAGTGAGAATACCAGTAATATATTTTCAAAGTGAAAAAAAATTACCAGCAATACATTTTTGAAAAAAAAAATTATCAAAGCTCCCAAGAAAATGAAATGTCTGCATTAAATGACCTATAAGAAGTTGATATGCCGTAAACTAAACCAAACCTAACCTAACTAAAGTTTTCTCAATGCATTTCACTCTCAGTAACCTCCTTGCGTCTTAGTGACATAATCGCCTTACTTGGTAAATAAAAAGGGTTCAGTTGAAGAAACAAACAAGTGACACAAAGATGAGTAAGCGTGAGTATTAATTTGTTTTTTAAAACACAAGGGACTACTGGGAATTAAAGAGATTGAGCAAACTTTAGAAGGAACCTGAAACCCAATCCTGAAACATTGATTATGTGTAAGATTGCTAAATATAGTTTTAGCTTTGACAAGACAGTATTCTTTGTTGTTTTCCTTTTGTTTTTTCTTTTTTTTTTATTGTTTTTTTTTCTTTTTTTTTGTCTTGTTTTTTCTTGTTTTTTGTTTTGTTTCTTGTTTTTTTGTTTCTTGCTTTTTTCTTGTTTTTTTTGTTGTTTTTTCTCTTGTTTTTTTGTTTCTTGTTTTTTTTGTTACTTGTTTTTTTTTTTGTTAATTGTTTTTTGTTTGTTGTTTTTTTTCTTTTTTTCTTGTTTTTTCTTGTTTCTTGTTTTTTTTCTTTTTTTTTGTTTCATGTTTTTTTTGTTTCTTTCTTTCCTGTTTGATTTTTGCCTGATCGATTTTTGTTTTTCTTTATTTTTTTTTTGATTGTTTGTGCTTTTTTTGCTTTTTTTTTTTTGTTAGTAAGTTTGTTTTTTGTTTTTTCTTGTCTGTCTGTTGCCTTCTGTCTGTTGATTTTGTTTCCTTTTTTTCTGTCTTTTTTTTTTTGTTTCTTTTTTTAAATACTTTCTATTGCGTCTGCCCTACCCTGTACATACACAAACAATGAACTAGTTTTTTTAACATACCATCTCCAAAATTTCGTAACTTGCAGAAGATTGAATTTTTTTTTTTAATTATTGGTAGGAGTAAATAAGAAAATGTTATAAATTTAAAAAATATATTTCTAATACATAAAGGATTACTAGAAAAAAAAATGGACAATCTTAGATCTTCATGTCCACAAAAAAGCAGTGTCAAAAGGAAGTTTTTTTTTCCCTTGACACCACTATTATTTTAACTACTTTCGCTCCCCAGCAATATTTGTCTTAAAAAACGACGATTAGAATTGTAATAAAACCTAAACATATAATGAAAGCGAATTTATACATTTTTTATTATTGGGAATTTATAACAAAAATATTAAACATATTTATTTTCAATAATAATTTTATATTTACAACATTCTAAAAACTAATACAATTAAATATTCATCATTTACCAATTTATAAAGAACTAAATATGAAAACAATTTTTTATTCATAAATTTACAAACACTAAATTAACATGTGAACGAACTAATAAGGAAATCTTTATTGTTTAACATTTTATAAAGCTTGAATCAGTTGGCACTTGCCCATGTTAAGCCAAACATTCCAATAAACAATCTAATACAAAGAAAATGTATAATGTTTAGATTTTATTACAATTCTAATTATCACTTTTTAATACAATAAACATGAAGGAGTGAAGGTAGTTAAAATAATAGTAGTGTCAAGGGAAAAATTGTTCTTTTGACAATCCTTTTTTTTTCCGGTTACGTAGGTCCAAGATTCCCTCCCACAAAAAAATGATTCTCATCTGTTCGCCATTGTTGGAAATTGGCAAACATTTGGCTTCATTTAATACTTTGTGCGAAATAGTCTATATATATTATACCGCTGTACATTCCATTCTGTTTAATTTATAGCAGCTCTTAATTTTTTTTTAATCAGTCGCCATTACCGGCTACGATGGCAGCGCCACACGTTGCTTACAACTTTCCACAGAAGCAGTGTGTTTAGATGATACGGTTTTATTCATTTCTTAACTGCCTATTTAACCATTCAGTAGTATGTATTATTTTTTGTTTTATATGTTTACATTTGCATTACATGAAACAATAAAAACCTTGTTTGGCGGGCATAAATGATTTTCATTTCCTGTCTTAAACTTTGTTCTTTGATAGCACAGCAATATATATGTGAAATAAGCTGACAAGACTATATTTACATAGGGTTTTTTATAGGTGATTTCTGTCATCCGTCAGTCATGTCTCCAGTGGCGTCTAATGAAAGAGGTCAGACTGTATTTGCTAAGCCCTGACAGGCCACAATATGGGGCCACAGAGTGATCGGTACTTCTTTAATAGCCTAGGTTTATAAGTATGATAAAAAGTTTTCATTTCTTGCAGATTACATTTTGTGACACTATTTAGCGGTCGCGTGAAAATTAAAAGCGAGAAATAATTAAGACGAGAAGCTATCACGATAGACATAATGAGCGATGTTTTGTTTTTTTGTTTTTTTTTTGTTTTGTTTTGTTTTGTTTTTTAACAAAGAAAAGTGGTAAAGATTTTATTTTCATTTGCGAAAAAAAAAAGTATTTTTTTTTTCGCAGAAGATAGGAAATTCGTAAGATCTCGGATCTGTCGGCATTAATTTATGCTATGACGCGGCGAATAAAAGATAGCAATCTGCCCATGGCAATAATGAAAATTTCAAATTGGTCAAGTGGCCTACAAAACAGAATGCTGGGAGATAATCGAAATCAGGTCAATGATGCGACCGAGAAAAAAGATCAGTTTAGACGACCCCCAAAGAAAAGAAAAAGGAAGGGAAAAAGAAAAAAGCGAAAGAATAAACCATTACCTATCTTTCGGAGATATCATTTGATTTTGGAAAGAGACACCTGTTTAATGTTCAGACCTTGGCATGATAAAAGTTTGTTGCCGGGACAGATCGCTAGCGACAGGGTGCGAAGACGTTCAGTTGACCACCCATTTGACGCCGGCGAAAATCTCGTTGATAAATTCCAGATGACATTCGGTTAAGATAGAGATTAAGGACCACACTACGAGTCGTAGGGGCCCAGTTGTGGAAAAGAAAGATAAGAAAAAGGAAGATAATTTTTTTTCCTTTGAGCGATAACTGTAAACACCCGCGCTCCCGAGCGTCATTGGCTGAGTGGTGGCGTGAGCGGTGGGCGAAGGTAAACATATGAGAAGGAGGGGAGGCCTGTTGACGCCTCTGAGGAGATTGGTGTGAGATACCACTATGAGAAAGAAGGGAAACCTGTTGACGCCCCGAGGGGATTGGTGTGATATACCAATATGAGAAAGGAAGAATTTGGGAGGACGATTCCTTTAAGAACCCCTCTAAAGCAAAAAGTAATGGACTTCCAAAAATGGAAAGTGATAAATTTTCCTGTCCGAAAACAAAGAAAATCCTTATTGTAGATTTTGAATTATCGAGGAACCCAAACCACGACAGGCCCACACCCGGTTTTGGTCGGCGTCCATATAAACAGTCGCAGCGAGTGTTCGGCAGAGTTGGAGAGACGCAGTTCCGATGAGACGCAGACAGAGTTGAGCTGTGAGCTCTGAGACCAGCCTCGCAGGAAGCTGACTGAAGATCCACGCATTCCGACTTCGACTTCTAACCAAGAACAATTTATTTTTGAAGAACGACTTAGACTCAAACCACCAAAACAAGTTTTACGAATATCACCTGAAGATACAAAAAAAACAAAAAAAAAACAGTTATTGAAAAACAACTTGAGATATTAAGACTCGCCTAACAAACACAAAGTGTCACGAATCCATAGAAGCGGGTTGGGAGAAAGACGCAGTCCTGTATTCAGCAACCAGATATAAAGATATGTGTTATTCTTTTTTTGACATTTGAACTTTTCGAGTTGTTACTTTATTTTCTTTTACATATACTTGTACGATGTCACCTTTGCTCGAATTCGGCTTGCATTACGGCCCGGCAACTGATTGATTTCGTCTACCTAAGATCAAATCACAACGTGGGTAGGTTAGACTAGAAATCAAAACAGTTACTTCAGTAACCAGACGTTGGAGGCGAACTGGGAACGATAAAGCTGATACCGAATCTAACCAGATTCCCATCCGAATCAGCCAAGGGTTAGAACGTCACATTTGGTGCCGCGACCAATACCAAGTCACATTGGTCGTCACGGGATAGCATGGGGGCAGAGAGGCCGGGGTGACGTCACAATTTTTAAAAAAAAAGTATGGATGAATTAATAATCCTAAAAGTTGACTCGACTATCAATAAATGTCAAATATTTGATTCTTCGAAATAAAGTCAACGTCGTTTCTTTTTATCTTTCGAATTGATTCATTCATGTAATTATGGATTAAACAAATTTAAATAGAAACTTTCAGTTTGACGGTCAGACACCTTTTTTTTTTTTTTTTTTTATTTTATTTCATTTGCAATACTTTATATATATATTCCTTAGCTATTAGGGGAGTTATTTTTATACCTTAGGGAAGGTAGTAATGGAAAGCTAGAAGAAAGAACTAATTATTGACTATAGGGAGACTGAATGTACAGTCATCAGCAAAGGAGAAAGTTTATGGTGTGAACTACGTACTGAGGATTAAAAGGAAAAAAAATTGTAGTTCCAAAGAATGATTTCTGATTCGTTGGAACTACAAGATTTTTCTTTAAATTATGCAACTACCAATGGAGACAAGCATCCTAACTTTGATACCTATTGGGGACTTTAAAATCAAACCGGTACAGATATATATATAAGTGATGATGAAAAGTGATAGGAAATACGAAAGTCCATAGTATTAGCGAAAGACGTCTTCCAGAAACTAAGAGGCTTACAGCCATATTACGTTGAAACGTTGGTTCTCGTCCGATCACCGAAGTTAAGCAATATCGAGCCCGGTCAGTACCTAGATGAGTGACCGTTTGGTAATACCAGGTGATGTAAACTTTGATGTGCGAATGGTGTAATGAATAATGGCTCGGAATTGTTAATCGGAGAGCCAAGTTCCAATTCCAATCGGGTTCATTATATTCACTTACGCCATCATCAGTAAATCCTTATTATATCCAAAAATTCTTATAATCAAAAAAAAAAAAAAAAAAAACCTCCACATCAGCCAGTCCAAAAACTAAGCAAAGTATAAAGGGATCTGAAAATATTAAAACAAAGAAAAGTCTGAGCTGCTATGTAATATTTAATCTCTTATCTGACAATGACTGCTGGACATTTTTCTCACAATTGAAAAGGAGACTTGTGGCAAAAAAAAAAAGATGTTTCTACTGATGAATGTTGAGAATACCGTGGACAAAACATGTAAACAATTAAGAAGTCTTAAAGAAAATAGAAAAATAAGGGACCATATACTTTTAGAAAGACGATTGAAATTTTTGGTATATTGAGGAAAAAGGATCTCAAGAATCTAACACTCATCACATGATATATTGAAGGTAAGAGAAGCGACGGAAATTTAAAAAAAAACTATTTTAAACAGCGCCGTAGAAGAGAAAGGCTTTTTTTCCCCAAAAATATTTAGCCGCTGGACCGGAGTTTTCATCTTCTTTCTCTTTCTATTTGAGAGAGAAGTATATGGAGTGAAAGATAGAGAAAGAGATAAGGATTTTAAGGGAAAGCAAATGCTTTGTTTTATCTGAATTATTTTGTGTTTGTACATTTTTATTTTTATATTTTATTGGACTCAATTGTAATTAAAATGAAGACGCAATAAAGGGGAAATAACCATCATTGTACACCTTTTAAAGAATTCATTCATTCATCGGGGTTTTATGAAAGTGATATTCTTCCTTGCTTTGATAGTTTTTTTGTTGTTTTTTTTTTCCTTTCTTGTATTTCTTCTTTGTTATATTGCGTTTAAATAAAACTCTGTAAAAAAAATACCACAATTGGTAAAAAGCAAATTCAGGAAGTGGGCCTCCTCCTCCAGTCTACTACGGCCTTAAAAAAGTTTTTGTGAAATGATGGCTGAACAATGAATGACAAAGGAAGATGTTAAACGGTCAGAAATGATTTAGAGCAACAAAAGACAAAGTTGAAGAGTTTATGCCAAAATGTTTGCCATTTGCATACCTAGTTCTTTAAATAAACTCCTCCATCAAAATGAATCGATATAAATTCTTTATATTTAAACACACAAACTTTTACCAATATTTAAAGCTTTGTAAAAAGTTATGTATCATTGTAAGTAAAAAGAAGAGCCCAACATGCGAATTACAAATTGGAGATGACAAAATCAAGCAAGCACAACAATTTTAATATCTGGGAATTGTTTTAACAGAAGGCAAAAATGTGACACCGAAATCCGAAGTTGCATTGGGATAGCGAACGTTGCCTTCGAAAAGCTAAGCAAAGTATTAAGAAACGGGAAAATCTCGTTAGAAATAAAGAGTACTCAACTGTTACGTAATATCGGTCCTCTTATATAGCAGTGAATGTTGGATTGTCTCATCATGAAGAAAAGGCTTAAGGCAAAATGCGGTTCTACAGAAGGATGCTGAGAATACTATGGACTGAATATGTGAGCAATGACGAAGTTTTAGAGAAAATGGAAATAAAGAACATTTATACTTAACATCAGAAAGAGACAATTGAAATTTCTAGGCACATAATCAGGAAAGAGGGCTTCGAAAATGGGACACAAGATATTGCAAGCAATAGGGACAAAGGAAAGCAGCTGATAACCTACCTAACGAGATTCTGTAAATGGTTAGTAGAACGAGGAATGGGCGAGATAAAGAAAAGACAAAATTTACTAAGCTACAACGGACAGGAAGTTGCGGAGAGCCATGATCCCAAAGGTAAATGGCACATTGGAGAAAGAAAAAAAAAAAAGAAATATTTTAGTTTTCTAAGATTGTATTTTCTGTTTATATCCTTTCATTGTTTATGAAGCTAACAGAAAAATGGAAGATTTCAATATTGTCACTGATATATGCTTAAGCATGTCTGTTGGTTTAAACAAAAATTATCCTAAAGTGGGGCGCATGCCCCTCTGGTGGTCATGGTAATATTTTGGTGGGGTATGCGTAGGATATGCACCTTTCGTCTTACTATACCAACATGAACTCAGATTTCATTTTGCATTATTATTTCATGATTAAAATGATCAAAGTATATTACAGAATAAGATTTTTATTCAAATATTTTATTTCTTCCTTTCAGTTCGCTATTATATATATATATTTTAACTGTCTTTTTGTTTTATTTTTAAATTTTTCTCTTTCATGGATGCCATGGTCTTTGGAGGCTTGTTTAGAGTCAATGTTAATAACCTTTTAAGCTTCCTTAACGTGATTTGCAGTAAAATTTTGAATATGTAAGAATTAAATATTACATTTCACCAGAATTTTAGAAATACTAAAGTGGGGCATAGCTCAAAACCGGTCAGGAACCATTGGGTTAGACAGTACTTTTCACCTGTGATCGATATTCGATCCCAAGTCAAGTAGGTTAATTGGAAATGTTTAACAAAGCACAATATCTACTTAGTAAATATCTGTAAATTCCGATGAGAAGATAAAACGGTAGAAGTGCAAAATATCGAAACCAAAACCACGTATATTTTGGATACTAATTAATTTGATTGAATTTACTTATTACAAGAATTTTGTAAGAAAAAATTACGGAAATTTAAAGCCAATCTTAACCGTTTTGTTTTTTTAATTTTTTTAAATCTTAAAATGTAATTTGAAAACTTATTTACATTTAAGTCTCCAGAGAAATCAAATCGATTAAAAATTTGATTTTAAGCTACATAAAATTATGTCCTGAATCAGAAAATAATTTTTTTTTCTCTTTTTCAAATATTTAACTACTACTTCTGTTCTGTGTCCCAAGATACAAATAGACAATGAATTCAGCAGATATACAAAAATAGAAACAGGTGTAAGACAAGGATGTGTTTTCTCACCGGACATTTTATGATGTTAAGAATGTGTCCTTTTTGTTGCCATTGTATCTAGAACTTTGTCGTTGCGCACATGTTAGATCCCTGGTATTCTCAACATCCTTCTGTAGGAACACATAAACTATATTTTTAATGAAATATTCTACTACATATTTTTTATGCTGTGAAAAAAAAATGTTGATAATTGAAATTTATTTTCATTTAAAAAATTATCAATTTTTCACAAGTTTACAGAATTTTTTTAAAATATAGTTTGTGGTTCTTCATGAATATTTTTGAAATATTTTAAAGCCCCTCTTCTGTACAATTTTTAATTGTTCTCTATTAATTGAGAAATATAACGTTCAACACGTGTTTGTTGTCCCAATTAAAATAATCAATGAATAAATGAAACAATAAATCATTTAACTTTTTGGCGCGAACAGGGACCCATATTCTTCATTTTTACCATTAAAATAATCTTGAGAATTATTCAGAATATTACTGATAGTTTGTTTATTAAAGTTTTATAATTTTAAGCAAATATTACCTACTGAAATTAATAATTGCCTAGCATGTAAAATCAGAATTTTTTCCCATTATTATTTAATGGAACATCTGCCATTAGCAGGGCGAATTGTGTATGCTACTGCTAATGAATTTAAATGCAAAACCGATGTCTCCATTCACCACTTGTCCAAAAACTAATAATTTCTACATCTGAGGAAACTTGAAACAGCTGTGGTTTGAACCACCCTGAAATGAGAGAATTAACAAAATGGGCGCAAGTTTAATTTTAATAGGGAAAATGATATCTACTTGGGACACATAAGTTGCAATTATCTGATGTTTGAGAAACGTGAGAAGTTTAGTGACGGCCCTCAGAAAACAAAGGGATAACTGATCCTTTTCCAAGAATTATAACTAGGTGGAAATAATCAAATATGAAAAAAAAAAAAAAAAAAAAAAGAATCTTCCATATACACGCGCGTGGTTGCGCGCACACGTGTATATATATATATATATATATATATGCACACACACACACTTTTGTATTACGTATACCGGCCTGCACACTCGAGAAAATTTAATAAGAAAATGTGCTCTCCGTGAATCTTTAATAAATTTTCTCGGCTGCGCAGGTTTACTGTTTTAAAATAAAAGCGTGGCGTCAATTTCAAACATGGGTATTCACTAAACTGAAGCAGTATATACATTTACACACACACACACACAACTCTCTCTCTCTCTCTCTCTCTATATATATATATATATATATATATATATATATATATATATATATAATAGAGAGGACTTTTTCTTTCCAGTGTGCATCTACAGTAGACTCCTTTTTAAAAGACCTGCTTATTTCTGTTTATATTAGAAAGTTCTACCATGGAAGACTTTAGGGACCAGGCTCTGTTGAGCACTTCTTTTTGCTTGAAAGCATTAGATTTCGTGGCCCCATTGTTCCTTTGTGGCATTGACCACTTTTAAACCGTACCGGCAAACTATTTTTTTTGTTGTGTATTTTTTTTTTGGGGGGGGGGTCAATTTTGTGTTTACCGCATTATTTGATCTTGGCTGGATGGGTGATTTTTCCGCTTCAGGTGAGTTTGGTGTGTGCGTGAGATAAACGTACCGTTTTTTGTTTTTTTTTTTTCTTTTTTTTACATCTCTGACTCGCCTGAAGGAATAAAAGCTCCCATTTTCTCACTACAGCTGACGAT
>OZ010582.1:120892284-120948466 GCA_963932145.1 Acanthosepion lycidas
AAACTTTAAAATCTAATTTGTTCTTGTTTGGGATTAATATGATGTCGAAGAAAGGTAAGGTGTTGTTTATTTCGTGCTCGTGTGTGAATCTTACGGTTTCGATTTTCTTAAGTCATCATCAGGATAGGTGAGTTTAGTCAAATTTTGAAATGGTGTAACACTATTTTTTAAAAGCTGTTACGCCATTTCAAAATTTTACTAATCCCAACAATTGTCTCTACCTACCCTGATGATGACTTTGAATGAGTCGAAAGGTTAGACCATATTTTCTATACTTTTCTTCCGAAATGAGCTTCGGACAATTTCTGACGGAATTTTCTTGTTTGAGAAGGACTATTCGTAACTTTGAAAAATCGATCATTAAAAATAAAATTAATCGACATAAAATCTGTTGTTTTTAATATATATGCGTAAATGCTGTTTTTAGTGAGTTTGAGTAGATATCCGTTTTTTTTTTATTTGGGGGGGGTGTATTTGTTTTCAAACAGTGAAATTAACATCTACTGCCCTAGATCCGTGAAGAAAATGTGCCTCTAAATAAGGACTGAACTTGCATTCTCATAAACCTGAGAAACTCCCTTTTTTAATACACAAACATAATTACGCAATTTTTGTTTTTGTTTTTGTTCTAGTAGTTTAAGTTATCTCTCTCTCTCTCTCTCTGACTCTCTCTCTCTCTCTGACTCTCTGCCTCTCTCTCTCTCTCCCTCTCTCTCTCTCTCTCTGCCTCTCTCTCGTGGATGACAGTAGTGGACTGTTTTGAAGATGTTTACAAAGTCAGTAACCCAAAAGATTTTTCCATCAAAGTGTACAGTAATAATAATTGTAAGAAAATATACTTAAAGTACAAGGCACAAGAGCCACTCGAAGTAGATGGTTATATAGTGAGACATAAGTTTATGGGGATATGTGAGGAAGATAACAGTTAACCCCAGACTTAAACATGTTAAGATTATATAGTGACGGGGAAGCATACTATTGGGTGTCGGTTCCACAAATTGTTCGTGGGAAGAAGCTGTTTGAGTGGAACTTTCATCTCATTAATAGAATGCGGATGGTTCGCTACAATGTGCGTGGCTTGGCGGGTCTTAGCCGTGAAGGTTAGAATTGGTGGAACTGAAAAATATTATTCATCTGAACACTTTCCATGGAAAGAGCGATAGAGTAACCAGAGGCTTGAAATGTTTCGTCTGTGGGGAAAGGGGTTGTAGGGTGGGAAAATAATCACCCACAAGGCCGCGGAGACTTTTGTACTCTATCAAGACTGGACATTTTCTGCGCATACATTGCAACAGTACTCAATTTTCAGTCTGATCTGACTCCTTGTAAAGGATTTCAAGAGTAGCCAGGTACTTGCTGTAGCCGTATAGAGCATCTCTAGTGGTGGATCGTATGTACGAGTTCCACTTGAGGTTTGGGTTGAGCTTAAGTCTTAACAGGCACTTAAAGCATGGGTCCTCCCTGAGAGAACACCCGTTCATCGACACTAGTTTGGTTTTCGAGACATTGAATATAAATAGGCAGTTTTCCCCAGACTGAGCTGTTAGAGCTAGTCCAGAGTAGAGATCAGCTGCCAGGCTCTAGTCATCTAGAGTTTTCGAGGTGCACCCATATATACCGTTGTAGCATCAGCATAGATCACAAATGATCGGAGTATACTCTTAGGTATATAATTTATGAAAAGTAGAGAGTTGAAACGAACCTTGCAAGACGCATGAGTTAATCACTTAGAGCTTGGAGGACAGGTTGTTAGCAACTACTATCGGGCATCTACCTATTAGGAACGACTTGATAAGTGAGCAGACGCTTCCATTTATTTCATAGCTGGAGATCTTGTACAGCAACACTCTATGATACACCTTGTCAAAGGCCTTAGAAATATCTAATGCGTGTTAAGATGTAATTATTGTCTAGTGTCTCACTGAATCTATGAGTAATGATAATTAAGATATCAGCATTAGGCCAAGCCAATCGAAGTCTGTACTGCTTGTCGCTCAAGAAGTTATCGTTATTGAGAAATCCAGAAAATGTTTTTCCGGGTTTTGGCATTATCGTCAGAGATCCGAACCTTGGAGTAATTCCTGATGTAGCTATCCTATCAGCAGATATGTAATATCAAGGCTATTATACTGCCATTTTGTGAATGAGTTATTGACTATACAGTAGTCTCCAGTGAGGCCTCTTGATGTCATGATGAAGGGCACAGGTATGGTTGTGTATCTGGACCATTAACTACCTGTGGGTGTGACTGTCTCGCTACCTCGTCTTCACCTGTATATACTATCTGACTTCTAACCGTGACAACAACAAAATTGAATAAAAGAATCAGACAACAACTACATAAAAAAGTGAATTCCAGATTCACCATCTCCTACACCAATGTATATGGGGGTCTACGTTTTAACTTTCCAGTTGTGGAACTCCATCGTCTCGAAATCAAACCTGACTCTTGTTCCTGTCTGAAACTAGTATAGATCTTTCTCTCTCAATGAAAGGAACTCGCAATCTCGACTCTAATAATGAAACATAACCATCGAAAACGCCATGACCACAGACTCGGCGCCTACAGGAAGAATTGGTTCCCGTAAGGCAGACACCCTGATTTCCTGTATATGTGCTTTCACATGTTACTTGTTCATCTTTACTCTCTGTCGTCCATAGGATGATTGAACTATAATGTTCGACAAAATAGCTGAGAAGATTGATGTCCTCTCTGATCATACCTTAGCTATCATTCCTATTTGTGGTGGCTTTAATCTTCACCACAAAAAATGGTTAGTCAACTCGAACAAAGCTGATAAAGAAGGCAGATACAGCCGAGAAATCTCTATTGCTTACAAATTGATCCAGATCGTTAAGCCAAGTCGTATTCCCAAAACACGACATTGCACAAACATTTTCCTCACATCCTGCTCTGAAAAATGCTCCGCTAAAGTGTTACCTCTCCTGGGTACTGCAGATCATTCACTGGTCAGTGTTAAAATTGGTGCCAAATCGAAAGTATCTCCGTTCCACAGAACGATTTTTCAGTAGATCAACTGGGACACCTTCAGATCTTACATGTTAGAATGTAACATATCATTCAGTATTCTTCAAATATAGAGAGGCTCCATAACTACTGTCCTGATATCTGAATGGATCCTTTCTGGCATGGGAAGTTTTATACCCCAGAAAAAATTCCAACAAAAACCGAATAACCAACCCTGGTTCCAACCAGAACTCACTGTAACTACTATTACTACTACTACAATATCTACCACAGATAATTGTATAGTAGGACACTTACTGCATTAAAAACTTCCGCAATCATTGGAAGAAACTTCTAGAAAATGCAAAATGCATGTCCAAGCCAAAGTCTAAAGCAAACGACGTGGATCCTGGTAGTTCTAGAAAATCTTCAACCAAACTCTCAATAGAGGCAAAGCGTCAGTGCTTACTATCATAAATGGTCCTGAGGTTATCTCATCATCTTCATATAAGGCGAAGCTCTTTGCTATGATTTTTTCCTCTAATTCTACGTTAGACGACAAAAGCTATTCTCTTCCTGATTACTCCACTCTCAAATAGTACAAACTTGGTAATATTTCTCTCACAGCCCAGAAAATCTTAAGCCATACCAAAAGCCTTTACCCTAAGGTTACTGGTCTTGATAAAATCCCAGTTGTTGTTGTTCTTATTATTAACCCTGAGTTATCCTCGATCTTAGTAAGACTGTTTAACTGCTGCATGAAGGAGAAATACTTCCCAAGTCTGTAAAAAGGTGTCAAGTGTATTGTTTTCAAGAATACGGGTTATTGCTCATCTCTGTCTCACTATCGGCCTATCAGCCTCATTACTGTGATCAGTAAACTCTTTCAGGCTATAATCAAGAAAAAGGGGATAACCTCTTGAGCGTCAAGCAGTACAGACTTCGATCGGTTCAGTCTAAAACTCACAGAATCAGTGAGATACTAGACAATATGACGATTGCAGTAGATATTTGTAAGGCCTTTGACAAGGTGTACCACAATATTGCTGCACAAGCTCTCCGGCTATGGAATAATTGGAAGAGTTTACTCAGTTATCAAACACTTCCTGATGGTAGTTGCTAACGGTCAGTTCTTGGAGACACAAGTGCTTAATGCAGGCGTCCTCTAAGACTCGCTTCGCTGCCCTACTTTCTTCCTAATCTACATAAATGATTTACCTGAGAGTATACTTTGATCATTTGTGAATATCTATGCATGGGCGCACCTCCAAAAACTGTTGGTAATCAGAGCTGAGCTTTCCTCTGGACTAACGCTAGCAGTTGTCAATGGAAACCTTAACTAGTACTTTGAAGATATTCCTCTTCTGTCAAATACTGAACAGAAACAACTACTACAAAAATGAACACTGTCTGAAAAGCTTAAGTATTGGTCTTTTTTTCTTAGACAATTACATTACAAATTAAGGGCTAACAATGAAACACTTAGATATATTAAAGTTCCCCCCATAACCAATCTAAATATTTCAACTTCAAATTACAATGAGTTTATGTATCAATCCTTCAACAAGTCTGAAAGAAAAAAATAATGTAAAGTTTCCTCATCAGGAAAATCAAAACTTGGTAAACTTGACTATTGTGTCTGGAAAAAAAAAAGTGTCAGAAGGACGCTTTTTTTCCTTGACATCACTATTATTTTTAACTACATTCACTCCTCAGCAATGTTTGTTTTAAAAAGTGATGATTAAAATTGTAATAAAACCTAAACATATCAAAGTGAATCTATACTTTTTCTTTGTTCTTAAGGATTGACAACAAAAATAATAAAAACTATATTATTTATTGGAATGCTTGGCAAAAGATTGGCCAATTGATTCAAACTTTATAAAATGGTAAACAAGTATTTCCTTATAGTTGGTTCACATAATTTATTCAAAAATTTATAAACATTTACTAAATTATTAAAGAATATTTTCATATGTATTTATAAATTTTCATATTTTTTCATATGTATTTTGTAAATGATAAATATTACTTTGCATTGGTTTTAATTGTATTAGTTTTTAGGATGTGTAAATATAAAATTATTCTTGTAAATAAACAATCTTATAAACAGTGTTTTATGTTTGTAAATTCTCAAGGACAAAAAAAAATTTTATTACAATTTTAATCATCACTTTTTTTAAACAAACACTGCCAAGGAGTAAAGGTAGTTAAAATAATGACAGTGTCAATAGAAAAAACCATTAACATTTTAACACTCCATTTTTTTTTTTTTTTTTTTTGCAGGCATTAAGGTCCAAGTTTTCCCAAAACTCATTGCTGTACTTGTAATATTGTCATCTTTCTGATTTGAAAGACAACCAGTCTTCAGAGCTTTCTATAAAGTACTGATGATTTTTTTATGCCACTAATTAAAAATATTGTTTCCAATGGCCTAGAAACAATCATTTCTATTGTAAACAAACAGTGCAACCCTCACCTCAGCTTTCCACCATGTGGCCAACGATTACCCTACATTGCATTCTAATTCTTGATCTCGTCATGTGCGCCACGCTGGGGAAGGACATGTTCACAAAAAGTAACACGCCGAAAGATAAACACCATCTTGAGAAACTTAGGGTTTTGTCTGTGTGGGTAGGTAGGTGATACTTGGGTAACTTCTATGTCAGCAGTTTCTCCTACTAACTCCTTGCCCATCTACTCATCCTGAGGTGGTGGCTGGCAATATGAAATGGAGGATTTGAAACCATTTGACGGACATGTCCATCTCCCACCAAGAGTGGAACAGAACTCTTCCTGATCCCAAGCATGACTGTTAATTTAGACCAGCATCCAGATATACCCAATTTCCAGTTTTGTTGCAACTTGTTTTCAAGAGATCCCTTTAATTTCCATTTCCCTTCAGTTAAAGTGGATGCCACTTAAAAGACCAAATTTTAAAAGGATTCATCTGCTGGGCTATCAAACAAAAATACTTATCAAAATAAAACCACCGCTTCCCTTTCTACATGTGCATTCATATTGTCGCACAGTAACAAATATGGGGGGGGGGAATCCAGTAGAAAGGGAAAATTTTAAGTCAGATGGAGAATTTCTTGCTTTTTGTTCCAAATTTATTTGGATTGTGACATTTAGATTTTGATTAATAGATTTCAAATCTATTCTGAGTAACAGGCATAGTTCATGCATCTTAGCAGAGCAATTTTAACAACTGATCTTTAAAATAACTGCTGAAGATTGGAGTTTGCTGAACAAAACAGAACTTTTGATATAAGTCCTCATTAATATTTGTCACATTCTTGGTGAGTGCATTCTCTAGTCTCTTTCAGATGAACTTAGATGTTAAAACTTGTCCTTATTTTATTAGGTTGTCACACATTAAGCACTTTATAGAAAATGAATAAAATGCTTCTGCAATGTTAAATAATTAATTTATTTAGTTGAAACAGGTACCATTTTGATGAATGACTTCTCCAATGTACCTCTAAATTCTTGATGACATCTTTTAAAAAAAATTCTTATCCTTTGATGTCATAAACAGTTCAAATGTTTCAATTACCTCTTCCTTATTGGAGAATGTTTTATTGTATATGAAAAGCTCAAAATGCTTAAATAAGTGATAATCAGTAGGAGAGATATCGGGAATATGGAGGATGAGGCAAAATTTCATAATTCAGTCTATGCAGCTCTTGGACAATTGATTGAGAAGTGTGTGTGGATGTGCAACAAAATTGGGCTATCCCTAGTCATAAGTCTAAAATTATTCTTTTTCAATTTTTCATGCATACACAATTTCTCCACAATATTTTTATTTTCCCCTTGGGGCAATAATGAGTAACCCCTTTGAAAGGCCACCATACAGTAACCATTAACTTTTTAGGGTGCAGTGGAGGTTTTGGGTATTGTTTTAATGATTCACTTGCATGTAACCACTGGCCTACTCTCTTCCTGTTGTATCCATTTCTCATCACATGTAATGATTTGATGTAAAAATGGTTCTTTTTCCAATCAGGAAAGCAACAGGGAGCACACCTTAAAGTGACAGTTTTTTTTTTTTGTTTTTTGAATTAAGTTCATATGGGACAAACCTATCCATTTTTGTTACTTATCCAATTGTTTTCAAGTGCTAAGAAACAAATGTGCAAGATGTTTTGAGTTATGTTGCAAGTTTTCAGACTGTAGTTCTCAGATATTGATCAACCAAAGCATTTAATTGATCATGTCTGATAACCAATCAGGGTCTTCTCCTTGATTTATTTTCAAGACTATATAATCTCCCAAACAAAACTTCTGAAACTATCTCTGTACAGTTCTGATTTCAACAATACCATTACCAAAGGCCACCTTGATATTCTGAAATGCTTCAGAGGCAGAATGACCCACTTTGTACTCGTACAGTAAGATTACAATAAAACTATATCAAGTAATCATTTTCATTAGGCTTATGAGTAACAATATATTGAAAGAAAAATTACCTGAAAAGAAAGTTTTGAATAAATCAAGATTCATTTTTTTATATACTGAGGTTACTTCGTTAGACAACCAGAACAACAACCAACTAAAAAAAAAAAAAAAATGTCATTTCATGTGTGACAACCTAATAGATTCCTTGCTTAATTATAGGAGGGGAAAAAAAAGCTACAGGTTGGGTTATAAGCAAAACAAGAAAATTCTGCTCCTAATGAAATTCACCAAAAGTTATTGAATAGGAGGCACCACAGGCTTGAGGAATTGAAGAGCAGATTTCAAATTCCAGTCGAACCCATTACATTCACTTATGTGCTAATACCCTTTGGGAAAAGTATGAATCCTCTTCTTCTCCCCCAGCTATGGGTAAATAGCAGGACAGACTGGGCACTAGAGCCTCAGGCAGCAACTTGTCTAGAAGGACAACTCAAATTCAAAACCTGATCCTCCAGGTTGGGGGTTGTGCAGTAGGCTAACAACCTGTTTCCCTGATAGCTAGAATCTCCAACTATTCAAATGTAATGTCAATTGACATCTCCGGATGTCCTGAACTATCCCCTGCCTTTCTCTTTATCCTTTTCCTCCATCACATTTCTTTGCTCCCACTCTGTAACCCCCTGCATACTAGTGGCATCCTACCTTGCTTGCAGTGAAATGCTTAAAAAAATAAAACCTACTCAATTATGGCTTGTTAGAAACCACTATGATATCATACAGCCATATGTTCAATGAATTTAAAGGCATAATAAATATATAAAGTCATTCAATAAACATAGAAATCTCTCTGGGGTTGGTTCAGACAAAAGATGGGGGGGGAAAAAAAAAAATTAAAAAACTACTTTGGCTTTCTTTCCTTTATTTTTCTTTGTCTTCAAAGGAGGTAAATGTGGATGGCCCTATTTTTCTTTTTCAAACTTTTTCATGAGTGTTCCTTTTTCTTTTTTTTTTAATCCAAGATTAAAATACAAGTAAAACCAACAGAAAAGATGATTTTTCTCAGACAAATATGAAGTGCAAGACAAACGATGTTTTTAATAGTTTTCTGTTTTGATGATGGATTTATATTAAAAAGAAATATTTAGTTCATTTTTTAAAAATGTACTTGATCACATGTGAGTGAATTTTTCTTTAAACTTTTGACATTTTTTTTTTGTTTTTAATGTTGTAATGTAAAACGAAAAATACAAACTTCAATAAGAATGGAAAATATGAAACAAAATGACATTTTTCAGTTCACAATAGATTCCTATTAACACAGTAGTGTGACCATATACTGAAAGTTCTTCTGTAGAGAAGCAGGTCTTTTGCTTAATTATTTTTCACTCTTATTAAAGAAATTTGTATGAAGTACTTATATAGACAGATTTTTTTTTTTTTAATTAATAGATATGAGGTCAGGTAAAAAAGAAATATGGCCATGATAAAGCATTTAGCATGTTTTTCTTTTTACTGCAGTAAATGCATTTTAGAGCTAATATCACATAAAAGAACCCTTATCCCCCAAAACAAACAGAAAATTCACTTGTGGAAAAATTCTTTATAAAAGGAAAAAAAAAACTTAACAAAATTCTGCAACAAAATTGATCAAGAGTAGAAAAAAAATTTCTTTTTAGAAAGAAAAAAAAAATGTAAAGTTAAAATGAGAGAAAATAAAGCTTATCAAAAAAAGAAATGATGAAAATGTTCAAAATAAAGTAGAAATGTCATAAGTAAAATAGCAATGATAGTAAATAAAATTAAAAATAATACTAAGAATGAAAGCTCACGGCTTGTCAGATTTATTGCTTTTTTGCTTTTTTTTTTTTTTTTTTTTTTAGTCTATACTAAAAAAAAAATTGAAGATTCTGCCTGCTTGGTTGGAATAAAAATGAAAAATTGAAACAAAAAAATGTTAAAACTATGGAATAGTTTCAAGGTATGGAAATGTCATTGTTAGTCTTCTTTCTACACACACACACACACGTGTGTATGTGTTTTTATTTTATTTTTTTTTCCGGTCATTGCTTTCTTTTTCTTCAATGTGTTTGATAAGTCAGCTGCAGGGGAGAATCATTAACAGTGACTAAATAAGTTTTTTTTTTCTTTTTTGCCAATCAATAAGTAAAGAAAAAGAAAGTCATTTGTTTTATGCAATGGCCAATCTTCTGGAACACTAGTTAAGCAGTGAACCAAACAGCAAATCAATCCAAGAAGCCATTAGATCTCCTCTTTAACCAACATCTTTCAGCCCCAGTTGATAGTGAGAATTCATGACCACAGACACTACCATTTTTATTCAAAGCCTTCATCATGAAACAAGTAGATAATTGATGCACTATATTAGAAGTACAAAATATTTGCCAACTCTCTTTATTTACTTATGAGTTCGTTTATAAGATGAAGGCTTCATGTGATGCTACTCTCCCAACTTTACAATTACTGTTTGGAAAACACCACTGCTGGCTTAAATGGACATAAAAGGCACTTTTCAATGTGATTTTTGATTGGCTATGTTGAGTTGCTATGATAAAGGAATATAATTGGTAAAGCCAGTATTTAAAACTTCTGTATGTGAAATGGAATTAGGAAAATGAGAGGAGTAGTTAGTGATAGTGGAGGGATCATGTTACTTTTCCTCCTCCTCTCCTCCTTACTCTCTCACTCGAATCAGCTGACCCTCAAGAATGCCATTGGTATGTTAGGAAAAAGTTTTTTGTTGAATTGTTTCAATAATGGCCACCAAATATTTTTGTGAATATAATGAATCACATCTGAGCTTTTTTTTTTTTTTTCTTTTCATTGTTTTTCAAATCCCCCTCCCCAACCCTCATAATTTTTCTGTAACAATTTTTTCTGTGCATTATTTAAAAAAACAAAAAAAAAACAAAAAAACTTTAGTTCAATATTATATTCTTTTCTGTATAGTTGCAGTCAGTTTTAATTGTGGAAAATTTTTTTTCTCCAGATATATATATATTCTTTTTCTTTTCAATTCTTGCTCAGTAAGAGCCCAAGAGTCAGAGGAAAGTTTTGTTTTTTTTTTTAATTGTTTTTTTTTTCTCTTTGAGATTTTTTTTTAATAATATTAATAATAATAATAATCATATATATCTTTTTATTTCAAACTTCTCTCTCTCTCTTTCTCTCTCTCTCAAAATCCTGTTTGAGACTTAAGAATTCCTTTTTGGTAAAGATTGAATGTGTATATAATAATTTTGATGTGGGCTGTAGTGGTCATGTCAGCAGTTTTGACCAAGGAATAGGGGTACAAAGCTTACTGACCACACTTTTCAGCAGCTGGTACTTAGCATTAGTTGAAACAGCAGCAGTAGTAGTAGTAGTAGCAGCAACAATATTCAGCTTCCTGGTTTTCTAGGAAGGAGGTGGACATGAGTTCATATATAGTGTACCCTGAATTATCCTTGGTTGGATAAAAAACATTTTTTTTCTGTCTGGATACTCCTTCCTCAATGTGGGGAAATATATCTTGTTACATTGGGCTGGTGTAGGGTACAGCTGGTGTTGGATCAGGATTGGCACGCAGGACTCTCTCAACAGCACTACAATGTTGGCGAGGTCCTGGTTCAGGTGTGTATGTGAAAGTTAGTCCAGTTGCATATATGATACCATCATTTCTCACTAGTGTGACTGGAACCTGTTGAAAGACAGAAATATCAAATAAATGTATAGGTCATATGTATAAATAGCAGTACTTACTTGACAGTATAATATGAAAGCCTGATTATCTGGTTGGAAAGAAAGTCCTTGCAGTTTCTAAGTAAATTTAATGTTCTACAAACCATAACAACTTTCCTTCCAACCAAATATACTTTACTTTTCTCATAACACTAACCATTATTGGATTTCCTCATTAAACTAAAGAATTTCCTGTAAATATCATCATAGGAGAATTGACTTTAATCTGGCACAACTTTGGAATAGGGGTGAGGATCAAACTTGATAGTTTAGCCCGTTTATCATTATGCGGTGAAAGGCTCATTTTAGCATAAATCCACAAGTGTCGGATACTCATACAAAGTTCGCCAGGTTTTTGTAGCCTGGCATAAGATCACAAGCGAGGATTATTCATTAGAATAGTAATGGTTTTATAAATGTTAAAATGCTTTGTCTACACTTACAGATTAACTTGAACAATTTCCTGGCACATACTCTGCCTTTTTTTTTTTTTTTTTTATAACTTTCATATCAGATTATAGCTCATAAATTATTTGATTACCAGAAGTTAGTGTAAAAGTCACTATCAAAATATGTACACTTGTTTCACTACACTGTCACTGAAAGATATGGCCAAATAAAAATGTTATTTTATTTGCTTTGAAAATTTCCAATATCCTTTTTGTCATTTGCTCATATTGTTCTTTTAATCAATAAAGAATATATTTTTATCTGCTTTCTCATTTATTGAAGAAAAAAAATATAAATATGTAGCATAACTGGTGATTACAAGTATCCACCCTCCCACAATGACTCAAGATTGTTTTATAAGCATGTGTATGATGCTCATAAAACAAAAGTCATCTTCCATACCAGCTGTTCACAATATGCAGCATAAAGTATGCAATGCAAATTGATTTACAATTAATCTTCAATATAACACAACAACTGTTACATCAAATAAAAGGAGACCAAGTATAAGCAGGCTTCTTTCTTTACTAACCAAAAAATGCACCAATGCGGTTTCAATCCCTCAACTTCGTATTTATGAAGCTCAGATTTTTTGGTTTGTCATAACCTCTTTAAGAGATTGACTGCATTTCTCAGATTCCCCCCACCACCACCAACCATCTGGCCCAAAGTAAAATCCATATAAGCAATTTTTAGGTATAAGAAAACTAGTAATGCATTTATACAATATAAACAGATATTTATTAAACTGAGTAGGTGCAAAGCCACTATGATAGTTTTGTTTAATGGCATATCAACTCCTAATGGGTCATCTAATATTGAAATTTAATTTTCTTGGACTAATAAAAATGTGATGTATGTTATTCTGAATACATGTTAGATATTAGAGACGGAGGATATATGTGCGTTTTATGTTGTAGATATATTTTGGAATACAGTTGGATTTCTTTAAGAAAATGTTGGATATTATATGGATTAAATTCCATGAAAGAGTTTTTTTCATGTGGGTTATTTGGTTAGCAGATCAATCTCTATGGGTTATTTTATGCCGAAATTTAAATATTTTGAACACAATTTTATGGCTTCAACTAAATATATTTTCCAATGCAATAGCATGACTTCAACTACAGATAAAATGTATTGTTAGTAATTTTACTATAAAAATATATTTTTATACTTTTCATATGATTTTGTTTGGTGGTTCAATATTTGCCCATAGCTGGAGTCCTAACAGGTACTACCACCCCAGGTCAGGGTGGACCTAGGAATGACAGTAATTAAGATATGGCTCCATGTCCCTAAAAACCTCAAATCCCCTGATCAGAGGCCTTGCTGCCAGGTGCAGTTTATCATCAAACCCAGGACTAATAGTGAGTCTTACTTAAAGTCCTTACATATTATTTAACCTATATCTTTTAAATCAGCATAATCTTATCACTGTATGGATCAGCAATGCTACCTCGAATCAGTTAATGAGAAGTTACTTATTATTTTCTAAAGAATTAACAGATTTTATTTATTAATCCAGCATATTTTTATTAATTTAAACATTATTTTTAGTGGATACCCATATTTGAGTAGATTCTCCAATTATTTTAAAGAGTATTTTATTTTGTCTACTGGCCTGAATATTTGAGAAATCTTATTAAAAAAAAAAAAAAATTTGCCGTGGCAGGATTCAAACTTGCATCCCCCTTTGCAGGAGAAACTGTCATTTGATCTGATATGCTATTTTTTCCACTAAAAATAACATTTACAATAATAAAAATTACTTACACACACACACAATATAGATAATTGAAATGTAATTCAAATTAAATGCAGGTTATTGTTGATTTTTTTTTTTTTTTTTTTTTTTTTTTTTTTAAATATGGTGCTCAGTATCCTGCAGATAGTGTAAATGTTATGCTTTTCATACATAAATCTATCATTTGTCTGTACATTGAATATTGCTTCCATATCTGGCCTGGTTCTAGTGATTTTTCAACAAAATCCAAAGGATCTGTAATGTTATTAGGTCCAGACTTGACTTCATTCACTTTCCCACTATTTTGTCATGGTTCCTCACTTGTTTTTCTATAAATATTTTTGCAATTGTTCTGCAATGAGCTTTCTTCTCTTTAGTACCACATGAATTTATGTGTAGCACTAGATGGCAACTAAGTCTCATTTTAATGTTAAAATTGTGAGATGTAACTAAGTTCTAGTCTAACAGTTTATTTTCTTCCCTGTAGAACTTTCAAAAATTTAAGTACAACATCAATCACCATCTTCTCTCTTCCTGAATACTGTTCTTTTATTGCCCTTTCTCCTCACTAAAGTTTTTCTCATTCTCTTTCATACCCAGAACCCCCCCCACCCTGGTATCTTAGTGTCATTATTGCCATGCCTGAGGCGAAATGGTTAAAAAAAAAAAAAATTCTTAATATAACTAAAAGTGATAGAAACAATTGTCAAATACATAAAACTGTTAGTTCCATTTTCCAATTGTATTTGTGCCTACAAGTTCTATTAATACTGATCTTACACAACACTTTGTAATAGTGTTTCTTTATTAACTGTATCATATTTTCTGTGTAGTTGTAATTCAATCCGACTGATTTCTTAAATATTTTATTGGGTATATGACTTCTTGGGAAGTACTTTGCAATTAAACTTTCCTAAAAGGACACATACTAAATAAATTATTTAACAAGAACTCAGTCAAATTGATTTATAGCTGCACAAAATACGATGCTATGATTATCCAATCAGGGATGAGTATCTACAGAAAAACATAATATATGAAATGAAAATAAACGTGGATGGTGAATCTGACATGATTTATTTAAGAGCAAGAGAACATCCTTGGAAAGAAAGGTTCTTACAATCATATATAGAGATAAATACCAGCAACTTAGAAAATCATTCTCCATGGAGGTGGGGGAGGAGAGAGAGAGAGGAGAGATATTCTCACCTGTAATGGCTGACGTACCCATCTCCAACCTGCCCGGAATGCAGAGATGTCAGGCACCACACAAAGCATACTTTCTTCACATCTGCAAAAATAAAATAAATAAATAAAAACTTGAAGAGAACAACAATTTTAAAACTTTTTTTTTTTTTTTTTTTTCTTTTACAGATGAAATTTATCAAATGTACTTTGGAGTCCATTCAAGAAATGGTTTTGTGAGAACAGCTGATTCTCCGACAACTTAATTTCTCAGATGTGCAATGCCATAACAATTAGCATAACAGAAAATCAAGTCAATAGGCTGAATTCAAATTCTGGCTAATGTTTTTACTTTGTACTAATGTTGTTGAGAAAAGCATAAATCAATCTTTTCTTTCTTAAACTCAGGGTAAAATAGGAAGAAAAAAAAAGAAAAAAAAATGTAATTTTTAGCCTTCCTACAGCAACAAGGCTAGGAGGGAAAAAAAATGAATTCAAAACCATAGAGAAGGTAATGAGAAAACATTCTGATTCCACTATCATTCCAAACAAGTCATGGCAATGTGCAATTTACAAATAGAGAATAAAAGAAAATCATGGAAAGCCATGTTTTTTTCTTCTTGTATAAAAACAAAATAATGAATGGTTAGCATAAAAAAAAAAAAATTGTTTGTACTTTAGAAGATAATTCCTATGGAATTTTGTTTCTAAAATAATATGGGGAAACTGTATAGGTAGGTCTTTTTTTTTTTTTTTTTTTTTATATTTGTGAGGAGAATACTTTTTCATCTGATACTTTGTTGATGCAAGGTTTGAACAGCTATAATGTACAATTTATGCTGTGGCAGGGAAGGGGGAGAGGAGAATAACAAGAACCCTTACCTGTACATAGTTTCTGCTTCTACATCACCAAACCACACCTTTAAACTTGGAGTGAAATTCTCACCAGTCAACTCCAACATTGCCACATCTCCCCCACCATTCAACTGAAAAAAAAAAAAAAAAAAATGTTAACATAAATAAAAATAAAAAAAAGTACTTAAAGACCCAAATGTATTCTAAAGGAGGAAAACAAAAATAAAACTAAATTCAGTTAGAAATTTTTTTTTTTCTTTTTTTATAGACAAGATAAAAGGAAGTCATTTTTACAATTTCATTCATTTAGAATATAATTTTTAGCCTGTAGTATTGTTATTAACCTCTATTAACATTATAAATATTTACGTTAGGTGAATAAAGTAATTAAATGTAATCATCTTAGCATTACAATGAGAACTGATTATGAAAATGTAAGATTCTTAAAGTTATTTTTTTGTTGTTTTAATAATTTCTTTCTTTGATATTTACAAAGTTTAGCTTAGGCTACAAATGTGGAAACGTACAAATGGTCTGTAAAATTAAGTTGCTAATCATTGCTTTATGGCACATCACTTTGTGTTTTTAAACTTTAAAAACAACAAAAAAAATGTTGATATTCCATTTAACATACTTACATGTAAACTACTAACAACTGGCACAGGTGTTACTGGTGATTTCACAGGACCCATGCCTTCAAAAAATGTATATTCAGCTTTGTCTGTACTTATAATTGTCCAAGAGGCACCATCGTTTATCATTTCCTTATTGGGTTCTTTTGGACAAGGCGTGGCCTGTTATGAAAAAAAACAAGAAAAACAAAATAGAACATTATACCAGAACTGCAAATAAAACATTTTGGGCTATAGTTTTATTAGAATTTTGCAAATTTTTTTTTTCTTAAATTGGTGTTTGCATAAAACTTTTGTGATTTAATTCAATAACAAAGTTAAATAGTTTACTAAGAAGTGACACTGGGTAAAAACAAAAAACATATAGAATGTAAAAGTTTTACATTCTAAGACTTTGAGTATTTTTCTCCCCCAAATCAAAACTGACCTGAAACTGAATAATTCTCTCCTGAGACAGACATAGATACATTCTCTCTGTATCTTTCATGTAGAAAGCACATTTATGTAGTTGGGAAACAGGATCGTCAGCATCAAGTAGGGACGTTTGCTTATCAACTTTGCGAATTATCTAGAAGTTAAAAAGAAAACATTATAAGCTTACAAAATATGTATGTCAAAACATGTACATATTATACAATCACAGATCAATATATTATAGACTAGTAAGGAAACGTTGCTTGGTGTTCCCACTGGAAGTCTTTTCATGGAAGATTACCACTATCTAAAGAATACTGATATTCAAAGTGGACCTTACTTATAAGATTAACAAAAGCAAAAGACTCCCCACCAGATGACACTCGGAAAATATCTATAATAATTAATATATGCTTTTATCAAATACCCATCACTGAAATATTTGAATAATAAAACCACATGATTTTATATTATATCAAAACCATTAAAAAGTTTACACCTCATCATTGTAATATGAGAACCATTAGAATGGTTGTTTTATCATTGCAATATGAATTCCTAAGAAGAAAATTATCCCTCACTTTTACCCAAATATGCTACATGTATAAACAACACTGACTAATTTTGTCTCATTCAATTTCTAAAGAGGCTTTAATAGGGAAATCTAAAATGATATCAAACAATTTGTATAAAAGATTTTCTGTAGTCAATGTTACACTTTTAAGATCCAATTTTGTCTTACTTTATATTTCCTACTCTATAAAGAGACAAACATTTCAAAACTGCTTTCTCAATTAATCAAGGAAAGTATTCCTCCTCCACTTAAAAGTTTAAATCAAGCAATCTTCCTTCCATTTTAACTTCATATTGTACTAATGTAAACTTAGGTTTAAATTGATTCTCATTCTTGATATTAACAGATACTAAAGATGTTTAGTAATTAGAACAGAATTTTTTTTTTATTGGAAATATAGGATGAAAGTAAAACTAAGCAAACATTTTTTTTTTTTTTTTTTTTTTTTAATTTTCTAGATCAATGATTCTAAATGTGTATTTTGAATTTCAGTGAAAAACATGAAAATCATGCTCTGAAAATTTTTGAGACTTAATTTAGTTTTTAGCTGTTGAGATGGGGGGTATAGAATAAATAAGGTTAGGTACTACTGGCCTAGACATTTTGGTATTATGATTAATAAATTGCATTTTTTTATCTTCTACACCCACCCCAAATCAAAAACAAAATAAATTACTTACCAATCTCGGAAGAGCCATTCCTGTTACAGAACACACTAATTTTATTGTGGAACCATAATGTATGTAACCATCTCTTACAGTAAATTCTTCAGATTCACTTTCATTGTCATCCACTAGAAAAACAAATAAATACAGTGGAATCTTAGACAGAATCCATTGGAACAACAAATTTTAATCCCTATATGCAGTCATTCCTCTTAAAAAGATCTGTATAAGATTTTGGTCTTGAACAAAATTGTCATTCCTTGTAACTGATGTTCCATTTAACCAGAATCAAGTCTATAGTAGCAGTTCTTTTGATTTATTTATTGATTAATTTCTGCAGATTATAAATTCTTTGCAGGTTATTCAAAGCTATAAAATATTTTTAGATTGTAAGAATTTTTATGATAATGATTTAGTGATACAAGAGCCTTATTAATTAACCAATAGCTAGGAAGAGGATTCTTACCTTTCCCAAGGGTATTTACATGTAAGTAAATATATAATTTATCCATTACATCACCTGCACATCCAAGTTTACAGTCATCCATCTAAGTATTTCATTGATCATACAGGAGCCAATGTTTCAACATGATATGGTCATAAACCCAAAATTCTTTTGTTAAAACTATGTAAAACTCGACACTAAATGTTTTCTGAAATTATTTTATGAATATGCACCATACTGAGCAACCTATAAAGACACCTGAAGTGAAATGGTTAACAGATTCGTAAAGTCACAAATGGAGAAATGTAACACAAAAATGTTTAGAAATTTTACCTATATAACATGGAATGCATAAAAAATATATATAAAGAAACTGATTTTATTTACTTTCTAATGAGACCTTTTCATTATTTAAGTTTTTAAAAAGAAAAGCTTTGGTTTGCTTAATAAGCAATGAATTGTTAATGGCTTTCAAAAATAAACCTGCAAAGTACAAAAAGCAGCAAATACTTGTACTTACATAGATGGATAGTAAATGCTCCCCACTGAGTTGAACTAGCATGGAAATTTCCGTCTTCGACATGTAAATACCGAGTGCTGACTGTTTGTGATCGAAGACGGTTGAAGAGGGCGACTTTTGTACCAGATGCAATACACACTGAAAAAAAAATAAATAAATAAAAAATCATACTTATTATAAAACCCAGGTTGTGTGTGTGTGTCTGTACATTTATATATTGGATCAGATTTCCTACATTTTTCAACCGACTTCAACAAAACTTCACAGAACTACGTAAAATTACCTTGCGGTGGTTCTGACAGCACCAAAAATTGGAAAAACACAATTATTTTTGCATGAAATCAACTTGAAAACATTAAGAGGCATCGCGAGAATGAAAGGGGGACAACTCATATCGAGTTATACTTATTATAAAACCCAGGTTGTTTGTGTGTGTTCGTTTATATATGGGATTGGATTTTCTACATTTTTCAACCGATTTCAACAAAACTTCACTTTTTTTGGCAGGTAGTGTTTCTTATTGTCTTGCACACATTTTTCTTTATTTTTACATTCAGAATGCTTTAAAAATTCCATTTACAAGACAATTGTTTATAATAAAATTCTATTCAATTGGTAGACTCATAACGATTGAAAACAATGTTTTTGTTTGGGTTTGACCAATTCGTAAAAAAAAAAAAAACTAATTAAGACATGCATGTCCGTCAACCTTAAACAATAATCTTTGTCAATTTTATTTTTCAGTCTTTATGATGGTCGATACTTGATCTATCTCTTACTGTTACATCCCCGGGCAACGCTAGGCTCTACTGCTAGTAAATAATAAAATGAAAAATGGGGAGGAAAAAAGCTGTTACAATTGGTTATGTGTGTGACTGTCTATCTGTGTGCATTTTCTAACCTTAATTTGTGCTTTTCAATTTCATTTTTAATGAAAGTGCCTGTAAAACTCAAACTATGTAACAGCCATCAAGAAAGTGGGTGAGCAACATACATTGTTAAATATACATGTCTAATGACAAGTTAAAATACTTATTTCCAAAACTTAACAGCAGACAGTAAAAAAAAAAATCTTTATTTATATGCAATCAGACATGCACACCATATTTTGCCAAAATACTGTATGGCCTAAACACTCAGAGAGGAAAAAAAAAAAAAAAAATGATTTATAAGATTTTGAATTAGAGAGCCTCCAAGATTATATGATATTGTCAACCTCAAAACAAATCTGTGAAATCCATTTATCCAATATTTGAATAAACTTTACAAACTATTAGGTTGGTGCAAAAATAATGTCGTTTTCTCACATATGTTACTGTGAGAAAACGACATTATTTTTGCATCAACCTAATACTTAAAGCAATTTTTTCTGCTTTACTTGAGGATTCTTTGGAAAAAAAAGTATAAGAGACAAAGTAAACTTTTCACACATTCATCATCATTTATGCCAAAAACAGTTACTCAAAGAAATATTCAAGAAAGCAAATAGGTTTTTGATAACAAAAATCTAACATTCTCCTCACTTATTTCATGCAATCTGAAATGTCATGCTAATAAGCAAAAACTAAGTCAAGCAACTCTTTACATTATCATCATAACTTTAATTGTTAATTATTAATTAATTTTATTGACAACTTAATAAAAAGGAATAATAATAATACTTATACTTGCATTAATATATTTTTTTGTATATTAACCCTGAAAGCCATTTTGGATAATAATAATAATAAAAAAAAAAAAAAAAAAAAAACATCACTGAAGGAAATGTATATAATAACTCCCCAAAATAATCAGATTTGCCTAAAATTGTTTTTACTTTATGAATGTTTTTTATATATAAGTACTGATAATTTATTTCACAATTTTATTAATTTTTGATTTAGCAAAATAGATAAAATAATTTTCCAAATAAATTATTTAATCATCGTTAAGTCACAAACCCCAAAATGCCGACATCAAAAAATATGACATCTATAAGCAAGTTTTGTCTCCAACTAATAAAGTCTTGGTTTTTGATAATCGTTAAATAAGTTAGCGATGTTGATTTAAACGGGGAAAGGTTAAAGGGGGGGGGGAAAGAAAATTACATTCCTTGTCTGTAGCTTTTAATCAAAAAACATTTATTCCATATAAAATACAAGTTAATAAAAGGATATGATATGTAGTCACATGGTTTTGATAATACAGGTAAAAATAAAGTTTCACTGATTTAGTCACACCCAAATAAATAAATAAATATCAGAAAAGGAAAAAAAAATATATATATATATATATATATATGCAGTACTTAGTGGAAAGTACTCAATATCTGTGACTGAGCTAACATATTCAGTTGTATGGATATTAGTTTCCAACACTGGGTTTCTTGCTTTTGCAATCATCAGACAAACTCACTTTGTCTGATGATTGCAAAAGTGTGAAACCCAGGATTATAAGCTATATATATATATATATATATATATATGAGACAAAAATAAAATTGTTACATTTGCCTTGATAAAGTCCATCAGCGAATGAAACTTGTTGACTAAAATAAGTTTTCCTTTTGTCTTTATTCATATTGTCCTTTTGCAGATGTTTTTAGTTATATCTGAAATTTTACTCACACATACTCAAAATTATAACACATGCATGTTATAACATCACTACAAAAATAGCCATTTTGTTTCAACACTTCTGGTGTCTTGTCAAGTTATATATATTTTTATTTAAAAATATGATTCCATTGCTACATAAAAGTTCTCATGTTTCAAAACAAGAGTTGAAAACTTCAATATAATTATTTGAATTAAAGTACCAAGCTCTGTTCCATCTTCAAGCAAAATGTTTTGGGGAATTCCAATATTTAGGCTCTACTTTTGTATTGAGCACTGTTTTTTAAAAATAATAACAAATATTAAAGAACTTTGGATTATTTACCTAACGAGTTCTTTCCTATATATTTTCACACACACACATTATATATATATATATATATATATATATATATAAATAAAATGTTTGTTGCTACTAAGAACATTGAAAACCTTTGATATTTACTGCCTAATTATATCTCTAATGATAAAAAAGAGAAACCTTTTGCAAACATTCCAGTCACCATTTATACATAGATACCTGTTATATCTCATTACTCTATTTCTCGAGTAGTAAGTTCCATCCCTATGAGATGCACCCACCCCATTATTATAAAATAAAAATTATTATGCTCATTTCCTCTCTCCTTATAGGTTTTGTTAGTTTATTTTCTATCGTTATTCTGTGACTTGGCATTCTCTATAACTTTGATAAGATTCATTAACAAAACCTTTGAAAATGTTAAAAACTGGATCGCACATTCCTTTTAAAGAAAAGGAAAAATAGATAAACATATGAAACAGTAACACTGCAACTAATAATTACTTTCGTTTTGTTTCATTAAAGTTTATTTAAAGCTCTTGATCTAACAGTTTTTCTATAAATGCAAGATATGTTTATTTTAGACACAATGATAGGAAGGGTTGGCAAATTTAACACTGACAGGGTGCACTTGAACAAATGAATGGAGAAAGGCAAAGCAAGTATTAAGACATGATTATCAGATCATGAAAAACAATTTGCCAGAAACTCTTACAATGCATTTCAATGTTAGTATTTGTGTGTGTATTTTTGTTTTGATTTTTTTTTTTTTAAATATCAGAAAAAAAAAAAAAACAACACACTTACAGTCAGCATTCTTGAGAGACTGCTTCTTTTTGGAAGGTTTTGATATCACTTTTATCCGTTTGCTGTTAAATACACCAATATCCTGACCATTTCCATAGAACATTTTTACAGACAACATAAAATGCTTTCTCTTATCAGAATCAGATATATACAAGGTTTTGGCAGCACAATAATTCTGGAAAAAAAAAAAAGAGAAACTTGTAAAGAAAAAAATAATAGGGTAGATAATATAGAATGATGAACTAATTAGTTTTAGTAATGGTTTACATGTAATACACAAGACTTTCATTTACTTACCTATATATTTTTAAAGAAAGGAATGAGGTGTTTTTTTTTATTAACCCAACAGATTTTTATTACTTAAACGTTATTTTTAGTGGATACTCTTATTTGAGTAGACGCTCTGTTTATTCATTAAACATGATTTATTTTTGTCTACCGGTTTGAATATTCAAGAAATCTTCTTAGAAAAATGTGCTTTCCAGCAGGATTTGAACCTGCATTACACTAGAGGAAACAGTCATTGGATCTGATGTGCTCTGACCTCTCAGCTACAGAGTATGTCGATGGCCAAGCAATGTCTGAGTAGTGCCTTTAAAGACAGGTTTTTCTCAGACACTTGGAATAAATATATCTGCAGACCAATAAATAAAAAATCCATTCGTTATTTTTAAATTTTTTTCTTATCCTAACAAAGTAATTTCTAAAGAAACAAATGGATTTTTTATTTATCAATCCAACAGATTTTTATTACTTAAATGTTATTTTTAATGGATACTTGTATCTTAAGAGAATGCAGTTGTGAATTCTGCCAGAGAGAGCATATTTTTCGAAGATCTCTCAAATATTCAGGCCAGTAGATGAAAATAAATACTGTTTAATAAACAGTGTCTACTCAAATATATAGTTCCCTGTGCCTTTTCTATAAATACTTTCATGGTAATTGTCCTAATGAACTTTCCTCTATGGTACCCAGACTCGATGAATTTAAACACAGTACTAGATTGGCAGCAAGGTCTCATGTCACAGTTGACATTGCTATATGTAACTGTAAGTTCTATGCTAATAGCTTCTTTTCTCACTTGTGGACCTCTCTTCTGGCTCCATGCTTTCCAGTCAAGTTTGATCTTCATAAATTTAAATGCAATGTCAATCATTATCTTGTCTTAATTTCTGTTCTTTTATTGATCTTATTCCTTAATAATGTTTTTCTTTTTTTTTTCTTATAATCTTTTACATTCTGTAACCCCCCCCCCCCCCCCGCTGTGCTTTAGTGGCTTTGTCACCTTGCTTGGAGGTGAAATTAAAAAAAAAAAAAAAACTTTTGTAACTTAATTTTAAAAAGGTGTATATTTTACAAATCTGAAAATTTGTAAAATTATTTATGTTGCCTTACTGCTATAAGTAAATTTTGAACTTTTGATTTTTTTGGAAGGTGGGAATTGCTAATGATTAACACAAATTGTTATGCCAGACATGATTTTATCAGATGGAAACTATAGAGTAAATAACATTCTAGTCTTTTAAAAAAATAAAAATTAAAAAAAATAAAGCTTAATTTGTTTTAGTCTTTTTTAATTCTCAATTTAGATAGGAAAAAATGTCTCATTTAAAAAAAAAGTAGTACTCACAACAGTAAAGGTTCATCATGAAACAATGAAAATGTGAAAAAGCTTGAAAATGTGAAATCTTGATTTGCATTATATATCCAAGGAGTAATAACGTTAGGTTTCTTTATCCTTATTTGAAACAATCACACTAATTTCAAAACAAATTATCTGGCTTTTCAATTTTTATCGACAAAACATTTTGCTTTCAAAAAATGGCTGTAATATACAATGGGCAAAAAAAAAAGTTAAAAGTTCCATCATACCTTTCCTTCTAAATTCAACTGAACCATGTCCTGGTCAGAGTTCCCTATACCCATAAATGCACACACCAGTGATTCTTGTTCTGTGGCTCCATCTCGTTCCAACTGGTCCTTTTTCCGTTTCCAACCATTATTAAGCAAATATATACAAGGAGGTGGACAAAAAAATCTGGAAGAAACAAAAAATTAAATTTAAAAAATGAGATGGCATTATTATACTACTCTTTAGAACCAGTTTTTTTGTCTCTGCTTTTATTTTCAATTTGTTTATTACTTTTTAACTTTGATTGGAGAAAGAAAAAGAAATGATCATATGAATTAACATGAAATATCACTATTCTGAAGTATTTAATTGACCATTGTCAAGGTTGATAATGAGTAAGTGGGGGTATTTATGGGTACAACTTTTGAAAGATTGTAACTATAACAAGCAGGATAAAGATACTCCTTCATATATAAGTGAACCTTGAAGTCAACTCTCAGAGGTGACAGGCTGTTTCATGCTAGATTCAATCGTCAGGCTGCCCAACAATTGTGTCTAGCATGAAACAGCCTGTCGCCTCTGAGTGTTGACTTCAATATTCACTTTTATATTTATATACACTATCTCTGATATTGAGCAATTTATCCCATAAATATAGCACACTTTTAAACTATATTTCTTCACACACACCTTAATAAAATACACAGAAAAATCTTTGCAAGAAAAATAAATGTGTAAAGAAATAGGATTAACAGTTAAAGCATGATTGATATTCAAACACTATAATCTTGTGTTTATCTTTTTTTTATTTTAACCAAACCAACATAGTCCACAATTACCCCAAATTTCAAGAATCATAAACTTGTTTCTCTGTTTTCAACCTATAAAGGCAAATTTAGATGGAATTAATTCCATGTATTTTAATTTAAATGACTCTGGAAATTGGCATCAGGCCTAGTTAATGCCAGTATTTGATGATGTTCATATTAATACAGTCAATATATAATATATTCAAACACTTTGCATGGCAGAGTCAAGAGAACGTTTTCAATAGGCATCATCTGTCATTTATCCACATCTTTCCCAGGTGCCATTGCTGTTACTATTATGACTGATAGATTACTTGCTGCTTCCAGCTAGATAACAATCTAACTGATTTGACTATAAAATCAAGTTTGTTAACGAGTATAATACCTACAACACCATTTTTCATATCTCATAAAGTAACATATTTTGATACTCTGAGTGAATTGGGGACAATCTCCTCACAGATAAAGAAGATACTTGAAGTAACAGAAATGTGGCTCTACAGAAGGATGCTGAGAATAACATGGGCTGAACATGTTGGCAACAACAAAGTTCTAGAGAAAATGAAAAAAAAAAAGAAAACACTTCAGGAAGAGATAGTTGAAATTTATAGGGCCTATAAGGAAAGAGGGCTTGAAAAATTTGACACTCACAAGGCTGTTAAAAGTAAGAGGGACAGGAAAACAGTGTATAATCTACCTAATGAGCTTGTGTAAATAGGTGGAAGAACAGAAGAGATAGCAAAAGGGCAAAATTTACTAAGAGTTACAAAGGATAGGAAATTGTGGAGAACCATGATCACTGACATCTTGAAGAGATCTGGCACATAAAAGTAGATAGATCAAAAAAGTCAATTATAACTAAAGATTTCACACTTTTACATCATTTTATTTTTTTTCATTTAAACAAGCAATTTAATACTGAAATCATTTTAAAAGAAAGCTTTGAAATGCTATTTCTATTCATATATTAACAAAAACGTAGGAATAAGAATTGCGAAGTTTACAATGACTATTGATCAACAAAAATCCAGTAGAAATTAATTACAGTTCACAGAAGTTGAAATGACATAGACTCTCCAGATATCAGAAATTAAGATTTGAAACTGTATTTATTTTTTTTTTATTTTTTTGGGAAATTGACTGCCGTTACACTTGGCAGTCTGGATCATAGTCATTGTAAAATCCATAATCCTTTCATTAGCTACATAGAATATGCTTTGCCTAAGACTACATATGGTTTTCATTTCAGTTGTCCTTCTCCTAGACTGATTGCCACCCAAGGCTATAGGACCCAATCTGTCCTGCTATTAGGTTGGTGCAAAATTAATATCGGTTTTTGACGTATTTTTAACGTCAAAAACCGACGTTATTTTTGCACCAACCTAATATTTACCTATAGTTTTTTGGTCTCATTTTTTTGTTTGTTTTTTTTGTTTTTTTATTAATTATGACAAAAAATTTAACTCAGAACTTAGTTTTTACTTTTTACATTAAAAAGTTTTGTAGCAAAGCTTTTCCAGTAAAGCTGAGTCTAAGATGCTATTGCAAAATGTTAAGTAATTCAATGAGTTTTCATCCTTTTAATAAAGTCCAGATGCGGTGTGGTTGTAAGAGAAGTCCTTTTATCTTTGATATGCAAAGAGGAGAAAATGAAATGGGCATAAAAATAGAGAAAAGAATGAACAGATAAAGAAAAAAAAATAAGTGTTTGAGATAAAATGAATTGCAACAAAAGAAACAAAATGCAGCCGAGAAGAAAGAGAAATTAATGATAAAAGAAATGACTTATATTAACGAGATCAAAGTAGATATAAAAGATAACAGAAAAAGGGTGGGGATCACAAACGTACACACAAAATTGTAAGCTACCAATCATTTTCATCCCATGAGACAAAATGAGCGAGATACAGAGAGAAATAAAAATAAAATAATAAACACATAGTCTTATGAATGAAACCCTCTGATCAGTTTTTTTCTTTTTTTTTTTTTTTTCGAAATTGTTCATTGACCAATTGTGTCATATTCAGTTTTATCTAACAGAAATTCATTGATAAATCATGCTGCGATTAAATTGTTTTTCTAGTCCAGCTAACAATGACTGATCTTCTTTGCCATTCAGTGAACAGGTATTAGCTCCCCACACCCCGAGTGCACTTATAACATTCATCTTTGTCAATCTGAAACCAGTGACACTTTTATTTTTTCTGATTAATAAACAAAAAGGTAAATCGGCCTCTACCTATTTTTATTCTAATACCTGTTCAAAAGAATAATTTAGTATCAAAATCAATCAAGATATGTTCATGTTTGCCAAATTGAAAATTGTTAAAATGATTTGAAATTGCAGTGAATAAAAACTTTAAAAAAAAAATATTCAAAACAGATTTAAAAAAAAAAAAAAATAAAAAAAAAAAAGCTGGATTATTTACATACAGATTAGAATATATATATATATATATATAGATATATATATATATATATATATAAATAATCAGTTGTGTTTCTGTCTTTGGGTAGAGCATGCCCGATCCAGGGAATTGCAACTCATCAGTAACACCCCTCCCTCAGAGGAAGGATCAGTAGAACATCAATACCAGTGCAATTTTGGTTGCAGGAACTGGGTAATTTTTGGCCTTAACCCAGATGCACATGCTTTGGCTCCTCACTTTAAAACAGTCTTGTGCCATAATCCTATCATCATGTGGGGATAATTAACAAGTGTAGTATCTTAATAATTGCAAATTAATTTTAACATTGCTGTTCAAGCAGCAAAATGGTGGTATAACGTGCATGTCATATTTATTTGCTTACTTACAGAGTTGGACATTTGAATCATGGCAGGAATCATTTGATAGGTTTGCTTTAACATAGCAAAAGTTATAACCAGAAAAATGACATACTGTTACATTATTATAGATGATTAAAGTTGATAAGGACGCATAAGGGTATTGGCATGGGAAGTGGACTCTGTTCATATCCCAGCCTAGTCTGTTATATCCACTTCAGAGAAAACAAATCTTTCTTCTCATTCTAGCTATGGGTTAAATAGCAGGGAAGATTGAGCTCACCAGCCTTAGATGGCAGCCAATCTAGGACAAGGACTATTCAAAATCGTGAAGGGAAAACATTCTGCTATCTTTCCTAAGAAATAATAGAAATTCAGATAATAAAGAAAAAAAGATTACCTTCATCAGATTAAAAGTTAAGAAAATGCATATTAATTTAAATAAATGTGAATTTGATTGGTTGGGAACTATTGATACTGGAGTTGCATAAAAGAAAACAAAGGAAATTGCTTTAATTCATAAAAAAAAATTTCCGACAGTTTTAAAGAGCACTAAAAGCTCACCCCCTCTACTGTTTAAAAACAGATATACACTAACTACAATATTACAGAATCATTATTTTGACAAATGGTAATGATGAGATTAACTGTTTCCTTATAAAAGAAACCTTTAGCATTACTTTTGGTTGAAATTTATAAAATCTTTCAAGAAAATAGGTTTCTCAAGTTCACTGTTATGACTCTCTAGTATTGATGGGGGTTTCCTTTCTAACCTTTTGTTTAAAGTAGTGTGGAAAGTAAACATCTTCATTACATCATTATTTTCTCTTTGAGTTACATGTAATATCCATTTTAGTTGTTGCTGCTGTTGGACGTCTTCAGGTGATGTGCTTCTTATTTAATAAAGTTCATTCTTTGTGATCCTGTAGCATTAGTCTGAGATATGATGATGGATAGACCTAGAGGGTTTATTTATTTGTACTCATTAATCTGAGAAAACATTTATATACAGATGATAAGGTTAGTCATTTCTAAAAGAGTTTGACACAATACATAAGGTCTATACGAGAAGCTACATTGAGCACCAATAAGTTGGTTAAAATTTATCTTTCTCATTTCTGATATCTAAGCCTTTGCCACTTGTCTGGAGAGTCTATATCACTTCATATCTTCTGTGAACTGTAATTAATTTTTACTAGACTTTTTTGTTGATCAATAGTCTTTATAAACTCCCCAATTCTTATTCCTACCTTTGTTAACATGTGAATTGAAGCAGTATTTCTTTTAAAATGATCTCAATATGAAATTTCTTAGGTTTAAATTAAATTTTGTAATTTATTACATTCTTCCTGTTGACCTTAATTTTATATCTTAATTTTAAAAAATATTAAAAATTCTACAACAAACCAATGTTAAGTAATCATTGCAATTATGACTTATTGAACTTGTTATAGTCTAGTAAAAGGCCACAATAAGACACCCAGTGAGATCATGCCAAACTGACAATTTGTTAACTATTACTGTATATTAAGTACATTTTGCTTTTATATTATTTACCAACTACTAATCAGTTCCAAAGAAACATGTAATTGTATTTTCTTATTAATTGAGACATATGACAGTGTTTGTGTTTAATAGCTGATAACTAATAACAATACAAAAAATATAAACTTGCACAAATGTCAATTGAGAATTATTATAATTACTAAATCAATTAAAAGCTCAAAAGATTCAGTTGGAATGCTTAAAATTGAAAAAGTAAGAAAATAAAAACTTTAAGTGAAATATCCTCGGAAATTCCTGCAATTTTAGTATGTATTCACTTTATTTTGATATGACACATTCCTTTTTCAGTTCAATAATTTCTGTCTTGATTACTTTCACCTGTGAATGATACACTTGATTGAAGTTTGGCTGATGACAAGAGAAAGAGAAGTTGAAGGTTACAGTTGTCAATGTCTCCAGCACTCAATAGTTTATCAAAGATAGGCAGAGAGTTGTACAACAACCAGTTTTATTAGGACAATAACAACTCCATTTCTCTTCTTTATATATATATGGGATACTAAAGAGGATTTGGCTCAACCAAGATGCTCTTTCAAAAAAAAAAAATATATCTATGTGGTCAGATTTTGGTAAGTGGGTCAGGCTGTGAATTTTTCAGTATCCCTTCTATACACTTATTTTGGTAGGTAAATTTTTTTTTTTTTTTTTTTTTGGTAACTTTATTTGTTCCCTTTAAATTACCCAAGTTTTAAATTCTTCTCATGAATACATTGTCTTAAAATTAAAAATAAAAAGATTTTGCCTTGTTATAAGCAGCAGTCTGGAAAAATAGCATCTGACATGAAAGTATATATGAAGCAGAAATATATCAGTGAGTATTTCCACAAAGAAAAAGATTATGCTCATTGACATTCATCAATGTTTGCTGAACATTTAAGGAGACTAAATAGTGGATGTGAGCACAGTGGGTAATGCATATCAGAAGTAACAACAGTGATGTGTGTAACAGTTCATTTTACAAACAGATGTCTACAGTTTTCAATCCATGAAATGAAGAAAGCACCTCAGCTATCTTATCTATGATTGCAGTAATAGTGTCAGGTGAAAAAATGGTGCTTTGTAGACAAAAACTTGCTCTATCCAATGGTGCTATTGAGCTACCTTTATCTGTGTGTGGTGTTTTAAATGACATTATTTTTCAAACATCTCTTCATAAAATTTGTTCATTGTTTATCATTAATGGTTAAAGCTGAAAAATAATCTCTTCCATAATATGAAAAAAATTGAATTTATGTCATCAACAGGATCTACTTAATGTGCTAATTAGATATTTCATTATTATAGTAATAAGAGGAATTACTATTTTCTATTACTATATGAAGAGATATGTTCACATTCCTTTCTAGTCTTTTGAACAGAAGTAGAGGTTTATCCCTTGTTTGCTGTTTAGGATTGAATTTCTGGTTCCTTCTAAATTCTATACTTCTAACATCTCTGCCAAAGTCTGAAATTTATACTATTATTGGGTTTCTGGTTCGTTTTCTTTCAGTAGCCCCTTTGCATCTTAGTGGCATTATCACTTTGCTTGAGGTAAAAAAAAAAATTAAATAAATTTTACTAAATAGGGAAGATCAGGCTGCTGTTATAAAATAAAGTAAATAAAAAGCACTATCAACATTCTTTAGCTACTTTCAATTTTATGAAAATCATATTTTCTTCTGTAAAGAAAAAAAATGTTCTGTTTAAAAAAAAAAACAAAAAAAACTGCTAAATCAGATAAAAAAAAAAAACTTGATTTATTCACATAGAAAATATAACTAATGCAATTATGAAATTCTTTAAATTCAGCTGTCATTTGTGGGAACTACAGGTAAACTAATGAATAAAAAGAACTCCCTAGACACTTGAAAATAGCATGGGTGTTGACAACTAAAATGATCAATTCTCCCATGTCTCTGCTCCTCTTTCACCTGAATATTTTCATTCTTTCTCTTATTCCTTCCAATCTTCATTGACCATTCATGTTTTTATCTATGAGTTACACAAACATGGTTCCGTTTAATATGCGACAAAAGGAATAAGGTATGCACAAATATTTTCTACTGCATCCTTTTTAGCTTTTTTTTTTCTCTATCTCTTCATGAAGAATTTTCAATTGTATTGCAATATCCAATCCAACAAGTCCTCTTTTATCTCTATCACTTTATGTATATTTTTTCTTTCACACGGATTTCATTTTTTCTCTAGATTTCTTTCCTCTTATTATCAATTTTTCCAATTCTTCCCTGATTAATATTATGTAGTCTTTTTTTGCTTGAAGTTGTAACTGATTCCAGCTCTGAAGAGTCTCTGAGCACTTCAGTTCTAAACAGTAAAATATGGTTATGCATTCAAACAAGCAGAATAATAGTATAAATTAATTTCACTTACCTCTTTTCATTTCCATATGATTTTTGTGCTACTTTGGCATGTAGGATGACTAACACTTGGTTACCTGGATCTCGAAGGTATTTCCTCATTGCTTCTCTGGAAGAAAAAGAAAAATTAGGAACATGTACTATTTTAATGTTAAAATATCTTAAAACAAAAATAACATTTTTGAGCAGTATATTTTTCCAAATGAATTCAAATTTATCTAAAAATACATTTATCACTATTTTTAACATTCTTAATTTGAATTAATTCCTATGAAAAAGCAATAAAATAAAAACCATTTTTGTATATTCATTCTAAAGATGCCCTTATTGCAATATTTTTTCATTATTCATATCCTATTTATAGTCATATTAGGTTGAACTAATTTAATTTTTTTATTAAAGTAGATATATACAAAACTTGTTGATTTTGATGGTCATTAATTATTAAAAGAAACTATTTATTGCAAGATTTCATGTTGTAAATGTAGCTTGGTTAACCTTATTTTTACAACATAAAGTATAAATAAAAATCAAATATACATGATAAAGTGTAAATTTTAAGTTTTTTTTTTTTTAAATGTTTTATGTACCAAGCTGGTATGATCAAATTCCCATCTAAAAAAATTAATCTATTAAAAAAAAAATCTAGTTCATGTTGTTTTATGCTTACAGATTTGACTAAACATATTCTTGCATAAAGTCTTCAGCAATAACAGAGATGAAAATATGATACATGTCAAATATTTTTAAAATGAAGTGCCAGATTGGAGTAATTTTTGAAAGTCCAAAGCAACTAAATTTTTAATCTACTTCTTATTAGTAGACTAGTTAGCCAAGTTTATTTTAAAAGTAAGCCTTTTGAGTCACAAGTAACAGAAATTCAGTAGCACATGGCTTTCAAAAGTAGACCAATCTGGCAGCCTTGGACGAAAGGAATGTAAAAGAATAAATGACAAAAGGTACATAAAAGCTAATAAAAGTCTATAAATAAAAGATGAGAACAGAAACTATTTTTAAACTGTTTTACTGTCAAGTTAAACTCAAAGGTAGTTTTAAGAAAATCTTTTCTTCAAAATGAAACAAGATTTCCAGAAACATCATTTAAAAAAAAAAAAAAAGTCTTTCATCTAAGCTACTTAAATGATTTTTTTTTTAAATCTAGTTCATGTTGTTTTATGCTTACACATTTGATAGATAAAATCAAAAAGGTATACATTAAATATTACTTACATGTCTATTTATCAAACAAATTTATAAGATTTCTGTATCCTTCAACTGAACAGAAACAATGACTGGAGATAGGGACATGTAAATAATTTATAACTATAAACAAGATTTACATTGTGCATTATATATAAACCAGTTGGATGTTGAAATTTCTATTCTGTTGCTAATGTTTCATTCAATAAGAACATCTGAAAAACTGAACGAAAATTAAAGAAATATCTTTACCATGGCAAGCTTGATACTTTAGAAACATTGGTTAATTGGAAAATATTTCAACTTAAATTTTCTTCTGTTATGGGCCATGTTCTTTCAGAACATAGGTGATTATGGCTCTCCACATCCTCCTGTCCCTTGTAACTCTCAATAAGTTTTGTCTTTTTCTTCTGCCATTCACTTGCTTTAATCTCATTAAGTATGTCACATGTTGCTTTCTTTTGTCCCTCTGTCTATCCACCCTGTGAGCATCAGATTTCCCAAGTGTTCCTAAATGGCAAATTTGCCATTGTAACAATTTTTCCTTAATTTTTACAGTTGTTCTGATGATGATCTTATTGAATGAAACATTAGCAAAACAATAGAAATTTTGACATCCAAATGGTTATGTTATCTTTGTTCAGATATTTCAGATTAATCATTTTATCATATATAAATATATAATCTGTAAATGTTTCTGTTATTCTCAACAACCATTTTACTTAATTAAAAATTAAATCACAGAGAAGCTTAAGCACAGCAATCTATTTGACAACATGTTCATCTTTACTCCATAACAAAAGTTAAATAAAATAATGGAAACTTAAAAAAAAAAAAAAATCTAGTTATAAAATATTCAGCAATGTCATCACAAATTTTATTTCCGATTATATGAATTCTTTTCCTGGGTTGATTGAAGATCACACGACAACAAAGAAAAAGTGAGATAAAATACACAGAATTGAAGTAGACACTATTGAAACACAAATAATTTTATGTGGGAGAAAGTATTGCTTAGATAAAATACATTGTCCATACTTATCTATCGTAAAAGATTTTTCAAAGCAGTAACATATTAAAAGGGTGGGAACAAAGTTTAGAATAGACACTCAAAAACTGTTTTGGTCTTTGTTACCCCCCCTTTTTTTTTTTTTTCTTGTTTCTGTTTATGTCCACCCTTATCAAAAATACCTTCACACACGTAAATCATAATGAAGTAATGACCAATAATAGAAAATGCAGAATTTCTTTTGCTGGTAAAGAGTTTGGTAGGAAATACGTGGAAGCAGATTTGCTTATGGCAGTAAAATCTGTTATAGATAAAAAAAAAAAAAAAAAAAAAAAGGATGTGGTGCTATTGCTAACTTTGAAGTTATACCACATCACAGCGTATTTGTGTTCAGTTGAAATACCATGATGAAAGGGACAAGAAAAAGTACCCAATGACAAAAGCCCAGCCCAAATATCACTCTCTGTTGGTAGAGATAAACAGATTTAAAGAGAGAGAGAGAGAGAGAGAAAAAAATTGACAGGTGGTGAAAAGAAGGAGGAGAAGAAAAGAAAAAAAAAAGAAACAAACAGAAAAGATAAATAAGATTTCTGACAATATTGGTGCTGTGTGTGTGTCAAAAGCTTCAGACAGTTACAAAAATGAACAGATAAACACAGGACATAAAGAGAAAAGCTCTGAGGTCTAGAAACATTTTCATGCATATTTATTGCCAATGAGTGTATACACACACCATTAATAGGATATCACACACACACAATATATATATATATATATATATATATGGCAACTAATACTTATCTCTCTTTTGAATATAAGTTAGAGATAAAATATTTGAGGAAACTAAAAATATTCAATTCCAAATTGGCAAATGAATTCTGCTACCAGCAGTTAAGAATTTTCCCAAGCATTCTTTGCCAACTTATTTCTCTATATAAACAGGAAATAGTTATTTACTAAGCTTAGTTAAGTCTGGCACAAGGCCATAAGTAATGATGCACTAAGTAAGCCTTAACCACTGAGCCATTTTGAGGCACCAACTAGCCAAAAATATTCTTCAAATATTTACTGTTGTTATGTGTTTAATATCAATTATAAATATAGAAAAAGAAATTAAGTTTTATTTTTTTTTTGAAACATTTTTTTTTTTTTATTGTTTGTTATACTTTGACAGTTCACTGGATAAGTGTGTGTGTATATATATATATATATATATACACACACACACTGAATAAATGATTGGTATATATATATATATATACACACACACACACTGAATAAATGGTTGGTATATATATATATATATATATATATATATATATATACACACACACACACACACACTGAATAAATGATTGTGTTATAATCTAAATCATAATTATCTGTGAATATTACTGTTACAAGAACTTTTTGTCCATTCTTATAATAAACTAAAACTAATTATATTTATGTGCTTAAATACAATTTTGTATTCAAAGAATGAGAAAAGTCTTTTTTAAAATAAGAATATTTTTTTTTGCTGTTGTTGCCCCTTTTTCAGCCAATACATTCCACAGTTGCCATCTTCAGGCTTAAGAAAGATCGGTCTCTCTCTTACCACAAATGGTGAACAACAAATAACTAAATGTTAATAAATATAGTCACCAGCTTGGATTATTCTTAACAATGATAACTCATCTCAAATTGATATACACTAGCTTTATAGATACAATTAGCATTTAAGAAGTTGCACTAAATATTTTTTATTATACATTGTATCGGATTCTGTTTGTTCTTAAAATTCATTGTAAAAAATATGAAATACACCTTTTTAAAAATAAAATTAAGAATTTATTTTAATTCTTAAATTTTGTAACTCACTATTTCAAAAAAAGAAAAAGTGATTAACTTTAGAAGGCTCACTCATATTATAGGAACATTTTAATAAAGAAATTATTTAAAATGCTTTTAAAAGATAACATATTTCTAGCATGAATTAGAAATACAACCAATGTATTTTTAAGTAAATTATTTTAAAACTAAAAATTAATTTATTTTTATTTTTTAATTTTTCTAATTTTATAAATACAATTTTTTGTTAACTGACAATTTTAATATTTTTATTGCATTTGAAAATTATATAAAAAGCATAAATTTTTCATAATCCACTAAATATATAATTTATTGTAATTATTTAAACTAATTTTTATATAAAAATAAGAAAGAATTTTATTTAGAAAGTTTTAAAAAAATTGAGAGGTCATAAAAATGATTGTCACAAATTATTACAAGCCAAAACTATATGAATGTTATGATTTATTTTAAAAATCAATTATAAACTTTCAAATTTATGGATATTTAAAATATATACAGAGTGAGCCAAAAACATAGGCTTACAGTTGTTTCATGTTTTAGATCACAGCTCAGAACCAGAGCTAACATTGCCGAACCATTCTTTCAGCAAGATGGAGCGCCTCCCCATTACCCTTTGGAAGTAAGAGACTAACTTAACCAAACCTTTCCACAGTATAGGTTTCAGAAGAAGAGATGGCATCAAATGGCCACCATGTTCACCTTTACACCAATGGATTTCTTTTTATCTTTTGGAGGGGGGTGAATGTAGTAAAGAACACTGTTTATGAAAGAAATCCTCACATAGTGGACAAATTAAGAGTACATATCAGAAGTATTTGCTGAAATTGGTGCAGATCAAGATTTGTGTCGTGTTGTATGTCATAGTGTTCTGGAGAGGTTCGAGGAATGTTGAAGGAGGATATTTTGAGTAATTAAAAGATTAAACTTCATTAAAAGAATATAAGTGTTAAACAAAATGTACATAAACAGTTTTGAACAAATAAATATAACTGTAATAAAACACTTTTTAAAAAAATGTAAAGTACATACCTACTAAGTGTAAGCCTACTTTTGGCCCACCCTCTATTTCGACAAAATAATACAGACCTAAAGTACTTTTATTTTTCTTGCTAACTTTAGCCTCAATTGTTATTTATTTTTTTTTATTATTTAGATAACTTTGTTTAGCTACAAATAACCTAAAAAATCAAAACATTTAATACAAATGTCTATAAATCTGCAAGGCTTTGAACATAAAATCTCAAAGGATAGCATCATAAGACAATATTTAAAATTTCTGTTAAATTATATTTAAAACTGTATTCCTGTTTTCAACAATCATCACACACACACATTATATATATATATATATATATATATATATATATGTTTTCTTCTTTTTTATTGTTCTTTTTTCAATTACTTAATATTAGCAGAAGGTGTCAATTATTATTAAACCCTGTACTGTTTATGCATGAAATTTGGTCTGTAATGACAAATTAAAAGAATATATTAGCATTTTTTTCTGCAAATAGCAGACAAAACGATTTATTCAAATAAGAATAATGTTCCTAATAAAAAATTTAAAAAAAAAGTGACTTTCTGCTTTATTTAATTTTCAAATTTTCATTTTTTTAAAGATTTTCTTTTCAAGTTATGTAATTGTTGGACAGCAATCATTTAAAAACAAAAAATCACCATAAAAAGAAACCTAAATAACCGAAATTACAAGAAAAATAATTGTTTTGGCTCTTGACAGGAATAGACAGCTATTTAACATCTTAAATATAAGTTATTATTATGATTTGTAAATTTACTTTTCAAACGATAAGTTTTTCTTTCATTATTTTTTGCTATTTGCAAGTTGTATTCCATATAAATTTTGTCATTTGAGTAAAGGTGGATGTTAAATGATTTCTGCACCTACTATGTCTAACTTTTCTTGTTTCATTCACAAAAAACTTCAAAATTATAGTTTTTTTTTTCATTTTTTTTCTTACTGCAAAAAACATCTACATTTTTACACTGGTAATGTAACTTATGTCAAATAATGACACTTTGCAATTGAAATATTCTATGTGGTAGAGATGTATCATTTAAAATAACCTTAGGCCTGATTCATATATAAACAAACATCATTCATTTTTACAGAAACACCATTACTCTATAACTTATTGATAACAGATGATTTCGCTATGGAACCTAGCTTTGTTAATGTTGGATTGATTTAATATCTAGTTTTGAGGAAAGAAGAAATATTAATTCATTACTTTTGATTTTTATATAAATAGAAATATATTTGTATTGCAAATGAAACAATGTTATTTAATGACAAAGGGTTAAAGCTATCCACTGTCTTGATTAAAATATATCTAACAATTGTTTTTATGTAATTTATAGAATTCATTTTGTAGTTTGCCCTATAAAACTCAAACCTCATGATATGAAATCAAGCTAATTTATTTTTTTTATATTCATATGAAAATAAAATGCTTACAGGAAATCAATATGATTAACAAATAAGTGTAATTGATTTTATCAATAAAAGCATAAGCATCAAAATATTAACAAAATCAATCACATTTCTTTGTTAATCTAATATTGATTACTGATAATCGTGCTTTTTCAGAGTTACTTTCATCTGATACATTGAAAATTACTAGATCATTTTATATAAATGTAGTGTAAAGCAGTTATCAGTTTGAATTTATTATAAGAATTAGACAAAGACACAAGACCAGATTTAAAATTTATATTAAATTATATTCAAAACTTTATCCTTGTTTTTGACATATTATTCAGAGCAACAATTAAAATTAATTATGTACACACGCACACACATTACTAGTTATGTGATTAATATTCACACTGAATTAAATAGGACATTATATGTGTGTGTGCATGTGTATGTATATATCAGTTTGCAGACTAATGAAAAAATCATTTATTTTTCACAATATTTTTCTTGTCAATAGATTTAATTCAGTATGAATACTGATCTCATAATTGATTATATTCAATATAATAACTATATATATATAATTATTAATCTACTTCTCTACTATATATATATATATATATATATATATATATATGCAAAACATACGCCTACAAGTATTCACAATATTTGCATGTGGAAGTTGTTAATTGATGTTTTCATAATATTTTCGAAAGCCTTAAAAACATACATGATCTCAGGTGCCTTGTATAAGGAGTGGGATCTTAATAATTGGAGGGGTCAGAATTTTTCTTTCTTTATATAATAAACAGGAATTACTTAATAAAAGTCGGAATCAAAATTCGTGCAAAGGCTCAAAAAGTGAAATTAATAAACAGGGTGGTCTTAATAAGCTTGTGAGAGTTGGGAAATCTCCCGTCCCCTCCAAAAAAAATAAAATAAACATATCCCCACTTGTGTTAGACAATTGAAAGTAATGGTCCTTTCTGAGACTTAACTCTAGTTTCATTTCATAAAAGGAATAAAAATAACTGTTGAGTCAAATCCCCTAAGCTGATTGCAGTGAAATCACAAAATTATTCCAATGGCTATTATAACACCCCCTACACTTTCACCCCTCCCCCAAAAAAAGAAACAGATCCTGGAGACTGATAATGAAATGGTAGCCAATGATAAAGATCAATATTTCTCTCTCTTATAACAAATGAAACAAGTGAGTCAGTCAGATGTGCATTAGTTTTTTTGTCAAGCTTTAAGTAATTGCATAGGCTTGTTATTGTTATTCCTTATTCAGGCTAATGTACTCGTCTCTTTCAGGTGTTGCGAATGTTGAGACACAAAAGTCAAAACTAGCAAAGATTTGTGTGTTAAAATATGAAGGACAGCTATCAAAAGTATTAGTTCAATGATAGTTTAAAGTGAAAAATGATACACTTTCAAAATATATCTAAACTTTCAAACTACCCTTTATAAGTTTTAATTTCTTGAAGTATTTCTGGTTATCGAAATTATCTGAATAACTAATGTGTTGTCTTATAAAGAATACCGGTCTCTCTTATGCATCGAATATTTGCTTTACCTAAAATTTACTTGTATAGATATTGTTTTAGGCAGCAAAATCTCTAACGAGATACCAATTCAAACAAAGTGTTACATAAAAAAAAAAAAAAAAAAAAAAAATCACTTTGCATTAATATTTCATTTGGGATTTTACAAAACTATTCCTCACAAAAAACAAAAATAAAGTGCTTATAAGACACACTATTTAGATTTATAAGTTTAAAAAAATCTTATTTATTCATCAGTCAGTTATGTGCCATGCATGATAGACACTTAAGCAATCATATATCTTTCGATACATGACTAACGAGGCAGATTTTTTTCCTGCAGTAGACCATTTGCCATCCAAAGCTATAGAACCCGGTCTGTCCTAGCTGGGGGAAGAAGTAGTGGATTCATAACTTTCTCAAGGGTATTAGCATGCAAATGAATTTAATGGATTTAATTGGAATTTGAACTCAGCTCTCTGATTCCTCAAGCTACTATCCATTACTCCACCATGACTTCTATACATATAGATCAATAACAATATTATCATTTTGGGAAAAAAAAAATTTTTTTTTTTTCTTTAAATGTACTCTGAACTGAATAAATTTGCTAATGTACTCAGAACTTGATTTTAGTATGCGACAAAATTAATATTAGTACTCACTAATACCTTCTATACTTTTGAGAAGTCCTGGTCATTCTAAGTTAGTTATTTGGACTAATGAATTTATTCTTTTTGTTACTACACCATTTAGACCAATCCATTGTTCGGCCTTCTTCAGGTGCCCAACATATGGAATGAATGAAGTCTAGAATGAATTGGTTAATGCACTGCAGTAACATTTAAAAGTCACAGAATAATGAGTTCAATCTTGAACAATTTTCCTAACTGTTGTCATTACTAATAAGATTTATAAAACTTTTGTCAACTTTTTGATTAGGTCTAAATTATAGTGTTCTTTATAAAACAAAATCTGCAATTTTTTTTTTTTTTTTTAAAGGAAAATTACTAAAATAAGCTAATCCAATTTAAATAGATAAATAATTAAAGAGTTACTGATCACAAAATCAATAGAAATCAATGCAAAATTGTGTTTTGCAGTAATACATACAAGACCAAAATGTTACTTTCTTTTCAAAGTGCAATAATTTCAAGAATTCAGAGAATTTATTTGCCAGGTACACCAGAGAAACAAGTTAGATCATTGTCAAGGGTTTTCTCAGATAATATGAAATAGATAACAGCATTTTTAAACCAATACAGCAATGTGTTTAGTATAAGCATTTCGGAAAACTATATATATATATATATATATAGCATTCTCTTTAAAAAATTTTTTTACAAAAGCTTTATAATGCACACAAAAATAACTTTTTTTTTTTTTATAGTAGTTTCACAGTTAAGGCTATTTCTACACACACACACATATATATATATATATATATATATATATATATATATATATATGCGTAGTACTTATTGGAAAGTGATGAATATCAGTGATAGAGCTAACATATTCAGTTGTATGGATATGAGTTTGTGACCCTGGGTTTCACACTTTTGCGATCATCAAACTGTTTTGTCTGATGATCACAAAAGCATGAAATCCAAGGTCACAAATATAAAATTTATCAGTCTGACATATTTTTTATCACTTTCAACATTGTTTTTAGTGGATAATGATATTTGAGTAGATGCTCTGTTTAATAAATAAGCAGTATATTTATTTAATTTCATCTACTGGCCTGAATATTCAAGAATATTTCGAGATGATGAAAATAAATATATAATGTTTAATAAATAAATGGAGCAATTATACAAATATGAGTATCCACTAGAAATGTGATTTTATATATATCCTTGTCTTGCCATCAAGGAATTATTTAAACAAAGTGAAAATTCGAAAGATGGATTATTTGGACTTACTTTGTTAATCTTTGGTCTTGATATTGACTGCAATAAAGAAACAAAAATAGTTTTATTAATATATTTCACATTTTAAACATTGTATAAAAAAGAAAATGAATGTTGAATACTTTGCCATTGAAGAGAACTAAGAGATATCATAACAATTTCAAAAATAGACAAGACATTTTAATCATTAATTCTTTCTTTCTATGTAAAAACTTGCATTATTTTAAATAATCTTAAAAAATAAATTTATTAATTAAATATTTTGTGATTTTATGGTTAATTTACTCAAAACAGAAAATATTTGAGGATTTACCATAAAATATGTACAAAATATTTTTTAATATCTGATTCTATATCATTCTCTTAATTTTGTGGTCTCCACATTTAATATGCGATTTGCAAAGATCAGCTTATAATCAAGTTTACATATTTTCTATGGTTTTGTTTACTCAAAATATTTTTTTAAATAATTTTCTTTTAAAAAAAAAAAAAAAAAGAGCAAATTTTTTGTGCATCCATATGGAGTTTTATTTCCAACCAGCCCAGAGTTTACCAGAAAAGTCTATTAAGGAGATATCCAAAAATGACATAACAGAATATGCCTCCTTTCTGTTAATTCCAAAAATATATACTGCAAATTTGGCAATTAATAATGTGTAAGAAAAAAAAAAATTTATTCTTAAACTATGGCAGTCTATTTCTTTATAACATCTGATGGAGGAGACTGTAGTACAACTGCAATTTGAGAAGCAGATTTTTTTTTTCATTCATGAAATCTTTTATTTTTAAGAATTGAAGACATCTGGTTACTCCACAATAAATACCCAACACAGTGGTTGTCCACAATTGAAAGGATGACTTAAATGATAATAAAAACAACTGCCACCTGTTTGTCAAACCAGCTACGTTTTGATAACAAACACTAAGCCATTAACTTTGGCAGAAACTGTCATGCAAAGTTGAGCCTGAGAATTGCAATGACAGAAATTCCAGTCCTCTTCCATTAAAGGATCAATTGAGAAACACTTAAGCAAGAAAAGAATCTGCACAGAAATAATTTCAAAATTTAAAAAAAAATCATGTTAGTCATTTTTAAATATATTTCTTTTCACAAACAAACTTATGAAACAATTTTAGCATTCTGTGAAATAATCTAACTGTATATAGGCACATAAATACAAATCAAAATGTATTGATCTTTATATTAATTTTTTTTTTAAATATTAAATTGAAATCAATAGTTTGGAAATAGACTATAATTTTGTTTAAATGACTTTATTTCTAATCTCACATGATTTCTCATTGCTATAAACATTATTTTTTTAGAGGGCACACATTAGTAAGTTTGGCTTAATTGGTAGAGCATACCAGCTAAAGAAGTGGAAAAAAGGTAATACAGGTTCAATTCCTGTTGGGGAAGCATTTTTTTTTTTTTTTTTTGTTAGTAATGACTTCTTGATTTTCTAGGCCAGTTGACACTAATTTCACTATTTAAAATAACAGGGATCAAACACATGTGACCACTAAAAATAACATTTACAGTAAAACAACAACATAGAAGTAACAGTGTAAAAATTAGAAAAGTGACTCTGCCGAAAATAGATAATAATTCTAAAATCCTAAGAGAAACTGAAGATTAAGTGAAATGTTTATTGCAACACCCTAAAACTGATGTTTTTGCTAAGTTTTATATAAATTTCCAAAATATATCGGGCCAAATACTAAATGCAACCAATTCGTTTTCTATAAACATCTATGCTGTATGGTAAATAATAATAAATAAATATGATTATTCAGAATAAGTCGATCTAAATATGAGAACATTATCTTCTTTACCAAGAAATTCTACACATGGTGAGTGGAAAGTATTTTTACAGACATGTAGCAGGGAATATTTCAAAGATTTATTCTGATTATAAATATCACAAGTCAATGACAAGAAAATGATTATTTATCATTAAATAGAATTCTAAAATGAATCTGGATTTTTCGATTACTCTTAATATTCTCAAACATTCAGTCAGTCGTCCTTATTTTCTTATGCAATGAAAATAACTGAAGAAATCATTAAGACATGATTGTTGATTAAAAGAATAAGACATGTTTTAGAATTCATGATCAGTCAGAATAAACAAGACAAAATAACGAGTTTAATGAATTTTACAATAAAAATTCTCTCTTTTTAAATATTTTTGCATTCACAATAAATTTGGTTATTTACTTTGTCTTATTCCATTTGATTTCTTATTTAACATCTTTGAAAGATTTCAGGTTATATAAACTTACATTTATATTAAGAAAGAAACAAACAAATGTTCAATTTGTCTAAATTGCTCAATTATAAAATCCACTGCAAACAAGATTAAATATAAGCAACTGATTGCATTAATTTTAAAATGTATTATGAATTTCTTTTTAAACTTCTCCCAGAAGCATTATAAAAAGAAATAAAAATCAAAACATGAAAACTTTTCTATTAAAAAACAAAATGAAACTTAGGTGTTTAATATTCTTAAATCTATTCTTGGAAGAAAAGAGGAACTTCAGTCCCACCTCTAAATATATCGTGAAATAATGTCAGTGACAAATTTCGGATGAGAATTTTTTTAAAAATTAAACAGTTGACAATGGTAATCTGATATATTTACAAGAAAAAAAATTTTCTTATTTTTATTAAATATAAGTCATTAGACTTTCAAGCTAAATCTTAAAATGCAAAAAGTTTATATTAAAATAAAACAAATTAGCATTGGTTTGTGTTTTTAATGTAACTAACAATTTATTTTAAGCCAAACTGCATTTTATAGAATTTTTTTTCACTGAAAAAAATAAAAAATGAAGATTTGTGAAAAATTCTTTTCAAGACAAGAAATATTCCTTCTACATTAATTCAAATAACCATAAATGCTGAAAATTAGGTTTATCCAATTACAAGTTAACTTTTAATGATTTAATTTTATACATTAACATTTTTAAATCAAATTCTGCAAAATATTATCAGTATCGTATATAAAGATATGATGCAGTTAAAAAAAAATCAAAACTAATATTTATGTATTTTAATATATAGTGGCTATGTAAAATTACTATATTTTTCAAGTTGTCTGAGTAACAACAAAATTTCAATCAAGGATTAGTACAATGCAATGTACACATAATTTTAAATCTATATTCTTTCTTGATATAAATATTTGGCAAATGGTTTTGGCTGTCACTACTGGCATAAATTCTGAGCTTCAGTTTTCCAACAAAAGACCATTTTGAACACAAGCAGAATGAATACGTCTAAAGAATGAATTAAACAAATAAAATTCAAAGCTGAAACCCGATATTTACTTCAAGAAACAAGGACAACTCAATATTTTTTTTAATGATATACATGAAAATTTAATTTTTAATAAAGAAAAAAGAAGTTAAATTGTTGCAAAATTTTCTTTGGAAATATCATTCCAAGCTGCTTATAAATTGAAAATATGCAATGCTTATATTATGACTTTAAGAAAAAAAAAATTAAGATAATCCTTGCTTTAAAAAAACCTGATGACTTCAACTTTAAAAGAGATTATTACAGTTACCAAGCAATCTGTAAGCATAAGGCTTAAAAATGGATCACAAAATGCATATATTTTTCATTTATTTATGATGAACAGTAATAAGTCAAATATAATTCCTTTTTGAAATGAAATTTATGAGATATAAAACTACATATAGTGTTTTTTTTCTGAACCTAGGCTTCAGAATAGGAATCTATGCTTTCAATGAAGAAAATGAAAGTGATTTTACAAACTGTTTGTTAGTAAATAAAATTGACTTTAAAAATTGATTTGTTTATATATATTATTTTACTTGTCTGTCAATGACATTTTAATGACAACTATTCTCAATGAATCTTTTGTGTTCTGAAATTGTTCAATGATTATATCTATATCTATCTATATATATATACATACATACATACATATATATATGAAATCTACGTTGTTATACATTTTTATACAGCAATATTTCTAACAAAGTATTCGCATAGATGATACATTTTATATTGAGTATCTATGGAATGAAAGGCATATATGTTAGTTATTTCCACCACATGGTACTGTCGTTGTTGCCTTCATTATTATTATTTAAGAATTTTCTTTGGCCAGAATTCATTGATTGTGAACTGCAAAAGCAGATTTCAAACAATTACAGTTAAGTCGACCATGTGTAAAGTTCAGTAGATCTAAACTTTGGGTGAACAAATCCTTAAAAGCTAAATTATCACTACCAAGTGTAGTTGTGCATATTTGTGTTATGGTTGACAAGCAGAGTGAGAAAATGATTTTAAATAGAAATAATATCAGCTGAGAAAAGGATTAAAATAATAAGATTTGGCCTGAAGAAATGAAATATATAAATATTCTATAGATATAGACCAGAGTTAGGTCATTAAAACACCATGTTAAATATAAACTAACATGAAGTGAAAAGACAGACTAAATCTACTATTTTAAACATAGTACTTAAAAATCTTGAGAGAAAAAAAAAAAAAAAAAAAAAAAAAATCAAATGTATGGATATACACATTGATGATTATATATCTCATCTGTCTTGTGTATAATCATTTATTCAAAAATTATAACATCACTACAAAAAAAAGGTTTTTTTTTTTTTTTTTTAGTGAGGTTATAACATGTTTGTTATAATTTTTGAATAAATAATATTTGCTCTACTCTGTATTGAGCACTCGTAAGAATAGTGTTTTTGGTTATTGGAATTTTATTCCGTCTACACCAATCCTATATATCTCGAGTAAATAACTATAATGGTAACTATGTATGTCAACATGGATTTGTATATATCTACCTTTGCTTTCAGTACATTATACATGCAAAAAGATATGTGTTTACATTTGTATAGACACTGTTATATGAATTAACATGTAATTTTCAACAAGCCTATCTTGATATTAATCCCTATTGAACAAACCATGAAGTTAAAAACCAAACCAAAAAAAGAAGAAAAAAGATTAAAAGAAAGACAAAAAAAACAAAAAAACACAGAATTTATATACCTTGGAAAATTTGAGCATCCATAACGACAACTACTTAGTTCTGCTCCTTTGGGATAATAGGGATCATAGTATCCCATATCAGAAGAACAGTATAAATCTCCAAGATAGGATTGATAGGGGGTCATGGTTGTATAATTTGGTGGTGGAGACATGGGTGGAGGTCCGCATGCAGTCAAGGGTGGTGGTGGTGGTGGTCCCACAGGACCCGGTGGGGGTGGATGATGAGGTTGTGGATGATGGGGATGCATTGGGGTAAGATTTGGCTCTGGGTATGGAGAACCAATTCTACCCTGAAAATCGGCAGGGAATGTACAAGTCATCTTGATAAGTTACCGTCCTGCTGCAAAAGAATGGCCGTAGTTTCTTCGCCCTAAGAATGGCCGTAGTTTCCTCACCCTAAAGCAGGGTATGAGGAAAGTGAAAAAAAAAAAAAACAAACCCCAAACTAAGTATATCCTTAAATGCTAAGACAAAAACAGGAGAGAAAGAGAGCATCCATTCCGGTCATGTTGTCAGAGGACAAGAAACTTCCTAAATGACTGTTACGAGCAGTATTTCTCGTATAATATAGATTTGTCCTTATTCATAACACTTTCTCATGCAACAGTTGTCATTGGGTATGCAAAAATAACCATACAACAACTCATGGCCACTGGCCTTATTTGGTTTACAATAGTTTAAAGGTGCTAAGAACTCAATAGGCAGCCAAACTTGGCTTTTATCAGATGATTCGTCTTTGTACTGCACAAGTCACATGGAAAGGCGTTACACCTTGATACTTATAACATCTGTGACGATTCGTTCTTTCAGCTTGACTCTCCCAATCACAGTGACAGGAGAGAAAACCCAACTTGCTGCAGCGATTTATAGAAGGGATCCTTTAAGAGGAGGAGAGAACACCTATGATGGCCGGATTGGTCTGGAATGGGACACAGCCGTGGCAAGCATGGACAATTTTGGTCAGAACTTTAACCTTTGATTCTTATGTATTTGACAAAACAAAACAAAACAAAACGCCCACAGCAAGACATCATGAGAGGAGGAGGAAGAGAGGAGGAAAGAGTGGCAACATGAAGGAAGAAAAAAAAGGAGGAGGAAAGAAAAAGAGAAGGGGGTGGAGAAAAAGAAGGAGTGGAATAACAAGAAAAAGAAAACCGGTAAGAATGTAAAAAAGCATAAGAAAGTTAAACTCATTAATAATTAATATAAGAGAGACAGTGATGAGAGAAAAAAAAACAAAACAAAAGGTGTTGTATTTTAGAAAATGAGTATTTTTTTTAAAGGATTTTTATAATGTTGATTACATTTTATATGCCCAAGATAATATTCATTTTTTTTTTTATTGCCACTTTATGTCTTCCTTCTTTTTACCTTCGAAAAGGCAGAGTGTGAAAGGAGTTTCTTGTATTAGTTACAGGAAGGAAAAGAGAGGTGGGTAGGATCACCCATGCATGGCGTCATAATCAATATCAGGGGGCGGAGTGGGGGGTGAGATAAAACCTGCCCCACCATCATCACTAGCCAATCATTTTTAATTGTGAGTGGATCACAAACTCCAAAAGGAGATTGTTATGGAAATTCCCTTCCCTACCATTTTATGGGGGATGATGGGTGGGTGGGTGGTTGTGGAGTTCATCGTCGTTATCAACACACACATGAGCAAAACAATAAAGATTAAGAAAGTATAAGGATAAGTGTGTGTGTGTGTGTATATATATATATATATATATATATATATATATACACAGTATATTTTCCAACAGCTTGACTGACCATTAAAGAGTGAACTCCTCTTCATCCAGTGTTTTTTTTGTTTGTTTGTTTTTTTTTTTTCTTTCTTATAAGTATTATTAATCTATCACTGGACATGAAGATAGATCTACAAAACACACTTTCATTATCCTACTAGGTTTTGTCTACAATTTGATTAGAGATATATTATATAAAAATAAAATTGTATTTGGGCAGCATTCCTTCTTTTATATAGGTTTCATTGAAGACAACCGAAAAGATTTTTATCATATTTTTCTTGCATTTGTACAAGCTCTTTCTTTTCTGGACACAGTGTGTAAAAACTATCCAAATGATCTGTGGATCTGAATGCTTTTGGCTAATCTATTAGCTATTGTCAAGGATGTTATTTTGTTTAACTGCATATGTAGATTTATTTTGAATTTGATATAGCAATGGGAATCTTAATTTCCAAATACAGTCATCACATTGTGGTCGTGTTCTTAATTGATATTATTGTGAGTTGGTTTCTTCTTTTTCGTTGTTAATGATTTCATTATTTTATAACTGTTTTCTATAATATATATATATATATACATACATAAACAAACAAATAAAGACAGAAGCAGCAAAAATGCACTCAAACAAAAATTATTGAAGTATTCATATGACACATTATGAACTTTGAAGAGTTTCTTTATAAATTTGTTCTGGATGTATGGCCACATATGGAAAAATTTAATGAAATATTGAATAGACAAACTTTGTTAAATTCAATAAAAGCATTAAATATATAATTTCTAAGGAATCAATTAATTTTATTTTTAATATGACATTTTAACACTTAGAATAATAGGATATATATATATATATTACACACACACTAAATTTCAAAAGTTTGAAGCTACTCCCAGATTTAGCATGGGATTAACTTGACAGAGGAGTGAAAAAATAAAAGTGAAAAAGAGCTCTTAGAGTCAATGAAAAAAAGAATGGTATCAATTTACAAATTCATACTTTGACAAACTTGTGCAACAAATGCTAAAATAATCAAGGCTAAAGGAGGATATTTTGATGAGAGCAGAATTTAACGATATTTTCTTTTTTGTCATAATAAAATTTCAAAAAAAAAAAAAAAAAAAAAATATATATCTATGTCTCATTTTTTTTTTTTTTATGTATAATATTTTTCTCTTATTTATTTAAAGTAAAAAACAACTAACAACTTTTGGGTCAATCTAAAAAAATTATCAGGTGTGGCCTCAAACTTTTGAACTGTAGTATGTGTGTGTGTGTATATATATATATATATATATAGTTTAAAACTGTTACATTAACAGGCGAAGAATTTTCAGAGACACTGGAATCATTACTGCATGATGACAGTCTGAAGATCTCAATGAGATGAAGAATATATATATATTATATTATATTATATACACACAGTGAAATTATTAAAAGAGTTGATGCATATTTCAAAAACTCTTCAACCCAATGTCATTGACATAGGTATACATATAAATTAAGCAATTTTGAAATGTTCTCTTATTTAATTCTAAGAACACTATGACACAAAAATACAATCGAGATTTTAAATAAAATTTGGGTAGGTAATAAATTGTTTATTTATAATTACAAGAATTCAAACAATTATAAAATTATCTTTGAAGAAGAAAAGCAATTTTACTATTATGGTTTCAGGGGAAAAAAACAAAAATTTACTTCAAATAAGAATTAAAAAAAAAAAAAAAAAAAAAAAATCACTTCCAAGATATTTTTTATATTTTTATTTACAGTAATGTAAAGACCAGCCCAACTATCGATTAAACTTGAAATAATCAAGTGCCAAAAAAATAATAATAAAGAATAAAAAAAAAAGTCAGTGACAAACCTGTTTGTTTGGAATATCTTAGAATACTAAAAAGAAGCTGGTGAACGTAAGAAAAAAAAAAAAAAAAAAAAAAGTAATTTCCACCGTATTTTGAGAATTAAAAGGTCATTAAGTGCAAAAAGAATACCATGTAATTTTCTTTTTTTTTTTCTTTTTTTTTTTTTTTTAAACTTTTCTACAATGTAGCTTTCCCTGTGGCTGAAGTATTTACATATTTCCCACAAATGCAAGTGTTTAATGTTCAATCTCAAGTAAAATCATCAGTTCTGAAAATAGATTATTTTATGGTGGGCTTGCCTAGACTGAGATGATGTTATTCACCCAATTTAGTTTTGAACTTTACTCAGCTAAGCTTTATAAAAAAAAAAAAAATAATCAACAAATTAGAACTAAAAAGGGAAAAAGTTGATTTCATATTTGCTTATCACCATTTCCTTTTTAATAATGATTTTTTTTTCTTGACTAAAAAAAGGATGAAGAAAAGAATTCATAAAAAATAATCTTATATTCAAATAAGATTTACCTTTTTTGCTCCAAAGAAACAAAACATGAGATAACTAAATACAATTTGAGAGATTATTGTTTTAACTTGAAATAACCTTAATAATTATTATTTATTTTGTAATATAATCTAATTATTATTTTTATTTATAAGTGTTAAATATTTAATATTGTAATATTTACAACTTTTATTGACAGTAATTTGGAGTAATCAATTTTATCAATAGGGTAAAATACTTTTGAGATTTGATTAGAATATTCATAATTGAGTATTTATTCTTCAACTGTGTTACACACACACAACGTAGTCCACAAATATGTGCAACTATAGATATATGGTTTCAACTGTACTATGATAATTAACAAGTTTGTCTTACATGTCTATTTACTAGTAGAAAGAAAATGGTTCAGTACTATGGTCTGGAGCTTGACTAAAGTAAGCTTAGTAAATAATGAATATGAATAGATTCAGTGCAAAAATTGTCATTACTTTTTTAAATTTTAATCACGCAGGATTTTTTTGTATACAGACACCTTGTATTTTGTTATATATATGACAAAATTTAAGTTGTACTGAAAACTAGGTTTAAACTTGAATACACCAGATAATAAAATTCTACAATAAGGCAGCACCATTTCCTGAAAATCTTAAGATGGTCTAAATGGATATATAATTTTTTTTTTTTTTTTTTTTTTAATCACTGTATTGTATAAAAGAAAAAGGTATAAACATATACTATATTTCCTGTTACTGAAGACACTACACACTCAATATCAACCATGCCAAAATGTCTAAAAAAAAAAAAAAAAAAATATATACATATATCTGACTTGGGAAAGAGTTTTTCTGTTTTTTCTTGTTTGCTTAATTTTATGAAAATTGGAATACATGTGTGAAGCCAGGGAATTTTAAATATAAATAAATAAAAAGAAATTATTGCCATGTCTTATCTGTATCTCTTAACTTTCTCATTTATCTGAATTTTCAAAGTTGTGTGTTCCTTGTAGAAATTTCAAAACCATATCATTCTAACAAATGAACCTTTCATATATTACAATGGTTTCTATTTAGTAAGAACAAAAGTGTTAGTGTGCATTCATTTTATAAAGTGTTAAGCCTATTTTTACATGAACATTCATAAAAAAAAAATACAACTAACAAAACATTGTTATAATTAAAAAAAAAAAAAAAATACAGGTCTTATCACTTTCTTTTGAATTCTTAAAGATATGTAAGAACATTAGGAGAGATAAAAAAAATTGTCTTGTAGGTCTAATTATGCCTTTTCCATGAATTTACTGTCAAATTTAAGGGGCTTCACACACCTGTAATCAACAGGACAAGTAATGATAGAGCAGAATTTAGAAAAGGAAAAAATAGCAAATATCCTGTCTATGAGTAGGTTAGAAAACACTACACAGAGTTGCCAACAAAGACAGTAAATTTTCTAAAAGTAAAGGAAATTGTATGAACAAAGTGATGCTCAAAAGTTCTCAACCTATCCTAAAAAATATTCAAATTAAAAAAAAAAAAAAAGATTCAGTCAGATTTTTGGGAACTGAGTTTATCTGAGACCCTTCTAGTTTGTATTGGTGTTACCTAAATGGTAATATTAACCATTTCTTGGTTGAAATTTATAAATTTTTTTCTTTCAGGAATAGTTTTCTCAAGTCCAGAGATTGCTCTTTCTGGTATTGATGGAAATTTCCTTCCTAACCTTTTATTTGAAGTAGTGTGGAAAGTCAACATCTGGATTATGAAATTATTTTCTATTCAAGTTACATGAGCTATCCATTTTAGTTGTTGCTGTTGTTAAAAGTTCACAAGTGATGTGGTTTCTGTTATTTGGAACAGTTCTTTATGATTCTGTTAAGTTAAAGGAATTTGATCATAAAATAAGAAAAATTTACTTAGCTGAACATCTCAATATCATCTTCTACAAAGTAGCATCCATTTTATGTATAATAATAATAAGACCTGTTTTTTAACTCAAAAATGGTCAACCATAATATAAAATGATAACATTTTGTAAGACAGGTTATCTTTATAATTATAGTGCTTGATATCAAGGGATAGAACATTAATAATAAAAGTGAATTTTTCAGATGAGGAGTTATCATCGTTTACACTCTTCAGATGCAGAGTAGTGTCCTCATCTTTGTTGCTATCAAAATGTTTCAGCTGTTGTGTCCTCTAGCTTACATCAGGCGTATGTTGATCTGGGTAACCTACAAACTGAACACTTTATTTGAAATTTTTAAGTTAACAACACTATCACAAAACTGCATTCGGAGCAACAATTATTTCTACTCAATACATCCTAGAATAATTTTAAACATGACCATTAATGCCCACCCAGTAACTGTTGGAATAATACAACAGACCACTTATAATTCACCATTTTTGTAGATAACACCATAATTTTAAAGAAATCTAATTGTAAAAGACATCTTAAGAATTGAGCCTCTTTATATAAAACAATTTAAGCTAAGCCTCAACCATTTTTGATAATAGGAGTAATATGTTTGCGATTCTTTAAAGGATATCCCAACCACATTTCTTCTAGCACAGCTTAGAATTTCTATTACTTCCACACAACAACTTAGAATACAAATACAGGAAAACATACTAACAACAAATCCCTTGAAAATGGTTAATGAATTTGCTGAAAGTACTTGGGATAATAATCATTACTGATAATTTTCTACACACTCCTATCCACTGCACCCAAAGGAAAAAACGTAAGAACATTAGAGAAATAAAAAAAATAATATCTTGTCTGTGACATTCAGTGAAACATGTATAAAAGAAAGGTTGCTGCTTATTCACACACACACACACACACACACACACACACACACACACACACTAGTAAGGAAAAGGACAATAAAGAAACAGGGATCAGGAAGACAGAAGATAGCAATTAGCATTGCATTTAAATTTTTGGTGACTGTAGGTAGCAGGGAAGCAAGAAATTGGAAAGGAGTTCCACAGGCGAGAAGTGTAAGAAAAACTATTAGGTTGGTGCAAAAATAATGACATAATAATGTCGTTTGTTGACATTTTTTAACATCAAAAAACGACATTATTACGTCATTATTTTTGCACCAACCTAATATTAGAATAGAACTGACAGTTGACTCTTGCTAATTCAGCAGTAAAATGGTGTCAATCTAGTAGCATGCTTAAATTCATGCAGTTGAGACTATGGAGAAAAGCTCATCAGAACAATTGCCATGAAAATATTTGTAGAAAAGGGGAAGAGGGGAGCCATGTCACGTCAGAGGTAATGTGACTGAAGTCGAGATGCCCTGTCAGAATCAATTACATTACAGAACCCTCTTTGAATTTTGCCAAGAATCTTGAGATGTATAATAGGAGCACCAGACCAGATATGGTAGCAATATTCCATGTACAGACAAATGGTAGATTTATAAATGTACGAGATGGATTCCGATTTTTAATAGAAATTTCAGTTTTCCTATTTGAATTTTCTGATGAATTTTAATTCCTAAATTAATGATTGAACAAGCTCCTAATAAATTCCACAACCATAAAATATCTGTGGAAATTTCCTTATTAAATATTTGAGTTTAACAACTTTAACAAAACATTACAATAACAATCATAATTATGAATACAGGTCATTATTAAGTAAGAGGGTACAAATGAAAAGATTAAAAATTGACATGGTTTTGCATTTCATTCAAACAGACATTAAACTCATGAGAGCATTATCACCTCCTTTATCTTTTCTTCCTTTCCCCTTCCTTTCTATAAAACCAAACAGTGCTTTTGATATTTTTTTCTATTTATCCTTGCAATCAAACATGATCCATTGTTTATCTGAGGCAATGGCAGGGCATAATGTACATGCTAAGTCAGGAGAAATCAGAATTAAATCATCTTTTAGTAAATTATTGGATTACCAATGAAAAAACACACTTGACTTAATTTAAAAAAAAAAAAAAAGTTACTGAGATTAACTAAAGTAAAATTTGACCTATTCTATTATTTCTGTCCCATAATAGATTTTTGAATTTTTTCTTTTGATTATTGGCAATTCTTATTAATGTTTACATTTATATGTTGTAACATTTAAGCTCAACAGTCATAATTATTTAAATAATTTGTGATGTTTTAAAGTGAACTCGCTAAAGGTAAACAAAAATCCTTTATAGGTTTTAGGCAAAATATAAAATGATAGTTTAATTGCTATAAAACTGTGCATATGAATAAAGAATAACTGACATGAAAAACAGTACTAAATTTAAAACGTAATACTATTTTAAGTGGTTAAAACAAATAAAACTTAAATGTTGATTATTAAAATTTTTCTCAAAATGAATGGTTTTGAAACAATTTGGAACTGAATTAATAATAATAGTTCATTATAAAAATATAACTTTTTTAATTTTGAACTGAATTGATAAACTATTTTCTTTTATTTACAAAGGGAGATAAATTTCAAAGACTAAATATAATGACAATTATAATACAAAATTTGTTTTATTTACTTGATATACGAGGGACAAAATGTATATTTATTAGTGTGCTCACACATATATGTGTGTGTGTGTGTATTGGGGAAGCAGATTATTATTTAAACATATATTGTTAATATCTAGACATACCTTTCTGTTGTTAAAATTTTAGCCTCTCAATTGGTATGGCATCATAGAAGCACATCTTGAAATTATGACCTGGGCCTGCTATTCCGTGACCGTTATTGTCGCATAGTAATCTTCTATGTCGACATAACAAAATATTATCTTTGAAGATGACTCAAAGCTTAAATCAAGGACCACCTTAATAATAAAAAAAAAAAAAAAAAATCCAAATGTTGGAGAATTTTTGTTTTTATTTTCACCCGAAATTAAAGCAAATATACGAACATTAGAACAGCTCATAATCAGACATTCATTGTCTGTTATATTTAATAATATTTATATATATATATATATATATATATATATATATATATATATTACACACACACTCCTAACATGACTATAGTGAATACTTCTAAAAGTTATAAACATGTCAGATTAAAAATAAGTCTATTGATTCTATACATACACACATATAATAGCTGACCACTCCTTTCGAGGATACTCATCTATTAAGGTGACTAGCCAATCCCTATTGCAGACTCTTGCTCAGGCACAGTTGTGTTTGTTCAACACCGACAGAGCCAACCTATGGTTTATACTGCAACTATGCTGAGCAGAAATTAGTTACAGTTTCTGGGAGAGAGCATGTTATCTAGAATGATCAACAATCTGAACAAGGCCAGCACACTCAAACCCTCGGTCACAATGACTTGTGACTTCGTGATAACACAGCTATCAATGGTCACAAGTGTTCCAACTA